>OX384031.1:33353144-33698144 GCA_947534325.1 Agonum fuliginosum | reverse complement strand
TGGTTTCAGGCAGCCCTAGTAGTGGAGAAAAGAGTGATATAGAAAACAAAGTAAAATCGAGAGTATTCTAGGAATTCGGTAAAAACGTAGACGAGCCACTTAGAATGAGAACCTAGGGGTGAAAAGACCTCGCAAAAATCTTATGTAATAGGGTACTTTACCATAGTAGCAAATTAGCAATCCAGTCAATTATATTGAAAGGAGACCCCAGTAATAAGCTATTGCCATGAAAAAAGTTTTCAAAAAGTTAATAGTTCTTTAAATATTTGAGATTTTACGTGTCGTACATCTACGTCACAGTAATGCGTTCTCTCTCGAGCTCTCTCTCTCTCACACATCTATCCTATTCTGAATTATTTCAACGTGTCTGCTGTCTGTCTTTGTTCAACATAGTGTGTCTTTATCTATGAACTGTCATGTAAAGTAATGTACTTTAAAAATGGTTATAAAATATTGCCTGGTTCGTAATTGTTATAATGATAGTTCAACAACTCCGAACAAAATATTCATAAGAATACCAACTAATACAAAAATTAAAGAAAACAGACAAACGATATAATTGTCAAAATATTTAACCAATTTGACATTTTATAATATCTTTCGTATAGATATCGTGGATCCGTTATCATTCCAATCAATGTCATTAATTGAAGTAACAAAAATAAAATTAAATTCTTTGATAATTTCAATGTACCTTGCCCGAATTTTGTAGTAAAATATGTGCAGTTTAGCGCGCTAGCATAATATCATAGTTTTTTGCTAAATCTGTAATGAAAATTGATAAGCTTTGCCCGAATACTTCAATTGAAAGATATGTTGAATGACATAGGTCTGCGAATCATATAAGTAGTACTAAAACTCAGTATCAAATTGTTGAATGCAAATTTATAAATTATATATCTAAAGAATACATTTTAACGTGTATTCTTATATACAATAAAGCAACTACCAAATTGTATTTTATATTTTGTAACATATAAAAACAGTTGATTTTACATGAGTACATTTTAATTCCAGCCCCATTGTTTGAGAAGATTTTCAGTTGTACATTTACGTCACACAAACTTTAAAAATTAATTACAGCTTTATTAAGAACAATTAAAGCTTATCAGTACTCTCAATCGCTTTCAAATAACATGAAGTTTCAATAAAAAAAAATTAAAAAAATTGGTAAACTACCCTATTGGGGTCACTGTGAATTTTGTTGAAATTGAAGTATAATATTCCTCGAACCTTGCTGATCAATAGTCTCCATAGGCGCAAAACTCAGTATTTTTAGGAGTTTTGCAGGTTTGAAGTTCAAGAAGAACGAAATGTATATCCTCAAAGGCAGAATGAGAACTGTGTTTACTCAAGTATTTTGAACAATTTATTTCATGTGATACAGATATAATTATACCATTCTTAATTGGGGTAGGTATTTATAACAAATAAGGTACAGTTAAATCTTTATTATGTCGGCATTAAAATTCTGGATTATATTTTGAAACAACTTATTTTATTTTCAATAAAAGGTGATCCAAGTAATTAGATCATTGCTATATTATTATTAATTAAGGAATTAATAAAATATGAGATACATTTTAAATAAATTTATTTTTGCATTGCTGAATACATTTTCAAAAACATTATCTCATTTAAAGATGTAACGTTTTGACCAATTCCTGATCATCACCAAGTTTTAGTGCGTGCTAAATGTGTCTTGAGAAATTTAGTTTGTGCTAAGAGATATGTCTGTAGGAATCCTGTAAGTAAATGCATTTTCATTAAAACTATTTAAATTAAGAACGAATTACGATTTATAAACTACCATAATAATTATTCCCAATCCAAATTCGGGAAAAAACTTGACATGATCAGTCCAGTTTTGCTTTTTTTGCCCTTTCTCTGGTCTGGCTGTGATTCGTCTGCAATTTAATTTTAATTAGTATTTCTTACAGTTAATATGAATATAGATTTTCTTACCAACAGCTGCGGATAATTGTAATTCACATAACATTACTAGAAAGAAAACGACCAAAATAAACAAGTATTTCATTTTTAAAAATGTTGTCTCTTATTCAGCGTTAAAGGTGAAATAATAAGGAACTTGTAAGACATGTTCACTTTATATAGGAAAAGTACAGGTGCGTGAAGTTAGCAGTAACATTCTTGTTTAAATAATCACAAATGTGCTTAATCGATTGTATATCGTTTGTATTTGATTGTAGATTATGGCAAAATGTTTGTATTTCGAAATTAATGCCAATAAATAGCAATTTATGTGTATGCTGCTAACTTCACGCTAGCAGCAAAGTTCTCTTAAAAAAATTGAAAAATCGCACAGAACGTTTGTATTTCGTTTGTATTTGATTGTATTTCTAGCAAAAAAAATTTTTAAAAATTCTACGGCGAGTTATAACAATTTAATTTTTATGCTGCTAAGTTCACGCTAGCAGCAGACTTCTCTTAAAAAAATTGAATAACCACACAGAACGTTTGTATTTCGTTTGTATTTGATTGTATTTCTACAAAAAAAAAATTAAAAAAATTCTACGGCGAGTTATAACAATTTAATTTTTATGCTGCTAAGTTCACGCTAGCAGCAGACTTCCCTTAAAAAAATTGAATAACTACACAGAACGTTTGTATTTCGTTTGTATTTGATTGTATTTCTAGTAAAAAAAATTTTAAAAAATTCTACGGAGTTTTATAACAATTTAATTTTTATGCTGCTAAGTTCACGCTAGCAGCAAACTTCTCTTAAAAGAATTAAACAAACACACAGATCGTTTGTATTTCCTTTGTAAGTATTTGATTGTACCTATATGTAGTAAAAAATATATTTTTTAATTCTACGGTGAGTTATAACAATTTAACTTTTATGCTGCTAACTTTACTTCTTTAAAAAAATTAATTAAGCACACAGAAAGTTTGTATTTGATTGTATTTCCAGTAAAATAAAATTTTAAAAATATAACAATTTCATTATTGTGCTGTCTATTTCACAGGCTACCAGCAAACTCAATTTGAAAAAAAAGCACATAAACTATATATATATATATATATATATATATATATATATATATATATATATATATATTTCATTATTGTGCTGTCTATTTCACACGCTACCAGCAAACTCAATTTGAAAAAAAAGCACATAAACTATATATATATATATATATATATATATATATATATATATATATATATATATATATATATATATATATATATATATATATATATATATATATATATATATATACATATATATATTTTTATAACATTTTTATAACCTATCGTATTAAAATTATCAATGGTTATTTTTCTTGTTTTATTCCTGATCACAATAATTTTATTAATACGATATGTATTGGTGTTTATTTTTGTTAGCTCATAAGATAGATACCGCAGGTATCAAAAATATAATAATATTTTGTAGGGGCAAAATCAAATATTACGTCCCAAAAATTTATCAGTGAAACCCGAGAAACACACCCAAAGTTGATTGAAAACATAAGTTTTTAATTAATTTAAAAGAAGTTGTCTGAATCTGAATTTGATTTTAGTTCTGTAGGTTATAGTTAGATATTAATAAATATTCGTTAATATTAAAAAGAAATCTGAAATAATTTTCTTATTTAAAATAAATAATTATCTTATTAGTTATTAACTACTATTGTTCAAAATGATTACAGTAGGTACAGTATTGGGCTGGTATTTACAATATCAAATAAACTGCGGAATAATTTTATGAGTCCAATAAAAATAGTTTCAGTTAGAATAAAAAATTTCGTTTAGGTAATTACTTTTCTCCGATTCTACCGCAAAAATCGAGCTGAATAGATTCTACCAAAAAGAAAAACTAATTTTACACCTAAAAAAATTTTTTAAATTCATTTTGGCGCCAAATTCAAATAGAAAAAAATATTTTAATTTTTTAAAATCAATTTTCGTATTGTAGGAATACGATTATTATTTCAATTTATTTCGTGTAATTTATCTGAGAGAAATCTACAACATAATTATATTTTTTCAAATATTTAAAAAGTGTTAGAAAAAATAAAAACTTATTTTATCACTTTACATAATTTAAATTTCTCGCTTAGATTGAAATAAATTGAAATAGTAATTGAGTTCCTTCAATACGAGAATTGTTTTTGAAAATTAAAAATAAATTTTCTATATGAATTGGGAATCAAAATGAATTGAAAAAATAATTTTTAGGTGTAAAATTGTTTTTTTGTTTGATCGAATTTTTCAGTTTGATTTATGCGATAGAATCGGAGAAAAAAACGTAATAAACACGTTTTCAACATAACTCCCGTAAAAATGAGGTTTGAACAATAGTAGTTAATAACTAATAAGATAATTATTTATTTTAAATAAGAAAATTATTTCAGATTTCTTTTTAATATTAACGAATATTTATTAATATCTAACTATAACCTACAGAACTAAAATCAAATTCAGATTCAGACAACTTCTTTTAAATTAATTAAAAACTTATGTTTTCAATCAACTTTGGGTGTGTTTCTCGGGTTTCACTGATAAATTTTTGGGACGTAATATTTGATTTTGCCCCTACAAAATATTATTATATTTTTGATACCTGCGGTATCTATCTTATGAGCTAACAAAAATAAACACCAATACATATCGTATTAATAAAATTATTGTGATCAGGAATAAAACAAGAAAAATAACCATTGATAATTTTAATACGATAGGTTATAAAAATGTAGTGAAAATAAAATATACAGTAAATAAATTTGTCCTGGAATTATGCATCTTTTGTGCTGAGTGCTACTTGCTTACTGTTACACTAACACTAAATGAAACGCACAGAACTATGAAAACAAATACTATCTAAGTTACAGTTTACAGTGTTGCAATAGTTCGGAGTTCACTTTAACGCCGACATGAACTGTAGATATACGCTTTCAATATACGCCAGCGCCAAGAGTAGCAAAAAAAATGAACTACAAAAATATACACTTTTTCACTCGACCATCATTTTGACGTCCATAGCAAATTTCGTTTTTAGACACTAGAGTCCTCCCTAATACCGAAAAACTTGATCACATAGCATTTTAATGTGACGTCCGTATACGGAGTATATTTCTATATTTTATGTGTAATTTTTGAAAATCTCAATATTCTTTGTCAACGTTTAGAAACATAATTACTTTGCTTTAAATAAATGGTACCCACAGCAAACGTATCAATTTTCACCAAAAATCTTAATTTTTAAAATATGTGATGAAGATTATTTATAATGAGTAGAGTATAGTGACTTTAAGAGGAAGTCAAGGCATTATTTATAATGGTCGTATTTTTTAATATTACAGGGTGTAACAGCGAAACCAACCAACGCCTATATTTTCTTTATTATTATAGTTACAAAAAAATGTTAAATAGTAAAGTTGTAGGAGACCAAGGGGGACATCTGATTAAAGAATAAAATAATTTTTTAAACCAGTGGTTCTCAAGTTAAAACACAAAGTTATATTTTTTCAAATGGGAATATACATATTTTTTAGGCCTATTCGATAGAGTATTTTTTTCTGAATTCAATCATGTATTCGTTTTATATCCTTACATAATAAAAATATTGAGAAATATTCAGTTGAAATTTAAATAATTTCTAATTTTTAATATTAATGTGCAGTAATCTATGGATGAAAAACAAGTGATAAATTAAATATGGACGTGGTTTCTTTGGATATCTCGTGGCATAAATATCGCAAGCTTGTATGGTATTTTTTTTTAAATTCATCACTTGTTTTTTATCCATAGATTACTGCACATTAATATTAAAAGTTAAAAATTATTTAAATTTCAATTGAATTTTTCTCAATATTTTTATTATGTAAGGATATAAAACGAATATATGGTTGAATTCAGAAAAAAATACTCTACCGAATAGGCCTAAAAAATATGTATATTTCTATTTGAAAAAATATAACTTTGTGTTGTAACTTGAGAACCACTGGTTTAAAAAATTATTTTATTCTTTAATCAGATGTCCCCCTTGGTCAGCTATTTAACATTTTTTTGTAACTATAATAATAAAGAAAATATAGGCGTTGGTTGGTTTCGCTGTTACACTCTGTATATATATATATATATATATATATATATATATATATATATATATATATATATATATATATATATATATATATATATATATATATATAGTTTATGTGCTTTTTTTTCAAATTGAGTTTGCTGGTAGCGTGTGAAATAGACAGCACAATAATGAAATTGTTATATTTTTAAAATTTTATTTTACTGGAAATACAATCAAATACAAACGTTCTGTGTGCTTAATTAATTTTTTTTAAAGAAGTTTGCTGCTAGCGTAAAGTTAGCAGCATAAAAGTTAAATTGTTATAACTCACCGTAGAATTAAAAAATATATTTTTTACTACATATAGGTACAATCAAATACTTACAAAGGAAATACAAACGATCTGTGTGTTTGTTTAATTCTTTTAAGAGAAGTTTGCTGCTAGCGTGAACTTAGCAGCATAAAAATTAAATTGTTATAAAACTCCGTAGAATTTTTTAAAATTTTTTTTACTAGAAATACAATCAAATACAAACGAAATACAAACGTTCTGTGTGGTTATTCAATTTTTTTAAGAGAAGTCTGCTGCTAGCGTGAACTTAGCAGCATAAAAATTAAATTGTTATAATTCGCCGTAGAATTTTTAAAATTTTTTTTTGCTAGAAATACAATCAAATACAAACGAAATACAAACGTTCTGTGCGATTTTTCAATTTTTTTAAGAGAACTTTGCTGCTAGCGTGAAGTTAGCAGCATAAACATAAATTGCTATTTATTGGCATTAATTTCGAAATACAAACATTTTTCCATAATCTACAATCAAATACAAACGATATACAATCGATTAAGCACATTTGTGATTATTTAAACAAGAATGTTACTGCTAACTTCACGCACCTGAAAAGTACTCCGATTATTTGAAAAAAATTATCAATAATGTATTTTATAATAGGTTGAAATGATGGTTATTATTATTATTTTTTAAAATTACACAGTATCGTACATTAAACATATTTTTTGATAAAATAATGATAATAGACCATTTAAGGAATTTTTAAGAACTACTATACTGTAATTTTGTATATTTAGTGCTATTTTTTCACGATAATATTTTTGTTTTTTAATTTTGGTAGTTTTAATAAGTATTTTTACCTTCCGCTTACCTGTAAAGGAAGGTATTCGAATCATGCAAAAAATCGGGTAGTGAGTTTTTAGTGGATGAGCACCAATTAGGGTCCTTAAAACTCATTTTTGATAGTTTCCCGATGATGTCTGTATGTATGTGTGTGTGTGTATGTGTGTGGGTATGTATGTGGTCAAGGGGTGTTAGTCACATAACTCAAATACGAATTACCCAAAAATTTTGATATTTGGTATTTTACAATTGTATACGAATAGGAAGAGCTCATTAGATTTTGGTACAAATATCTTCACCGGAAGTGATATTTTTTGAAGATTGAAAAGATTAAGTGTAAAAAATTTCTATAAATTTGGATAAATATAGTATTTATTTGTAATAAGAATAAGAGGAAAAGTTATTTGCAATTTACGTTATAAAAAAATTGTCTTTATCTGGTAGCATAAAGAACTGCAGTAAAATTTAAAAAATAAAATCAAATAAAACGTTGAAATCTTGTAATCCATGTTCGGTTGATTTTTGTTTCTGCATAAAAAATATTGACATATGAGACGGGTGACAAGTTGGCATACCAGCGCTATAAGTCATAAGTAAGCTATTAAATGTAGTAACTGAACGGAGGATTGCTTCAACGCAGAAGAGTTTTCGTGGGAATGAATCTTTTGATTCAGGTGATACTAATTTCTGTGTTTGAATATTTTAGATTTTTATTTGTATATTTTAAAAGGGTACCGGATTGTACGTATACATTTCTGTTTAAAGTCTAGATATGGCGGAAGGTTGTGTGATGGCTACGTCAGATTTTTTTTCTAAGGGGGTGGGAAGGGGTGGAGTGGATTTTTCGTCATATTGGATATCATCACATTAAAGATCAGACTTTTTCCTTCAAGGTCATTAACAATTATCTAAAAGTGACTCTAAAATTTTTATTTCTTTAAACACCTTTATATTTTAGATGTTTTAAGAAATAAACGAATTTGGTGCAAAATCGGACAAATTATGGGCAAAAAGCACAAAATACCAATTTTTTTCAAAAATTCATAACTTCGTGCCAAATTATCGCACGTACTTGAAATTTTGAGATAATTGAAGGAAAAAGATTGGACTTTATTGTCCTGTTAGGCAATAAGGTCCACGATTTTTTTTACTCACGCTACAAGTTGCTACAATTTTATTTGTATATTTTAAATGGGCACCGTATACATTTCTGTTTAAAGTCTAGATATGGCGGAGGGTTGTGTGATGGCCACGTCAGATTTTTTACTTATATTTTTAAATTTGATTTAATATTACAAATTAAGGCTTTATTATTGGGTATATTTATGAATTTTGTTTTTAATAGTCGATTCCTTGTATTGTTCGTATGAGTGCTATGAAAATATGTTTTGTCAAAGAAATTACATATCTGACGAAAAAAATAGTAAAAAATCGGTCAAATTCAAATTAACATAAATTTCGATTTTAAAATTCCGTATCCACCATTTTGTAGATTGTACTTTTATTTTCAACAATATGTTCAGATTTTTTACCTACTTTTCGAAATCCTAAAATACTCCCGATATTACTTTTCTTTTTAATTCACTCTCTTCCCCACTAGAAGTAAATTCATTTAAGCAGAACCCTGCGCGAAATACGAATTCTCGTCTTAACAAGAGAGGCTAGATGGTAAACAAGAGGAAACTACGCTACTGTCTGTTCTACAGAACATCAGCTTCAATATCTGTTATTCTCATGTTGACGTTCGTAGTGTTTTGCTTCGTGTAACGCTGTGAATTTTGTAATTGATTGTGATTGAGTTATATTTTAGTTTTCTTTGAAAATTAAGTGAAGTGCAGCGTAGCATATACTCGCTAGCTCCACTTCTGTAAAACGGACAGTACATGACAAGCTCTGCCTTCTCGCGCAGCTCAGGGTCCTAGATATTTGAATTTTACATGTCAAAAAAGCTAGTACCCCCACTTTACCCAAAACAATTTTTTTTAGGCCTATAATTTTGTACTAATTTTGGACATTTTTGAACCATAAAAATCAAATTTTGACCCATCGTCATTTCAAAGATTGGACAACTCGATATCATAGCAATAAAGCTGGTACCCCCACTTTGACAAAAAAAAATTTTTTTAGGCCCATAATTTTGTACTAATTTTGGACATTTTTGAAAATCTATATTCATATTAACTGTAAGAAATACTTATTTAAATTAAATTGCAGACGAATCACAGCCAGACCAGATAAAGGGCAAATAAATAGTGATGCCGCCGAGACGAGAAATTTCTCGTCTCATTCTCGTCTCGTCTCGAAATTACGAGACGAGAATAAGTAAATTTCTCGTCTCGGATTTTCGGAGTGAGACGAGAATTCATAATTTTGAGACGAGAAATACCCTCGAGAACTCGAGAATTCTCGAAATTTTTACTTAAAAATATATTTTTTTAATCAGGAATGAAGAAAAATTACTGGGATGCACTCAACAATATTTTATTTCTCAGTCGACTAGTTTCGACGTCACATACTTCATCATCAGGAGCTACATTATTAAAAGAACAATCAAGAATAGTGAATAGTTATTTATGAACCAAATGCGGGAAGATTTTGGTCCCACATGAGCGGTTTTTTGAAATACGAGCGAAGCGAGGGTTTCATTTACGCGAATGCTGGGATGGTGTCTTCCCGCAAGTGGTTTGTACAATGTTTTTTGTAACGAACAATACTATAATCAAATACATTCAATTTGTAGTAGTCTGATCATTAAATTTGAAGTTACGATGTTTTTTCTACTCACTACTACCGACAGATGGCGCGCTGCACACATGTTTTATTTTTAAATATTGGCGGTTTTCGGTGGTCATCACTAATTATAATTCCGAAACGGCGGCTATTGTAACTTATTTAATTATTCATTTAGAAAATATTGTTGAGTTTAATAAAATTAAGTACTAAAATAAAAAATCTTTATTATCCTAAGTCGCACACCCATGAACTTGGAAATCAAACTTTTCTTCCTAGAAGTCTAGTTTTAATAGCATTTAAGAAAATTGCGGGTCACGTGACTGTCAGTTTGTTTTGATCACTCCGATCACTCTGTACAAGTATTACATGTGTGAGATGGGCATGACGCGAAATCTAATAGTTCTTGCAAAAATCGTTAGGTGGCTCTAACTTTTTGTCGAGAAATTTGAGACGAGTCGAGAATCGAGTTCCTTGAGACGAGAAATGAACAGCTGAAAAATGACCGAGACGAGAATACTAAAAATTCTCGTCTCGAAAATTTGTGATGAGACGAGAATTGACTATTTCTCGTCTCGTCTCGTCTCACGGCATCACTACAAAAAAAGCAAAACTGGGCTGATCATGTCAAGTTTTTTCCCGAATTTGGATTGGGAATAATTATAATGGTAGTTTGTAAATCGTAATTCGTTCTTAATTGTAATAGTTTAAATGAAAATGCATTTACTTACAGGATTCCTACAGACATATCTCTTAGCACAAACTAAATTTCTCAAGACACATTTAGCACGCACTAAAACTTGGTGATGGTCAGGAATTGGTCAAAACGTTACATCTTTAAATGAAATAATGTTTTTGAAAATGTATTCAGCAATGCAAAAATAAATTTATTTAAAATGTATCTCATATTTTATTAATTCCTTAATTAATAATAATATAGCAAACTAACTATTTATAATACAATAATTGTACTCCCGCACTTTATTTACTGTAACACAATTTTTTTTATGTGTGATCAAAGCGATATACAAAAATTACAAAACAGGGCAATGCGAATAATTTTAAAATGTAATAAATATACCCGTATAACAGATATGCTATGTACACTGCAATAATGGTTAAATGTGAAAAATTTTTGTGAATATAATGTTCTAGTTTTTATATTTAAAATACTTAAAGGAATGTTACCAGAATATCTAAGGGCAAACTTACAATTTTTTATTTTGAAGTTGAAAAATACTGTCAAAGTGTTTTCGTTGCGAATAAACTGTCAAATTATTATTGACTTGAGGATAATGTTTTATAAAGATTTAATAGAGAAAGAATGGATCTACAGATGTACCTTTTTAAAATTTTGAAAATTAATTTCTATCATGAGATATAACAAAGTTTGTATAAAACAGGATTTTTTAAATTTTTCGGTATTTTTATATTCATGTACAATTTTTTAATCAAAATTTTAAAAAGGCACATCTGTAGATCCATTCTTTCTCTATTAAATCTTTATAAAACATTATCCTCAAGTCAATAATAATTTGACATTTTATTCGCAACGAAAACACTTTTACAGTATTTTTCAACTTCAAAATGACATTGCGTAGCTAGGATGCGGTAAAGTACGAGTTTCGGGCTGGTTTCAGGCAGCCCTAGTAGTGGAGAAAAGAGTGATATAGAAAACAAAGTAAAATCGAGAGTATTCTAGGAATTCGGTAAAAACGTAGACGAGCCACTTAGAATGAGAACCTAGGGGTGAAAAGACCTCGCAAAAATCTTATGTAATAGGGTACTTTACCATAGTAGCAAATTAGCAATCCAGTCAATTATATTGAAAGGAGAGTTATTGCCATGAAAAAAGTTTTCAAAAAGTTAATAGTTCTTTAAATATTTGAGATTTTACGTGTCGTACATCTACGTCACAGTAATGCGTTCTCTCTCGAGCTCTCTCTCTCACACATCTATCCTATTCTGAATTATTTCAACGTGTATGCTGTCTGTCTTTGTTCAACATAGTGTGTCTTTATCTATGAACTGTCATGTAAAGTAATGTACTTTAAAAATGGTTATAAAATATTGCCTGGTTCGTAATTGTTATAATGATAGTTCAACAACTCCGAACAAAATATTCATAAGAATACCAACTAATACAAAAATTAAAGAAAACAGACAAACGATATAATTGTCAAAATATTTAACCAATTTGACATTTTATAATATCTTTCGTATAGATATCGTGGATCCGTTATCATTCCAATCAATGCCATTAATTGAAGAAACAAAAATAAAATTAAATTCTTTGATAATTTCAATGTACCTTGCCCGAATTTTGTAGTAAAATATGTGCAGTTTAGCGCGCTAGCATAAAATCATAGTTTTTTGCTAAATCTGTAATGAAAATTGATAAGCTTTGCCCGAATACTTCAATTGAAAGATATGTTGAATGACATAGGTCTGCGAATCATATAAGTAGTACTAAAACTCAGCATCAAATTTTTGAATGCAAATTTATAAATTATATATCTAAAGAATACATTTTAACGTGTATTCTTATATACAATAAAGAAACTACCAAATTGTATTTTATATTTTGTAACATATAAAAACAGTTGATTTTACATGAGTACATTTTAATTCCAGCCACATTGTTTGAGAAGATTTTCAGTTGTACATCTACGTCACACAAACTTTAAAAATTAATTACAGCTTTATTAAGAACAATTAAAGCTTATTAGTACTCTCAATCGCTTTCAAATAACATGAAGTTTCAATAAAAAAAATTTAAAAAAAATTGGTAAACTACCCTATTGGGGTCACTGTGAATTTTGTTGAAATTGAAGTATATTATTCCTCGAACCTTGCTGATCAATAGTCTCCATAGGCGCAAAACTCAGTATTTTTAGGAGTTTTGCAGGTTTGAAGTTCAAGAAGAACGAAATGTATATCCTCAAAGGCAGAATGAGAACTGTGTTTACTCAGTATTTTGAACAATTTATTTCATTTAAAGGTGATACAGATATAATTATACCATTCTTAATTGGGGTAGGTATTTATAACAAATAAGGTACAGTTAAATCTTTATTATGTCGGCATTAAAATTCTGGATTATATTTTGAAACAACTTATTTTATTTTCAATAAAAGGTGATCCAAGTAATTAGATCATTGCTATATTATTATTAATTAAGGAATTAATAAAATATGAGATACATTTTAAATAAATTTATTTTTGCATTGCTGAATAAATTTTCAAAAACATTATCTCATTTAAAGATGTAACGTTTTGACCAATTCCTGATCATCACCAAGTTTTAGTGCGTGCTAAATGTGTCTTGAGAAATTTAGTTTGTGCTAAGAGATATGTCTGTAGGAATCCTGTAAGTAAATGCATTTTCATTAAAACTATTTAAATTAAGAACGAATTACGATTTATAAACTACCATAATAATTATTCCCAATCCAAATTCGGGAAAAAACTTGACATGATCAGTCCAGTTTTGCTTTTTTTGCCCTTTCTCTGGTCTGGCTGTGGTTCGTCTGCAATTTAATTTTAATTAGTATTTCTTACAGTTAATATGAATATAGATTTTCTTACCAACAGCTGCGGATAATTGTAATTCACATAACATTACTAGAAAGAAAACGACCAAAATAAACAAGTATTTCATTTTTAAAAATGTTGTCTCTTATTCAGCGTTAAAGGTGAAATAATAAGGAACTTGTAAGACATGTTCACTTTATATAGGAAAAGTACTCCGATTATTTGAAAAAAATTATCAATAATGTATTTTATAATAGGTTGAAATGATGGTTATTATTATTATTTTTTAAAATTACACAGTATCGTACATTATTAAACATATTTTTTGATAAAATAATGATAATAGACCATTTAAGGAATTTTTAAGAACTACTATACTGTAATTTTGTATATTTAGTGCTATTTTTTCACGATAATATTTTTGTTTTTTAATTTTGGTAGTTTTAATAAGTATTTTTACCTTCCGCTTACTTGTAAAGGAAGGTATTCGAATCATGCAAAAAATCGGGTAGTGAGTTTTTAGTGGATGAGCACCAATTAGGGTCCTTAAAACTCATTTTTGATAGTTTCCCGATGATGTCTGTATGTATGTGTGTGTGTGTGTATGTGTGTGGGTATGTATGTGGTCAAGGGGTGTTAGTCACATAACTCAAATACGAATTACCCAAAAATTTTGATATTTGGTATTTTACAATTGTATACGAATAGGAAGAGCTCATTAGATTTTGGTACAAATATCTTCACCGGAAGTGATATTTTTTGAAGATTGAAAAGATTAAGTGTAAAAAATTTCTATAAATTTGGATAAATATAGTATTTATTTGTAATAAGAATAAGAGGAAAAGTTATTTGCAATTTACGTTATAAAAAAATTGTCTTTATCTGGTAGCATAAAGAACTGCAGTAAAATTTAAAAAATAAAATCAAATAAAACGTTGAAATCTTGTAATCCATGTTCGGTTGATTTTTGTTTCTGCATAAAAAATATTGACATATGAGACGGGTGACAAGTTGGCATACCAGCGCTATAAGTCATAAGTAAGCTATTAAATGTAGTAACTGAACGGAGGATTGCTTCAACGCAGAAGAGTTTTCGTGGGAATGAATCTTTTGATTCAGGTGATACTAATTTCTGTGTTTGAATATTTTAGATTTTTATTTGTATATTTTAAAAGGGTACCGGATTGTACGTATACATTTCTGTTTAAAGTCTAGATATGGCGGAAGGTTGTGTGATGGCCACGTCAATTTTTTTTCTAAGGGGGGTGGGAAGGGGTGGAGTGGATTTTTCGTCATATATTGGATATCATCACATTAAAGATCAGACTTTTTCCTTCAAGGTCATTAACAATTATCTAAAAGTGACTCTAAAATTTTTATTTCTTTAAACACCTTTATATTTTAGATGTTTTAAGAAATAAACGAATTTGGTGCAAAATCGGACAAATTATGGGCAAAAAGCACAAAATACCAATTTTTTTCAAAAATTCATAACTTCGTGCCAAATTATCGCACGTACTTGAAATTTTGAGATAATTGAAGGAAAAAGATTGGACTTTATTGTCCTGTTGGGCAATAAGGTCCACGATTTTTTTTACTCACGCTACAAGTTGCTACAATTTTATTTGTATATTTTAAATGGGCACCGTATACATTTCTGTTTAAAGTCTAGATATGGCGGAGGGTTGTGTGATGGCCACGTCAGATTTTTTACTTATATTTTTAAATTTGATTTAATATTACAAATTAAGGCTTTATTATTGGGTATATTTATGAATTTTGTTTTTAATAGTCGATTCCTTGTATTGTTCGTATGAGTGCTATGAAAATATGTTTTGTCAAAGAAATTACATATCTGACGAAAAAAATAGTAAAAAATCGGTCAAATTCAAATTAACATAAATTTCGATTTTAAAATTCCGTATCCACCATTTTGTAGATTGTACTTTTATTTTCAACAATATGTTCAGATTTTTTACCTATTTTTCGAAATCCTAAAATACTCCCGATATTACTTTTCTTTTTAATTCACTCTCTTCCCCACTAGAAGTAAATTCATTTAAGCAGAACCCTGCGCGAAATACGAATTCTCGTCTTAACAAGAGACCAAGAGAGGCTAGATGATAAACAAGAGGAAACTACGCTACTGTCTGTTCTACAGAACATCAGCTTCAATATCTGTTATTCTCATGTTGACGTTCGTAGTGTTTTGCTTCGTGTAACGCTGTGAATTTTGTAATTGATTGTGATTGAGTTATATTTTAGTTTTCTTTGAAAATTAAGTGAAGTGCAGCGTAGCATATACTCGCTAGCTCCACTTCTGTAAAACGGACAGTACATGACAAGCTCTGCCTTCTCGCGCAGCTCAGGGTCCTAGATATTTGAATTTTACATGTCAAAAAAGCTAGTACCCCCACTTTACCCAAAACAATTTTTTTAGGCCTATAATTTTGTACTAATTTTGGACATTTTTGAACCATAAAAATCAAATTTTGACCCATCGTCATTTCAGAGATTGGACAACTCGATATCATAGCAATAAAGCTGGTACCCCCACTTTGACCAAAAAAAATTTTTTTAGGCCGATAATTTTGTACTAATTTTGGACATTTTTGAACCATAAAAATCAAATTTTGACCCATCGTCATTTCAGAGATTGGACAACTCGATATTCAGAGCAATAATGCTGGTACCCCCACTTTGACCAAAAAAAAATTTTTAGGCCGATAATTTTTTACTAATTTTGGACATTTTTGAACCATTAAAATCAAAATTTCTGTTGAACTCAACAAGGGTTTTGTTAGCATAGATTAGTTTATGTCAAAAAAACGGATTTCTGTTGGACTCAAGAAGGGTTTTGGTAGCATAGATTAGTTTATGTCAAAAAAACGGATTTCTGTTGGACTCAAGAAGGGTTTTGTTAGCATAGATTAGTTTATGTCAAAAAAACGGATTTCTGTTGGACTCAAGAAGGGTTTTGGTAGCATAGATTAGTTTATGTCAAAAAAACGGATTTCTGTTGGACTCAAGAAGGGTTTTGTAAGCATAGATTAGTTTATGTCAAAAAACGAATTTCTGTTGGACTCAAGAAGGGTTTTGTTAGCATAGATTAGTTTATGTAAAAAAAACGCTAGGTGAACCTAGCGTGAACGAGCGTGAACCTAGCGTGAACGAGCGCGAACCTAGCGTGAACCGTTTTTTTTTACATAAACTAATCTATGTTAACAAAACCCTTTTTGTGTCCAACAGAAATCCGTTTTTTTGACAAACTAATCTATGCTAACAAAACCCTTCTTGGGTCCAACAGAAATTTTGATTTTGATGGTTCAAAATTAGTAAAAAATTATCGGCCTAAAAAAATTTTTTTGGTCAAAGTGGGGGTACCAGCTTTATTGCTCTGAATATCGAGTTGTCCAATCTCTGAAATGACGATGGGTCAAAATTAGATTTTTATGGTTCAAAAATGTCCAAAATTAGTACAAAATTATCGGCCTAAAAAAATTTTTTTTGGTCAAAGTGGGGGTACCAACTTTATTGCTCTGATATCGAGTTGTCTAATCTCTGAAATGACGATGGGTCAAAATTTGATTTTTATGGTTCAAAAATGTCCAAAATTAGTACAAAATTATCGACCTAAAAAAATTTGTTTTGGGTAAAGTGGGGGTACTAGCTTTTTTGACACTCTACTACAGCTGCCCGAACCCAGCCTGAAATTTGTACTATGTCACATCCTAGCTATGCAATGTCATTTTGAAGTTGAAAAATCCTGTGTACATGGCTCCAGTATTCCTCTAATAACTTCTGTATTTTTTAAAGAAATTAAGTAAAACAAAAATTATTCGAAAAAGAAAGGTTAGAAATTCTTAGGCCAAAGACAAAAAATAAAAAACTAGAGGCATTAAGACATCCTTTGTTAATACACTCATATGTTATTATTTATTATCCATGTGCGAGGGGCCCAACCTACACACTCGCACATGGCGATCCTGTATATGTACATGTTTAAATCTAGAAATGTTTTAATTGAATGGAAATATCGGAAATATTTAGGAAGAATAATATTTAAATAGGTTCCTATGTAGTCACATTATGTTGCAAAAATCACGTTAAAGTGTTTGTCTATTGATTTTTCGAAAAGTTCTTATTAAATAATATATATATATATATATATATATATATATATATATATATATATATATATATATATATATATATATATATATATATATATATATATATACATCTCACTATCAACAGAGCGTCCGTTCAAAAAACCTGAATAGAGCGTCTTGTTGGTGTATATTCCCAATTCATAATCATTGAAGCGTCCGTTCAAACTATCATCTTTGAAGCGTCCGGAATATACGGATTATTACAATTCATCGATTATCAAGCGTCCGACAGTGTTGCCGCGACTGAACCATGTTACTTCGCGCGTTATATTGGGGATTTAAAATGAAAAGACGGAATTATTATCGGCAAGTTGAATAAATATGACAAAGTTATTTGTGGGATAAATCGTTTAGATTTTGTTTTAAGATGGTACATTGATTGATTATTTAGCCTATATTTTATGTTGGATTTCTATGCTTATAACTAAGTATAATAAAAATATAGTGAAAATCGGTAAAATTGTCTGTGATCTGATAGTTAATTATTTAAATGAAAATTAGCAACAATTTGTTGACATTGATTAGGTTTAAAATTAGAATATAATACTACTTAATGCATTTTATAAATAATTTTTGTCCAAAATTTATTACTTCTGGTTAGGAAATAGTGATTTACCCAGTTATTTTGGTATAGAAAGCACAAACCGAAAATAGTAAATATTTTAATGTAAATGTTTGTAACGTTAATTACATATGAGCTATTTATATTACTTGTTACTCACTTGTAAACGTCATTTATTGAATACCAACGTTACCTTTGAAATTGAATGTTTACTAGTTACCCAACGTTACTAACTTGTAAAATTGACAGCTGCATTGTAAAAATTTTGCAAGTTAGTAGCTAGTCATATGTAGCCCGTTGCCACAGTGATACTTCCAAGGCTTGTGAGACATCATGTCAGATAATTTTTGACAAAACAGTTGTGTGTAACTAACATAAATTGGTTATAATTTTTTAATTTTTATTTTAGTTTACATTTGTGAGTAACAAGTGAAATATCGTACAATACACGCAAGGAAACTGTTTTAATGCTTCAAGGAGGTGACAGGCTCGCCTGTTCGGCTCGCCGGTCATTTTCTCCTTTCAGCAGTAAAAACTGTTTTCCCTTGCTAGTAATGTAATATACTATTTCCGAATAAATTTGTTTGCTACTTATCGAAATCTTGTCACGTAGCAATTTGAAAAAAATAAATGTTTAATAATAATAAAAAATTGCTGTAAGCTTTAAAGGTAAAAATGTGAAACATAAATTTTATTTGGAAGAAAAATAATGCTCGATACGACTGTAATTTACCTATTTAAAATCTACTACTCATTATACAGAAAAATAGTAGAAAATTAATCAAATGACATTAGGATATTACAGTACCTATATAAAATGTAGGTACACATATATAAAACTACATTTATTTAAAAAATTATAGACCACATTGTAAAGAAACTAAAATAAAAATGTTTTTAACTTGCAATCGCATATTTTATGCTGTTTAAATTTTTAAAAAATTCGACCCTAATTTGGGTGTTTTTGTTTTATGTCATATGTAAGACATTAAATGACAAAATTTCATAATTTCAAACAAAAATTCCATTTATTCTATATTAACGTATAAAAATATTGTATGCAACAAGTAAGGAATCTCGGTAGTCACCTTACTTATGTGTTCACAAAACTCGGCCACGCCTCGTGGTACAAATTTCACATACGTAAGGTAACAACTTTTGTTTCCTTACTTGTTACATAAATATCTATTATCTATTTACTAAATAAGGTTTCATTAATTAACTATTTCTTTATTTGCTGTCAAAGCAATACAATTTTATTTCAATTTCATAAAGATCGGACAAACCTTCTAGATATAGATATTTAACCCCCACCCCCATAATAGTCCGATCGAATAAAACATTATGTATGACCCAATTTAAAAAAAAGACTCTCACTTTTAATACCATAAGTAGTCGTATAGTCTCGTAGTTATATCGATAATTTTTCTGGTAGTATTTCGAATGTTCCTTGTGCTTGGATATTAATATTACGAATGCGCATAAGGTACATGAATGTATAATATAACTACCAGAAAAATAATCTTTCTTATTTTATTTCAATGGTATATACCGAGGATTGTTGCAAAAAAAACATTTATTACGGTCATTTGAGTGATTGTTGAATTTAACCCCCACCTCTTTGAACCCGAACAAAGTCACACCACACATACCTTAAAATCAGGCTCTTGTCAAAAGAGACCTGCTTGTAAAATTATGTGAAGATCGGACAAACGGTCTAGATCTAGATTCTAGATGTTAACCCTCATACCTCAATTTAAATATAATTTATAACCCGATAAATAAAAACTATCTTTCTTACTTTAGTTGATTGCTACATATTACCGAGTATTGTTGCAAAAAAAACAAAAATTACGACTGTTAAAGCGATTGTTTTAGTTTAAACCCTCCCCTTTCCCTAATGATTCGATCGAATTTAAACATACTTTGAAATCTGACTCTAGTAAAAAAAGACGCGCAAGCAAAATTTCATGAGAATCGGACAAACAGTCTAGATCTATAGAGATTAACCCCACCTCTAATAGCCCAATAAGTTTCAAATATACCTAAAAATGTGACTGTAGTAAAAAAAGAGTCCAGCCTGCAAAATTTCTATAGATTCGGACAAATGGTCTTGATTCTATAGATTTATAATCCGCACCCCTTATGATCGAATTTAAACATACTTTAAAATCTGACTCTAGTCAAAGGAGACCTGCGTGCAAAATTTCATGAGAATCGGACAAATGGTCGAGATTCTACATTATTAACCCCCACCCCCCCCCCCCCCCCCTAATGGTCCAATCAAATTAATACATAACTTAAAATCTAAGTCTGGTAAAAAGAAATCAGCATGGAAAATTTCATGAGGATCGGGCAAACATAATTAATGACTAGATTAAAAAATCTTTCTTTATTTAATGCACGCGAAGCACGCTGACACTTCCAGTTTAGAAAAAGAAAAACACATTTATTTAAACAGGGAGTAAGGCCTGCTTTGCGTTCAAATGATACGAAAAAAAGTTTGTTATAAGTATATAAGTTCTTCATAACCAGAACCACGTAGTCGAAACGAAAAATACGTAACTTTGATATTTTGCTTCATCCTCCAATATCAAGAGAACACGAACACTTCGAACATAACATTTGAAAACATACGTTTCGGTGTTGCCAGTTTGAGGACGCTCGGTAGGCGATAGATTGGATGAAAGTATACTTATACGCCTAGCGCAGCAACGCCACAAGTGAGCGTTCGGCTGAACTAAAAGTATACGGCATGTATACGGCAAATGATAATTCACTATCAATTCGGCGTCCACCAAAATTTTTAGATATGACTACTAGATGGTACTAGGAGCCAATTTAACATGGTGACCAATCGAGCGTCCATATATGGACGCTTCATTGGAGCCGGACGCTCGGTTGATGGAAAATTGACAATATAAGGACGCTTCAATGATAGTAAGTTGTATATATATATATATATATATATATATATATATATATATATATATATATATATATATATATATATATATATATATATATATATATATATATATATATATCTGTAAGCGAAATTCAGCAGAAGTAGGTACCTATTCAAACTTTAAGAAGCTCGCCTACCTTCTAAAATCCAGCACAAAACGTACTAACGTAGAGAGTGTTTTGTGGCCACTGCAAGAATGGTAAAATTTTATTTCAACAAGGATTATATACTTACTTAAAGGATCATTCACAGTTGTGCCTATTTAAAATTTTAATTAAAAATTGTATATGACTAAAAAATACCGAAAAATTCAAATACATTTAAATTTTTGCAAATTTTACACGGTTATATCTCCTGATAGAAATTTATTTCTAAAATTTAAAAAAATCTGACGTGGACACCACATGACTTCCTTGTACGCCTTGTTTGTTCATACTTTTCTTAATAACTAAAATGTAGAATAATATAAAAAATTCTTTTAACTTATTATACTAGTATATACTCACAAATATATTTTAGTCATTTTATTTAAACTGCAGAAGAAGATATAAAGCATATTTTACTATTGTCACTGTCATGTCATAATCATTTAAATTTTACATAGTAACAAATGTTAATCGATCATGGACTACAAGATACCGAAATACTAAATTATAAATATATACTTTAATTATTCTTAAATGATACCAGATACAAAAATATTTATAAAATACCGATTGTAGGTAATTAATAATCACATAATCTTTCATTTAAAATAAAAAAATTTGTCTTAAATTAAATATTTATCGAAATATTTGAAAAAAGTACTACTTCCGGTTTGTAGATTGAAACCAAAAATAGGAGGTGCACAACTAGATGCTATAACAGTCTTAAATACAAAATTTCAACTTTCTACGTCTAACCGAATTTGAGTTATGCGACATACATACGTACGCCAGTACGTACACTATGTTCCAAATGTTCTGCCCCAGCCTTAGAAAATCCCCCAGTGATCCGCAACCATTGTAGCACCATTCGTCAAAATATTCGAAATACGGCCTACTTAGGTTGTAGAAAAAGACAGCATGCGAAAGATAGAAGTAGTTCTCGGTGAATCATTGCGGATTACGCCAGGTAGAGGAAAAGTGTAGAACAATAATTGCTTTGAGCTCTGTTTCGGTTTAGAAATACAATTTCCATAGTTTTGTTTTCTTCACTTCGTTACATTTCTAAACAAAAATTGCGTTATTATGAAATGAAAAAATTCTTTTAAATAAACAATTTTATTAAAATTTGTATCTTAAAAATGCCACAATACCTTAAAACTAAAAAATTAACTTATTGCCAAATTTTATATTAAATACATAAGATAATTATTGGTAGGCAAAAGGTAAAATTTAAAAATGAAGGCGATCCTATCCTAAACTGACCGAATAAATTGAAAGTAAAAAAATCTAATTGCAGCATAACATGGATAACATTTTGACGAATGATTTTTGTACGGGGTTGCTAAGTAAGTATATTGAATTAATAAAATTAAATTAAAAAATAGAAATAAAAATACAAAAATATGCAGAATTACCTATAATTGTTAATTATTTTTATGATTAGTAATTTCATTTTCAATATTTTAATTTAGTTTACATTAAATACATAATAACAATAAGTACGATAAAAAGTTACATAGAAAAAAATCCAAGTAATATCATTTTTAGCAATAATTCCCGGGCAAAATTACAAGATTATAAAAAATGATCACCACACGATTTTTTATTTCATAACCCGATACACAGTAAATCTTTGAATGTTTAATCAGTACCTACATTAATTAACACACAATTTGACTTGTGCAGCGTTGAGGTTAATAGTGGCGGCGGCGAATTGTTAAAAATAAACGCTTAATTTTTAAGTGGCTTTTCTTTAGGCAGCGCGCCGGTGTACGCCGGCGTATTCACATCAAAATTAACTTGTATCTAACTTCGTAATATCTACATGTGTAGCAAAGTTAATGGAAAATATCTTATTAGATGCCATCCACATATGATACAAATTTTTTTTTTAATATGAACTATTAAAATTCCTATTAACAATGTCGAAATTTTTAGTTAATTTAGAATATTGATGGCGGCGCGCCGTAAAAAATATTGGCGTCGGCGTGAAATATATACCGGCGGCGTGGCGTGGCGGCCCACGGGTCTAACACACATGTTTACCATAATGCCACAATTGAAATTATTTGAATTTATTGTTTTGTGTTTTAAGTAAATTAAAATTTTTACTTGTATAAAAATTTTAAAATTGTTACTCTCATTGTCTTTATTTATAAATTATTTGTTTGGGGTTTGTTCTGTATATTTATATTTATTTATACGACGTTTCGGAAAACGTCGCAAATCGATCATAACATTAGTTGCTTTTATATACCTATTTAAACAAAGACTAATACAAATAATTATATTGTTTATGTAGATATTTTGGAAAACAATGATTGTAAAGTAGTCATTTTCACGGATACATTTTTAACACATAGATGTTTATACGTAAGTGCAATAATTTAGGCAGGAACGGGAAACATGATAGTAACGAATCTTGATAATAATTGTAACTTTTAGGACAATAATTCATAGTTTCTTTAAAAAAAACTTTTAATTTATGCCTAATGCATACAATCTTGCAACACGCATTTCAATAAAACAGTTTGATATGTTTTATTCTCATTTAATTTACTGAAACATTATTACTGTCATTTCATAATAATGCAATTTATGTTTAGAAATGTAATGCAGTGATGAAAACAACTAAGGAAAATATGTTTCTAAACTAAAGCTCAAAGCAAACGTTCTACACTTTTCCTTTACCTGACTTAGTAATGATTCACCGAGAACTGCTTCTATCTTTCGAATGCTGTCTTTTTCTACAACCTAAGAAGGCCGTATTTCGAATATTTTGACGAATGGTGCTACAATGGTTGCGGATCACTGGGGGATTTTCTAAGGCTGGGGCAGAACATTTGGAACATAGTGTACATACGTATACGTACAGACGTCATGACGAAACTAGTCATAATGGATTCAGAAAAGGTAAAAACGGATATTTCCGTAAAAATCTGAGAACCGAAATTTTTCGCGATTACAATACTTCCTTATTACTCCGTACAAGGAAGTAAAAAGCACATCTATGTAGATCCATTCTTTCTTTCCAATCCATGTTAATATAAATATAATAAACTAACAGTTTACTCGCAACGAAAACACTTTTACAGTATTTTCCAATTTCAAAATTACAGAAGAAGATATAAACGATAGTTTACTATTGTTTACTACTGTCACTGTCATGTCATAATCATTTAAATTTTACAAACGATCATGGACTACAAGATACCGAAATACTAAATTATAAGTATAAACTTTAATTAGGTATTCTTAAATGATACCAGATACACACAAAAAATTATTAAATACCGATTCACATAATCTTTCATTTAAAATAAAAAAATTGTCTTAAATTAATTATTTATCGAAATAGTTTAAAAATGTACTAATTTAGGTTTGTATATTGAAACCAAATTTTAATGGCTTATTTAGATTCGTTAAAACCTTAAATATAAATTTTTTAATGTTAATGTTTGATATCTTTTGAGTTATCGTTCCCGAAAAAATTATAACACACAAACGAACGAACACACGACCTTACGAACGCACACATATACACACAGACATCATCTCGAAAATGTTAAATTCTTACTCTAGGGACCCTAAAACGCGCCCATCCACCAAAAACTCACACATTTAGACCCATTACAATACCTCCCTTATAGAATAAGAGGCGGGAGGTAAAAACAGGAAGTCCTTTTAAATGCACATCACCATGAACCTGTCCTAATTTAAAATGTGATTGTAAACGTACACTTTAATTTACTGCGGTGTATTGTGAGCACATTAATTTACTGTTTGTATGAGGGTGGATACAAATAAACAGAATAACCGCAATTTAAATCTGACCCAAAATTTGCGTTAATCATGTTGGAACCCCATTTACCTATGTATCAGTTGGTAAACCAATAAATATTGATTAAACTCCCCGTGTGCAAGATTGGATGTGTCAGGTTGTAAGTTGCTCGCGGTATTCACCACAGGAAAGAGGGGGTGAGGTGTGAAGCGTTGTTACGACAAAATTGCGTGGATGGAAATAGTTATCGAACTCGGGACACACTTGCTTCCTGATAGACTTCATTTATACTGTCGTGTTTCCTTACCAGGTACCTGGACCCGTTGGGATTTTTTCTGAATTATTCCATGAAAATTGGGTTCATGATAAAAATGTAATCTCTTGTGATTTATACGCCATTTTTATACGTTTTAGTAAAACTTGTAATGAGAAATTAGAATGAAAATTGCTTTTCAGAAATATTCAATTAAAAATAATATGGAGCAGTACACCACTTCACCACAGTTTCTATATTACGTAAAGCCCATTTTACATTGAGCAAGAGTTGCGCTCAGCTGCAATAATCAATTCCCATTTTTAATGAGTTGCTCCAGAAAATTGCAGGAGACATTTTTTTACATTTTACACTGAGCAACATGCAATTGCTTACTTCAGGGGTCTAGATGCAAAACTGGCAATGTCCACTTGACCTTATTTTGCAGGAGAGATACATTCTTGACAGCACTATAACTATAACGTTTTTTTGTACGATTTTACTTCTAGAATAAAGTTTTTTACCCCTATTTGATTTAAAATGCATTTATAACTCAGTATCTGGAATAAAATTTGTTTTCTGATACAATGAAAAATTGAGATTGCCGGTTCTGCATGTAACATGTGGATATTGCCGGTTTTGCATCTAACATTTTGTGACTATTGCCGGAATTGAGCACAGGTTCTGCACTGATGTCCATTATTTTTATTTTATTATTATAAGTATGCAAAAATAAATTATTTAAACTGCACCAAAAACCACACACGTGAATATAACCAAAAAGCACGAAATAAAATTATTCACACTGCCAGCGGTCACGTGACAGGCAGCTTCCTCGTGATTGGTCGAATTGGAGATTGCAACTCACTGCTGGATGGAGAATGCCGGGTTTGCAACAAACTGAGATTTTAAACCCTCAATTTGAATACAATTTCGCCGGGTTTGCAACTCAACTAGTTCATTCAAAGCTCAGAAAATCTCAAAGAATAAT
This sequence comes from Agonum fuliginosum, assembly GCA_947534325.1. NCBI lineage: Eukaryota > Metazoa > Arthropoda > Insecta > Coleoptera > Carabidae > Agonum > Agonum fuliginosum. The sequence goes on along the minus strand of OX384031.1, from coordinate 33,671,811 downwards.
ATCAATATAATAACTCATTTTCGTCAAAAAGTTGAGATTGTCGGTTTTGCATCTAGACCCCTCACTTAATGTATGAATTTATCAACAAATTTACCAATATTATGGTACTATATATGTCAACTTAACCTCTTGGATTTGTTGTATTGTATATTGTTGGAGTCGTAGATATTGAAGTTTTGATAAAAAAAGTTACAACATTAAACAAAATTATTGTTGTTTTTTTTCTTCAGAAATATGGATAGAATTGCATTATAACCACTAACACACTAACTTTCAAACACAAATTAATCTTTTTGACGTTTATGTTCAGTTGGTAGCATCATAACGAAAAAAAATAACTAGAAATAACTGAATTGCCTGCAAGCCTTTAGAACATGTTCTATTCCATGCAACCGTTGCCTCAAGATTGCTTCAAGATTGCTTCTGCCTGTTGAACCTGCGATTTTGTATTACACTCATGCAATATTGAAGCAATTTGTCAAAAGTTGCATTTGTATCTGCTCAATGTAAAATGGACTTTAAACAAATTACTAATACGGATACGGATATTACAGGGTGTCCTATGAAACTGTTTAAGCATGGGGATCTCGAGAACAATACGAGATACGAAGTTGGTTAAATTAGACAAAAGTTGCTTCTCCAGGAGGCCAATTTAGCAATGTTTATGTTTTCGCACAAAAATGTATAAGTAGGTGACTAGATGTACGCAAAAATGTAAATTTTGACAATTTCGTTTTTCACCTATAACTTTTTTGTTTGAATTAGTACAAGTTTCTAATTTGCACGTTCTATATACAGTTTTTAAAGAAGAATACACAGCAGCCCTACAGATTTCGAGAAATTCAAACCAAATTTTTTACCTTCCGCTTACCTGTAAAGGAAGGTATTGGAATCATGCAAAAAATCGGGTAGTGAGTTTTTAGTGGATGAGCACGAATTAGGGTCCTTACAACTCATTTTTGATAGTTTCTCGATGATGTCTGTATGTATGTGTGTATGTGTGTGCGTGTGTGTGTGTGTGTATGTGTGTGGTCCGGGCCGATGCCGGATGTCAGATAACTCAAATACGAATTACCCAAAAATTTTGATATTTGGTATTTTACAATTGTATACGAATTGGAAGAGCATATTAGATTTTGGTACAAATATCTTCACCGGAAGCGATATTTTTTGAAGATTGAAAAGATTAAGTGTCAAAAATTTCTATAAATTTAGATAAATATAGTATTTATTTGTAATAAGAATAAGAGGAAAAGTTATTTGCAATCTACGTTATAAAAAAATTGTCTTTATCTGGTAGCATTAAAGAACTGCAGTAAAATTTAAAAAATAAATTTATGAAATAAAACATTGAAATCTTGTAATCCATGTTCGGTTGATTTTTTTTTCTGCATAAAAAATATTGACAGATGAGACGGGTGACAAGTTGGCATACTAGCGTTATATAAGTCATAAGAAAGCTATTAAATGTAGTAACTGAACGGAGGATTGCTTCAACATAGAAGAGTTTTCGTGTGAATGAATCTTTTGATTCAAGTGATACCTACTAATTTCTGTGTTTGAATATTTTCGATTTTTATTTGTACTTATATTTTAAATGGGCACCCGATTGTACGTATACATTTCTGTTTAAAGTCTAGATATGGCGGAAGGTTGTGTGATGGCCACGTCAGATTTTTTTATATGGAGCTCGTAACTGGCTATGCTATGACCCGTTTTAATAGAAATTTTTTTCTATTTTCAACGATATAAAACACAAGTGCATTTAAATTAAAATGAAGGCAGAAATTACATAATAATATTTTTAATAGGATCATCAACTGTTATCACCTTTTAATATGCAACAGGTATTCATAATTATAAACAACATATTACGTTAGTTACTTATTCATTAGTTACGGACTTAATACGTTACAACCATAATAACATCATAACCTTCCATAATATGGAAATTGTCAACTAATTGACAGATAAAATTATGTATTTGTTTTAACACCGCTGTTGTTGATGATACGATTAAGCTTTGAATATAACGCGAATGTGATTTAAGCCCTCTTGAATGTTCAAAGAGACTCGGTTTCACCTCATCGCTTAGCAACATCCTCGGTATTATAAATCGCATAATATTCTTGTTATATTAATAGCTATTAACTGTTTTATTAAGGTAGACCACCCATAGTAGAATGTGTTTATTGATGATAATTCGGCTATAAAATTCAATAGCGCACTTTCATTTGATATCTTTGACCTTATTAACCAACCATAACCTAAATAACATAATTAAAACCATACTTACCTGTTTGAAAATTGAATGCTTGCATTATTTTTTGTTTACGGAATGATTTTATAGCTAATGAAACTTCATAATTACTAAAAGCTAAATTTAGGGATAAAAAACGTTATCTACGCTGCTGAAGTCATAAAACATTACATAAATTTCGTTTAATATATGGTAATTAACAGAGTGTTTTACCGTGCGGAATATAAATTTTAGTGGAATATCTTCATCATATTTTTCGATTAAGTTAAGCTGTTTGCGTTAGATTAACCCATGAATATTATTTGTTGGCATACTTAGATTATTTTCAAATTTCTCAAAGGGAAATTGATATGAAAGATAAGTAGCATGCCAGTTTAGCAAAATTTAAAAAAAATGGAGATTACTTTTTAAGAGAAAGTTAAGTCCTATAATAAATTTAACTTTTCATGAATCACATACTAACGACGAAGCTATTTGGCATTGTATAAGTAGGTAAATAAATTGTATAAAATAAAAATTAGTATTTCAGGTAACGAGTTTACCTATTATAATGATAGCTATTATTACGCAAGTATAATATAAGCTACTATACACGAGTTTCATAGACTAGGTGTCTATCGAAAAACAATTAATTTGCATAAAATTTAGTTCTTTATTTCCCCGGCCTATATACCGGGTGTCCCAAAAAAATGGTACGCTCTAAATATCTTTATATCAATCGTTATGAAATAATTTTATATACGTAAATAAGGCATAGGGAGACATGAAATTAAATGTTATCTACAAAAATATCACTCCTGGATAAACCGGAAATGACATCAACTTACTAATTTCACATAGAACACCTCATATATTTTTACATATTTGAACTCTATATATATGGTTCTGAATCCAATGATGTATCATAAGTCTAGATTTCATTCAAAATATTTCAAGAAAAAGTAGAAATAAAGAACGTCTAGAAAGGTTACAAAATTTGACATTTGTAAAAACAACTGACATGCTATGGGTGAAAATAATTATTAACAATCATTCAAAGGTCTAGAATGTGTGTAAACGAAAATGGTGGTCACTTTGACCATTTTCTATAATTTTTTAATTTGTTATCTTTTGTTAATACATATTTAATTAAATAATTTGATAGTTTATTTATTTTTGTAAGATATTTTGCATGAAATCTAGACTTGTAATACAACATCGGATGCAGAATTATATGTAGAATTGAAAAAGATATATAAAAATATATAGGATGTTATACTCGAACGAAATAAAAAGTTGATGTCATTTCCGGTTTAACTGGAAGTGATATTTTTTGTAAATAATATATATTCTGATTTCTCCTTATAGCTAGTTTATCCATATACAATTGTATTGCGATTGATTTCTTAATAAAAAAGTTATTTTGAGTGTAGGTAGGTACCATTATTACCCGGTATAATACGTTATATTGTAATCGTGATTTTTTCACAGTTCGAGATTTTGATGAATATTCACGTGTTTAATCCTACTGCACCCAAAAAACATAACCTACAATAACAAAAACGTGGTTACATTGAGGAAAAACGACTTGTGCAATTAGATATTAGACAAATTCGCTCCATCTGCGGTGTTGTCATTTTTTCATGTCAAAGTACTCTCGTCAGTTTTGGTCATGCAACCACGTTTTCCTAAATAAAAGTTTGTGGTATTACACTCGATAATCAAGACATTGGGCTGGGGTACTTTAAAGGTGATATAGATAATTATACAATTCTTTATGTGGGTAGGTATTTATAAAAAATAAGATACAGTTAAATTTTTATTATTTTGGCATTAAAACTATGATTACATTTAGAAGCAATTTATTTTATTTTCAATAAAAGGAGATACAAGTAAATTTAGATATGAGATACATTTTAAATATATTTATTTTTGCATTGAAACTCTGTTTGCTGACTACATTGTCAACAACAATATTTCATTTAAGGCGGTACACTTGTGACAAAAATATAGTGAAAAAGTGACCTCGCTATATTTCAAATTGTGCCCCTGCTATAACACCTACACTGTTCATATTTTATATATGGTTAGTTAAAAGATGACTCTAGAGTGCTATGAAGCTATATTTTCTAAATACTTAATAGTTTTTTGGTAATAAATTAATAAAAACAGTCTATTTTGCCAATTTTTCACAATTTTTTAACTAGTTGTGTAATTTTTTTGACAAAAAAAACTTTCCATACCACTCTTACGATCAATGCAAGTAATCGATTATTTCAAACAAAACTAATTAAGATGCATTAATAAAGCCACGATTTGAAATATTAAAAAGCAAAAATTAATTCTTATTTTCTCTAATTGTTGTCGCAACAAAGTATTATACAAATTTTTCGGACAAATAATGTTTCGTAATTACTCATGGTAAATTTCAGATTTTTATTTTGAGCAATATAGCTATAATCGTAAATTCTGATTCTATTGCAGCAATATTGCAGTCAACAAGTGTAGCGCCTTAAAGGTGTAATACTTTCTTGACCAATTTTTGACCATCGTCAAGTTTTAGTGTGTGCTAAGGGATATAAATTTGTCTGTAGGAATCCTGCAAGTAAATGCATTTTCATTTAAACTATTACAATTAAGAACGAATTACGATTTGCAAACTACCATAATAATTATTCCCAATCCAAATTCGGGAAAAAACTCGAAAGGATCGTAGCAATTCTCTTGCTCTTTCTCTGGTCTGGCTGTGATTCGTCTGGAATTTCTTACAGTCAATATTACTATTAATATCTTACCAACAGCTGCGGATAATTGTAATTCACATAATATTACTAAAAAGTAGGTAAACGACCAAAATAAAAAGTATTTCATTTAAAAAAACTTTGTGTCTTTATTTAGCGCTTAAGACGAAATAATAAGGAACTAATAAGTAATAAGGCATGCTCACTTTATATAGGAAAGCACTTTAACAAAAATGGATTTTATAATAGGTTTAAATGAATGTTATTTATATTTATTAAAAATAATAAAATTGACACAGTATCGTACATTATTAAACAATTTTTTTGGTGAAACCTAAAATTGCATAGTGATAAAATAATAATAATAAGACTTTTAAGGAACTTTTTAGTACTCATTTCGTAATTTTATATATTTAGTGGTATTTTGCCCCGATAATCAAGGTTTTTGGGTACAAAGTTATAAAATTAATAGACAATCTTTAGATCCTGTTCGAGTTATTTTACTATTTTTTGGCCGACATTTGACTATTTTTTTCGTCAGATTTATAACTTTTTTGACAAAAAATATTTTTATAGCACTCTTACGAACAATACAGGAATCGACTATTTAAAATAAAATAAATAAATAAATATAGGTATCCAATAATAAAGCCATAATTTGAAATACTAAATTGCATAAATTAATTCTTATTTTCTTTAATTGTTATCGCAATAATGCATTGTATGAATTTTTCGATTAAATAATGTTTCGTTATTACTCATGGTAAATTTCAGATTTTTATTTTGATCCAGAATCGTGAATTCTGATTCTATTGCAGCAATATTGCAGTCAACAAGTGTAGAGTATTAAGTATTTATTTTAAATGGCCTAAAATCTTATGTAATTTTATGATTCAACAAAAATTATGTTTAATTATGTGTCATGCTTAATCAAAAATGCGTCAATAAATTGGTCAGTAACAATTATTTAAATAAAAGTTCAAAATTTTCCTCGAAAAAGATTAAATATGCACGTGGTATATTGGTATCACTTAAATTATTACATAAATATAGGTAAAAAAGACTTAAATCTAACAATATTTAAAAACGACAATATTATCGAAGAAAAATGGCACTAAATATACAAAATTACTTAAGTAGTTTTTAAAAGTTCCTTAAAGGGCCTATTAGTATTATTTTATTAATAAGCAATTTTAGGTATCAGCAAAAGATATGTTTAATTGTACGATATTGCGTCAATTTTATTATTATCAAAATACTGCACGTTGAAAATTTAAATAATTGTGTTTTATCAAATAACTGTATTATTTCAACATTATAATTATTATAGTAGATAGGTGAGATACATGAATGTTTATAATAATAAACATTCGTATCTCACGTGGTTTAAACTCCAGAAGAATCACAGCCAGACCAGAGAAAGAGCAAAAAGAGCAAGAGAATTGGGACGATCCATACGAGTTTTTTCCCGAATTTGGATTGGGCATAATTATTATGGCAGTTTGTAAATCGTAATTTCAAGAACGTTTTACACCTTAACATGCAATAAAGTTTTTGAAAATGTAGTGACCAATCAGAGTTTCAATGCAAAAATAAATTTATTTAAAATGTATTTCATATTTTATTAATACCTTAATTAATAATTATAATATAGTAATGATTAAATTACTTGTATCACCTTTTATTGAAAATAAAATACTCGTAAGTTGTTCCAAAATATAATCAGAGTTTCAATAGCGATATAATAAAGATTTAACTGTATCTTATTTGTTATAAATACCTTCCCCAATAAAGAATGATATAATTATTTGTCACCTTTAAATGAAATTAATTGTTCAAAATACTGAGTAAATATAGTTTCTATGTTAGAATAAATTTATTTAAAATGTAACTCATATTTAATTTATACCTTAATAAAGGAAAATATATAGGAATAATATTACATTCATTCATAATCAAAAAATCTGACGTGGCCATCACACAACCTTCCGCCATATCTAGACTTTAAACAGAAATGTATACGTACAATCCGGTGCCCATTTAAAATATACAAATAAAAATCTGAAATATTCAAACACAGAAATTAGTATCACCTGAATCAAAAGATTCATTCACACGAAAACTCTTCTGTATTGAAGCAATCCTCCGTTCAGTTACTACATTTAATAACTTACTTATGACACCGAACATGGCTTACAAGGTTTCAACGTTTTATTTGATAAATATATTTTTTTAATTTTACTGCAGTTCTTTAATGCTACCAGATAAAGACAATATTTTTATAACGAAAATTGCAAATAACTTTTCCTCTTATTCTTATTACAAATACATACTATATTTATCCAAATTTATAGAAATTTTTGACACTTAATCTTTTCAATCTTCAAAAAATATCACTTTCGGTGAAGATATTTATACCAAAATCTAATGAGCTCTTCCTATTCGTATACAATTGTAAAATACCAAATATCAAAATTTTTGGGTAATTCGTATTTGAGTTATCCGACAGACGGCATCGGCCCGGACCACACACACACACACACACACACACACACACACACACACACACACACACACACACACACACACACACACACACACACACACACACACACACACACACACACACACACACACACACACACACACACACACACACACACACACACACACACACACACACACACACACACACACACACACACACACACACACACACACACACACACACACACACACACACACACACACACACACACACACACACACACACACACACACACACACACACACACACACACACACACACACACACACACACACACACACACACACACACACACACACACACACACACACACACACACACACACACACACACACACACACACACACACACACACACACACACACACACACACACACACACACACACACACACACACACACACACACACACACACACACACACACACACACACACACACACACACACACACACACACACACACACACACACACACACACACACACACACACACACACACACACACACACACACACACACACACACACACACACACACACACACACACACACACACACACACACACACACACACACACACACACACACACACACACACACACACACACACACACACACACACACACACACACACACACACACACACACACACACACACACACACACACACACACACACACACACACACACACACACACACACACACACACACACACACACACACACACACACACACACACACACACACACACACACACACACACACACACACACACACACACACACACACACACACACACACACACACACACACACACACACACACACACACACACACACACACACACACACACACACACACACACACACACACACACACACACACACACACACACACACACACACACACACACACACACACACACACACACACACACACACACACACACACACACACACACACACACACACACACACACACACACACACACACACACACACACACACACACACACACACACACACACACACACACACACACACACACACACACACACACACACACACACACACACACACACACACACACACACACACACACACACACACACACACACACACACACACACACACACACACACACACACACACACACACACACACACACACACACACACACACACACACACACACACACACACACACACACACACACACACACACACACACACACACACACACACACACACACACACACACACACACACACACACACACACACACACACACACACACACACACACACACACACACACACACACACACACACACACACACACACACACACACACACACACACACATACATACAGACATCATCGAGAAACTATCAAAAATGAGTTGTAAGGACCCTAATTCGTGCTCATCCACTAAAAACTCACTACCCGATTTTTTGCATGATTCCAATACCTTCCTTTACAGGTAAGCGGAAGGTAAAAAATTTGAATATGAGTTCTCAAAATTTATTCCTTTTACAAAACCGACATTTCGATTAACATTAACTCTCAAATCTTCATGAAATCATTATAGTCGTTATTTTGGTTTACTTTTAATTTCAAAATATCCTAAAGAGGGTTTTAGAATAAACAGATATGATTTTTTTAAAACTCGTTTTGGAAGTGCACCAATTGTATTTAATAATAATTGAATCGATCATTTCTAAAACTACATAATTCACAAAATTAACATTTCTCAAGATGAAATGAAAACCATATAACATCACAATTACCATATTGTTTTTGCAATGACTCCAGTTTTAAACCAATATTTAAAACGTGGGAGCAATGTAAGTTGTGTTGTTTTTACCATTGACGTGTGTTTACCCATGTACAATAAAATTCCAGCATGTCTTAAACATTTTATATTTCTTTTATTGCTAAATTTATTATAACAATTTTGGTTAATGTTGTTACTAAATTACCTGAATTTTGAATTTCACGTGGGTTCAAGGATTGCTTGTTTTGCTAGTTTAAGGCCAGGCGATTGGCAATTTATTTTGTTTCTAAGACTAGAGATGGCACTACGATCAGCACCAAATGGTGAGTGGTCGAGGGAGTGGAAGCGTATGATTTATTACTTTCTACGAACCAGTAAGAATACAGCTATACACGTGGTTCTGTTTTACCATTCCCTTATCAAAAAATATCAATATATCAAAAAATCATAACTACCCCATTTGATGCAAGGTAACTCACATTTTAGGTGACAAAATTACAGGACTAACTTTACGTTAACCACATTTTATAGAGAAATGTTTAAGGAATTTTATTCAGAAATTTGCAGAAAATTCCAAGTCTAACTTTAAGCATCAAGCGATAAAGAAATATGAAACATATACATTTTTAAATTTTATGTTTCAAGGAATTTAAGTATAACTCATTTGTTAATTAATATTTTTATCAAATTTGATTTAATCATAAAATAGCCTAACAAAAAAAAATTTAGATTGAAAAAAAAAATTATAATTAATTATCAGATTAGATCCAAACTTTATTTATAACAAATATACTTAGAAAATAATTAAACAAATTATGTCATGTACCTACTAACAAAAAAATATGTTAGGCTATTTTATGCCTAAATCAAATTTGATAATTATTAATTAACAAATGAGTGATACTTAAATACCTTGAAACATACATTTTAAAAAATGCACATGTTTAATATTTTTTATCGCTTGATGGTTAAAGTTAGACCTTGGAATTTGAACTATAATAATATAGGTCTATATTTACCCCTTCATAAGAAATAATTACAAGATATTGATGCGGTTGGGTAAAGAAATACAAGAGTTTAAACATGGGCGTAAATTTAAATTTTGCCTATCCCCCAGCCTTTTTTCAAACGCCCATAACTTTGTGCCAAATCGTCGTAGGAACTTTGTTCTTTGGGTCCTGCACAGGTAATTGAACAAATTGCAATGCCTTTTCTGTGGATCGAGTCGACAAATTTTTTCCAACTCAATAAACATGGCCAAAGTTGGACGTCTTTTTGCGCAAAAACGTGTTTTTTTTGTACTGATTTTGAAGGGGAAAAAATCGTTATGTTATGTGCGAAAAACCAAAAAATGCCCTTTTTAAAAAAAATCCATAACTTTGTGCCAAATCATCGTAGGAACTTCTTTCTTTGAGTCCTGCACAGGGAATTTAACAAATTTTAGTGCCCGTTTGGTGGATCAAGTCAAAAAAAATGTTTAAACTCCGTACACATCCTCAAAGTTGGATATTTTTAAAATTAAAATTCTTTTTTTTGCACATGATTGCTAGAGTGGGGCGGAGGGGGTTGCGCTTAAGTTTGCATGCATCACTTTAAAGTAGACACTTCAAAGTTTTTCGCCCTCGAAGATTCATCGATATCGATTGAAAATACACCGAGTTATGGCAGTTTGAAATGGTCGATATTTTTACGAATTTCATGTTTCTTTTTTTTTTCGCCAGTGTATTATCGTAGATAAATAGCGAATATACCAAATTACTTAAGTAGTTCTTAAAAGTACCTTAAATGGCCTATTAGTATTATTTTATCAATATGCAATTTTAGGTATCACCAAAAAATATGTAAATAACTGTACGTAGTCCAGTAACCTTGTCATGGTTATAATGGGCCTAAGTTGCATCAAGTGGTGATAGTAGGTTTCTATTTTTTTTCTTGTATGGGATATGCCTGAGATGCAAAATCCAAGTTTTCGACCTCGGCAACCCTCCGGAACACTCTTGAATATCTCAAAAACTGCTAAATGTTTGCACTTTTTTCGGTTTCTTACCATTTTGACTATGAAGGAGCACGATTTCGACAAATACCATTATATGCATTTTTAAACTTGATTAAATTGTCTACTACCAGAATGGGCTCGGTAGCCTTAATAGTTTCCGATATACAGCTTTTCAAAGTTTGGCAAAATCTACAAATTTGAATCTCCTAGCATTTCTCTTCTACAAAAATTTTACTATATTCTCTCGGGGAAAAACTTACGTACATAAAGTTGGCATCCCACTTGTAGCACCCAGCAAAAAAAATTGTCTGGTATTTTGTTACTTTTTTGTTGCTATTTTGTTACATCAGAATCAATTTTGTACCTTGAGCCGTTTTCTTATAACGCGCATGGGTGCTAGCTTCAAATTTAAGTTAGCACCCAACGCTGTTACTCAGCTCCTAATACACGTACAGTAATGAAACTGGTATCAGAATTTGTTACTTCTCAAGTACTTTACGAAACCAAGGTCAAATTTTAACAAAGGGTTATTATCAACCCCTCAATTGTAATTATTTGAAAATGACAGCGCTACCAAGTAAAATGCATAGTTTTGCGCATATAAAAGCTCATAAATATTTATTTATGCAAAAAATAATTTGTTACATAAAATTCTATAAAGCAGATAAAAAAAATTGCTGTGACATTCATAGAATACCGCTTCTTAATCTTATCTTTGCCCTTACAAGTTGTTCTCCATTTAATATTATAAAAAAACTAGTAACAATATAATATAATTAAAGAAGATCTAAATAAACTATTTACTGCATGCTGGGTTCTAGGATTAACAAATTATAAACAGGGTTAAAATATGGAATACGCGATTTTTAAATACTTATAAGATTTAAACTTGCTTTACTACAAAAAGAAATTAGTAACAAATTATCTAATTGTTCATAATACTTAAATAATAGTATAACAAATTATTTACTGTAATATCAATTTACTGTAATGCTAGGGGTAAAAAATTAAAAACAGGGTTAAAGAATGGAAAACGCAGTTTTTTAATACTTCTAAGCTTTAAACTTGTTTTATTGCAAAAAGAAATAAGCAACAAATTCTCTAATTGTTCAAAATATTTCAATAATAGTATAACAAACTTATTACTGTAATATAAATGATGGGTGCTTGGAGTAACAAATTTAAAACAGGGTTGAAGAATGGAAAATGCAGTTTTTTAATACTTCTAAGCTTTAAACTTGTTTTATTGCAAAAAGAAATTAGCAACAAATTATCTAATTGTTCAAAATATTTAAATAATAGTATAACAAACTATTTCCTGTAATATCAACGATAGGTCCTAGGGGTAACAAATTTAAAACAGGGTTGAAGAATGGAAAATGCAGTTTTTTAATACTTCTAAACTTTAAACTTGTTTTATTGCAAAAAGAAATTAGCAACAAATTCCCTAATTGTTCATAATACTTAAATAATAGTATAACAAACTTATTACTGTAATATAAATGATGGGTGCTAGGGGTAACAAATTTAAAACAGGGTTAAAGAATGGAAAACGCAGTTTTTTAATACTTCTAAGCTTTCAACGTGTTTTATTGCAAAAAGAAATTAGCAACAAATTCTCTAATTGTTCATAATACTTAAATAATAGTATAACAAACTATTTACTATAATATCAACGATGGGTGCTAGGGGTAACAAATTAAAAACAGGGTTAAAGTATATGGAATACGCGATTTTTAAATACTTCTAAGATTTAAACTTGTTTTATTGCAAAAAGAAATTAGCAACAAATTCTCTAATTGCTCATCATACTTAAATGATAGTATACCAAACTATTTTCTGTAATATGAATGATGGGTACTAGGGGTAACAAATTATAAACAGGGTTAAAGTATGGAATACGCGATTTTTAAATACTTATAAAATTTTAACTTACTTTACCACAAAAATAAATTAGCAACAAATTCTCTTATTATTCAAAAAACTTGAATAATAGTATAACAAACTATTTATTATAATATCAATGATGGGTGCTAGGGGTAACAAATTCAAAACAGGGTTAAAAAATGGAAAACGCAGTACCACAGTTCGCGCATATCCGGTTCCATCTTATTTTGCGACTACTCTACGTGTGCAGCGTGTTTCACTTCGTATTGTATACGGTATTACGTAGCACGGCAGCACTGCTATACTGCAGCGCAAGTGCATCAATTTTGTAGAGAATAAAATTCCATGTATTTTGAGTACCATATCGCATTTTTGTGTAAAAAAACGCTTGCGGCGCATATTATACTCGCTTCGCTCACTTGGAGGGGTGGGGCGCTATAACAGAACTTCGCAGAAGGGCACCGACTACCCCAGGACCAGCTCTGGTTCTAAAATATGATTTTCTGTGATAAATATCCATGATTATAGTAATACATCGTTTCATCAGGGATATGGCAACCGAAATCGATAACCGAAAAAATCTTATTCAGGGTGTCCTATGAAACTTTTTTAGTTGGTTAAATTATACAAAAGTTGCCCCTTTAGGGGGCCATTTTAGAAAGTTTTTAATTTGCTCTATTAAGACGGGTCATAGCCACCTATGAGCCCCATATACTTTGAATTTGGTTTGAATTTCTCAAAATCTGTAGGAGATAAATAATTTTGAGGACTGCTGTTCAAAACTACATGTAGAACGTACAAATTAGAAACTTTTACTAATTCAAACAAAAAAGATATAGCTGAAAACCGAAACCCTGTTTTAAACTTGTTACCCCTAGCACCCATCATTTATATTACAGGAAATAGTTTGGAATACTGTTTATTTAAGTATTATGAGCAATTAGAGAATTTGTTGCTAATTTCTTTTTGCAATAAAACAAGTTTAAATCTTATAAGTATTTAAAAATCGCGTATTCCATATACTTTAACCCTGTTTTTAATTTGTTACCCCTAGCACCCATCATTGATATTATAGTATATAGTTTGTTATACTATTATTTAAATATTTTGAACAATTAGAGAATTTGTTGCTAATTTCATATGCTATAAAACAAGTTGAAAGCTTAGAAGTATTAAAAAACTGCGTTTTCCATTCTTTAACCCTGTTTTAAATTTGTTACCCCTAGCACCCATCATTTATATTACAGTAATATGTTTGTTATACTATTATTTAAGTATTATGAACAATTAGAGAATTTGTTGCTAATTTCTTTTTGCAATAAAACACGTTGAAAGCTTAGAAGTATTAAAAAACTGCGTTTTCCATTCTTTAACCCTGTTTTAAATTTGTTACCCCTAGCACCCATCATTTATATTACAGTAATAAGTTTGTTATACTATTATTTAAGTATTATGAACAATTAGAGAATTTGTTGCTAATTTCTTTTTGCAATAAAACAAGTTTAAAGTTTAGAAGTATTAAAAAACTGCATTTTCCATTCTTCAACCCTGTTTTAAATTTGTTACCCCTAGCACCCATCGTTGATATTATAGTAAATAGTTTGTTATACTATTATTTAAGTATTATGAACAATTAGAGAATTTGTTGCTAATTTCTTTTTGCAATAAAACAAGTTTAAAGTTTAGAAGTATTAAAAAACTGCATTTTCCATTCTTCAACCCTGTTTTAAATTTGTTACCCCCAGCACCCATCGTTGATATTATAGTAAATAGTTTGTTATACTATTATTTAAGTATTATGAACAATTAGAGAATTTGTTGCTAATTTCTTTTTGCAATAAAACACGTTGAAAGCTTAGAAGTATTAAAAAACTGCGTTTTCCATTCTTTAACCCTGTTTTAAATTTGTTACCCCTAGCACCCATCATTTATATTACAGTAATAAGTTTGTTATACTATTATTTAAGTATTATGAACAATTAGAGAATTTGTTGCTAATTTCTTTTTGCAATAAAACAAGTTTAAAGTTTAGAAGTATTAAAAAACTGCATTTTCCATTCTTCAACCCTGTTTTAAATTTGTTACCCCTAGGACCCATCGTTGATATTACAGGAAATAGTTTGTTATACTATTATTTAAATATTTTGAACAATTAGATAATTTGTTGCTAATTTCTTTTTGCAATAAAACAAGTTTAAAGCTTAGAAGTATTAAAAAACTGCATTTTCCATTCTTCAACCCTGTTTTAAATTTGTTACTCCAAGCACCCATCATTTATATTACAGTAATAAGTTTGTTATACTATTATTGAAATATTTTGAACAATTAGAGAATTTGTTGCTTATTTCTTTTTGCAATAAAACAAGTTTAAAGCTTAGAAGTATTAAAAAACTGCGTTTTCCATTCTTTAACCCTGTTTTTAATTTTTTACCCCTAGCATTACAGTAAATTGATATTACAGTAAATAATTTGTTATACTATTATTTAAGTATTATGAACAATTAGATAATTTGTTACTAATTTCTTTTTGTAGTAAAGCAAGTTTAAATCTTATAAGTATTTAAAAATCGCGTATTCCATATTTTAACCCTGTTTATAATTTGTTAATCCTAGAACCCAGCATGCAGTAAATAGTTTATTTAGATCTTCTTTAATTATATTATATTGTTACTAGTTTTTTTATAATATTAAATGGAGAACAACTTGTAAGGGCAAAGATAAGATTAAGAAGCGGTATTCTATGAATGTCACAGCAATTTTTTTTATCTGCTTTATAGAATTTTATGTAACAAATTATTTTTTGCATAAATAAATATTTATGAGCTTTTATATGCGCAAAACTATGCATTTTACTTGGTAGCGCTGTCATTTTCAAATAATTACAATTGAGGGGTTGATAATAACCCTTTGTTAAAATTTGACCTTGGTTTCGTAAAGTACTTGAGAAGTAACAAATTCTGATACCAGTTTCATTACTGTACGTGTATTAGGAGCTGAGTAACAGCGTTGGGTGCTAACTTAAATTTGAAGCTAGCACCCATGCGCGTTATAAGAAAACGGCTCAAGGTACAAAATTGATTCTGATGTAACAAAATAGCAACAAAAAAGTAACAAAATACCAGACAATTTTTTTTGCTGGGTGCTACAAGTGGGATGCCAACTTTATGTACGTGAAAAACTTTAAATTTCAGCTCAAGCAAGACCATTGAAAGTTTTTGACAGAATGTATCTTATAGAAAAAAGTACGAGGAATTCAGTGCTGCAAACCGGAAGTCACTATTATTATTCGTTCAGAAATTATAGTTGATTAAACACAATAAACAAAAGAATAAACAAAAATTTTACTATATTCTCTCGGGGAAAAACTTTAAATTTCAGCTCAACCAAGCCAAAAGTCCGAGGAATTCAATACTGCAAACCGGAAATTACTATCATTATTCGTTCACATATTATAGTTGATTAAACACAATAATGAAAAGAATAAACAAAAATTTTACTATATTCTCTCGGGGAAAAACTTTAAATTTCAGCTCAACCAAGATCACTGAAAGTTTTTGACAGAATGAATCTTATAGAAAAAAGTCCGAGGAATTCAATACTGCAAACCGGAAGTCACTATCATTATTAGTTATTATTATAGTTGATTAAACACAAGAATGAAAAGAATAAACAAAAATTTTACTATATTCTCTCGGGAAAAAACTTTAAATTTCAGCTCAACCAAGGCCATTGAAATTTTTTGATAGATTGTATCTTATAGGAAAAAGTACGAGGAAGTCAGTGCTGCAAACCGGAAGTCAATATCATTATTCGTTCAGAAATTATGTTATTATTATATTATGAACACAAAATTTAAAAAATATTCTATTTTAAGATTGTAACTAGGGTTTATAAAATTATAAAAATTATATCGTAAATAGATAAAAAATCTGTGGAATCGAATGCTTGAAACCGGACGGCGATACTTTTATCCGTTGGAATGTTACAGCCGTTTTTTGTGTATCACGAAAACTAGCTTCAAATTTTCAAGTTTGGAAAATTTACCAAACTTTGAAAAGCTGTATCTCGGAAACTATTACGTCTACCGAGCCCATTCTGGTCTCAAATTGTAGACAATTTAATCTAGTTTTTGTCGAAATCGTACTCCTTCATAGTCAAAATGGTAAGAAACCTAAAAAAGTGCAAAAATTTAGCAATTTTTGAGATATTCAAAAGTGTTCCGGAGGGTTGCCGAGGTCGAAAACTTGGATTTTGCATCTCATTCACATCCTATACAAAAAAAATTGAAACCTACTACCACCACTTGATGCAACTTACGATGTACCTACTAGGTTACTGGACTAACGATACTGTACGATATATTTTCTCAAATTATTACTTATATCAATAATAATAATAAGCATCAATTCGACCTATTATAAAATACATTTTTGTTAAAATTTTTTTAATAATCGGAGTACTTACCTATATAAAGTGAACATGCCTTATACGTTCCTTATTATTTCACCTTTAGCGCTGAATAAGAGACAACGTTTTTTAAAATGAAATACTTGTTTATTTTGGTTTTCTTTGTAGTAATGTTATGTGAATTACAATTATCCGCAGCTGGAGGTTGGTATCAGTGAGCTAAGTGAAAAGAGGTTCTAAAAGTGCTTAAAACAAAAACTGCAAAAGTAAAGGTAAAAGCTGTTTTAAAATTTATCTTTTCCTAAAATCAAAGAATTAAATATCAATTGTAAATATACAACACTCATTATCTAATCAAAACAGATACTGGATTAAATAAAATAAAAGCGAAACAACCAAGGCCATCCCAATTACCGCATGTCGCATGCTGCATGAATCTCAAATTCAAGTAACTACAGTCAGCGCGCGCAACCTTGAATTTAACAAACAGTGTTCCCAACCCTGTGAAACTAAAATAAATTTCACAATAATGGCTACCATACAAGAAATTCAAAAATTACTAGATCAGCAAACTCTTCAATTAAATAAGAAATTCGATACCTTGGAAACAACTATCAATGAATTCAGCAACACTGTAAAGGAAAACAGTACCAAGTGTAGCGAACTCGAAAATGAACTAAAAATAAAAGAAAACAGGATTCAGATATTAGAGAGGAAATTGAAAGAAAAAAATATAATTATTTTCGGAGTCCCAGAAGAGGAAAAAGAAAACATTGAGACAAAAGTGCTAAACATACTTTTAAATAATCTAAACATCAGCTCGACGACACCGGATAACATAGAGGATGCAAGAAGACTGGGAAAAATCAATACAGGCAGAAGACCAAGACCAATTTTAGTTGAACTCAGTAGTAAACGCCTAAAAAGGCAAATCTTTAACAATGTCAGACTTCTTAAAGATACAGGTATAATAATTGAGGAAGACTACCCAGCACAAGTTGTAGAAGTAAGAAAAGAAATCAAGAAACATCTCAAAAAAGCCAAAGACGATAAATACAAAGTAGCCCTAAAATACGACAAGTTGATAGTGGCAGGCACTCCTTACACATTGGCAGATCTCACCGAAAGCACGGATCCTCTTGTTATCCAACAAAAATCTCAATGGCCTGCAAAAAGTCTTATTAGACGTCAATCTATATCTCTGCAAAACCTAAACTCAAATATTTCCGAGTCGGATAGCGAAAATGAAAATGACGGAACTCCTGAAGACTCAGCGGAAGCAAACGACGCTAACGTAAAAAAAATGCAAATTGTCAAATCACAAGAAAGACCTAACGGAAACACTAACATTACGGAAACAAACACTAATAAAAATTTGATTCACAAAGCAAACCCTAAAGAAGATAAGTACAAAAAAAACAAAAATATTATTACGCCTTCAGGCCCACTTGATAAACACGTCCAAAGACAGACACGCTCAAACTCAGTTTCAAAAAACGTGTTAGACCGCGACCTACCAACTACACAAAGATAATCTTCTGGAACACAAACGGCTTTAAAAACATTAACAACCTAACAGCAACCGAACAAAACGTCTTCGTCAACCATGATATTATATGCCTTTGCGAATCATGGTGCAATTTCGATATAAAAACAAAACCCCACTTCCTAAATGAATACAAACTTTTCCAACAAAAGGCAAATAAAGTTCACAAAGTAGGCAGAGCAATAGGCGGTCTGATAATTTTTACTAAACTTAATGTTAACAGCATAAAAGTAATTGAACAAGATTTTCACTGGATGTTCATCGAAATAAAAGCTAACACAGTTGAAATAATCATCGGGCTAATTTATTTGTCACACAGTTATGATTACAACACACTCCTTGAACTACTCAAACTAACATTAGATAACATAACTAGTACGTACTCGAACCACGCCATCTTAATAGGTGGGGATTTTAATGCCAGGGTGGGAAACCTAAATCAATTAGAAGAAATACTATTCCAGAACACAAATCTCACGAATAAAAGATCCTCAAGTGACCATAAAATAGACAAAAAAGGTCATGACTTAGTTGAAATTATGGAATCAGAATGCTTATTCATGGTTAATGGCAGAGCCCCAAATGACTCTCCTGCTAATGTGACGTATATAAGTCCAAATGGTACAAGCACCAACGATCTAATATGGGCTAATCTAAACTCTCTAAAATTCATATACGACCTGGAAGTGCTCTCTGAAATCCTAGTATCAGACCACCTCATTTGCTCACTATCGATCAATAATATAAACAATCACAACGGTACACCTAAATTAAAGTCAGAAGAAACTCGTCTTATAAAAACTCTGAAATGGGATAGTGAGAAGGAACAGCTGTATTCAAGGGAAATGAGTGAACGAGGACCCTCAATGCACACAAGTAATGCTACGATTAATGAAATGTACCACCACTTAATAAAAGAAATTGAATTCACATCAACAAAGCTAGGCCTAATCCAGGAGAAGAAAATTGGCAATACACAATTAAGAAATAAAAATAAACCATGGTTTAATAAAACTCTGACCAACTTGAAAACTGAAGTTCGTAAGTCCTTTCGACTATGCAAGAAATATTATTTCGATAAAGGTTACTTAGAGATATATAATCAAGCAAAGAAAAACTATCGACACAATTTAGAATTGCAAAAGAAAAGCTATAAAGAAGATATAAATCAAAAACTGAATAATATAAAAGACATTAAAGAATTCTGGGCCACTGTAAAAATCATATTCCCAACAAAACTATATTCAAAAATTCCCATAGAAATTGAAAGATGGGAAATTTTTTACAAATGTTTATTTGGCGAGAAAGTACATAATGATTCCCAATTTATTGACGCACTACACCCGTCCTTAGACGCTGTAATCACAATACAAGAACTCACTTTTGCTATCAATAAACTGAAACCTAATAAAACACCCGGTTGTGACGGTATCACCAATGAACAATTAAAAAATCTACCACAAAACTGGAGAAAATATCTTTTAAATCTTTTGAACAAATATCTCTCTGAAGAAAATTTACCGCATGAACTGAAAAAAATCAAAATTATACCTATACACAAAAAAGGAATAAAAACTGACGAGAACAACTACAGAGGTATAGCTCTAGTGAATACCATCACTAAATTACTAACATTTATAATTAACAAGAGAATGCAAATCTGGGCAGAGGACAACGATATAATTCCTGAAGCCCAGTCAGGATTCAGGAGAAATCGTTCCTGCATTGATAATCTCTTCATAATCGAATCTATAATCAAATCGCGTATGTTAACACATACTGAGGGCACCTACTGCATATTCATAGATTTCCAAAAAGCCTTCGACTCTGTGAACCACAGTAAACTATGGCACAAAATATTTTTGCTAGGTGTGTCGGGCAAAATAACTAGATTATTACGAAACATGTATGAAGAAGCAACTGCTTGCATCAAGGTTAACAACGAACTAACTAACCCCATACCTATATCAAAGGGTGTTCTCCAAGGTGAATGTACCAGTCCCCTGCTATTTGCGCTCTTCATTACCGACTTGGAGGAGTATTTCCGAGGAAAAAACCTTGAAGGCATATTTATAAATAACCAGACTGACATCCTTTCATTACAATATGCAGATGACTTGGTCATCTTTGGCAGATCTAAAATTGATTTACAGAAGAAACTTAGCGCCTTGGAAGAATATTGCAATAATCTTGATTTAACAATTAACCCTAACAAAACTAAGATTATCCATTTTCACGTGGGCAGACCCCCGAGACCAACTACCACTTTCACTTGCCAAGAGAATCAAATAAAACTAACCTCAAGTTATACGTATTTAGGAATTGAACTAACAACATCTGGCCTATATAATACTCACGTAAAACAAAGCCTCAATAAAGCCAACACTATAACAGGTACAATAAAAACAATACTAGCGAAAACTAAGACTTACAACTGGCCTACTGTCATGAAACTATACAACTCTCTACTTATTCCTTCAATTGTATACGCTGGAGAAGTCTGGGCATCAAACTACTCAGAAATCTTAGAAAAAAGTCAAGTACAATTCTTCAAGTCAATATTTCACCTCCAGAGAACCACGCCAAACTATCTTGTCAGAAGAGAAGTCGGGCTAGATAAAATAGAAGTCTTAATTCTAAAAAGTATGCTTAACTACTGGTATAAAATCCTTCACATGTCTCAAAATCGATACGTCAAACTTTGTTATGACAAACTAGTAAAACTAGACCTAAAAACAACTGGAAAGTTCACCGAACCAAATCAACTAAAATACAATTGGGTAAGACGAATAAGAACCTTACTGGAGAGGGCAAACTTCACCTGGGTGTGGGATGCACAGGACCCCCTAATAATTAGGAAAGAAAAAGAGAATATCATCATCTCCTACTCTCAATACCTGTATGATTTAGACACTTTAAGAATAAAGAAATCAACGTACAACCCAGATTATAAGCTATACTTCATATCAATCAACTACCTCACACAACAAATACCATTAAGCGCGCTCAGAACAATCGCCCAATTACGAATGGCACAACAAAAAAACTCATGTCTTTACCTAAAGGGCACATCCTACAAATTCAAAACTGAAGAAATCTGCACGCTATGCAACACTTTTGAGGACGACTCCATATCACACTTGCTCTACAAGTGCCCTATATTCAAACCACTAAGAGAAGACCTTATTGGGAAATATATAACAGAAGAAAACAATATACTGACAGACCTAACACTAAATAAAATATTTGACATCCATAATTATGTTACACGTACTTTAAAATTAAAATTGTTTATAACTAATGTATAACCCTACAAAGCTACTGCACGCAAGGCTCACTCAGGCCCTGCCAACTTACAACATCGTCAGTTTCTAACAAGTAGTGTCTAATTTCTCAATAAAAACTATAAACTAACTCCTAATTTTAAAATATAACCATAAACTAAAACAGTGCACTAATTTTGAGTGATAGTTCTCGCGAATGGCCTGTTATCTTGCGTCATCGCCTATGACCAAGGTGTAGTGTCTGTAGGTACATTTAAAGTGAACGCACATTGCTCCGAACTCTTATTCTGCGAACCTAATACACACGAGTATAATCAAATTAGTGAACGAACTTATTTATATTTCAATCTCTGTTTACTTTGTAAATATTTTAAATAACTATATTTATAAATACAATTATATGGTACCTCCTTCCTTTGTAATGAGCATTGCTCGATATACAAATAAATATTATTATTATTATTATTATTATTATTACAATTATCCGCAGCTGTTGCTAAGAAAATCTATATTAATATTCACTAAAAGAAATACTTATTTAAGTTAAATTTCAGACGAATTACAGCCAGACCAGATAAAGAGCAAGAGAATTGGGACGATCCTTTAAGAGTTTTTTCCCGAGTTTGGATTGGGAATAATTATTATGGTAGTTTGTAAATCGTAATTCGTTCTTTATTGTAATAGTTTAAATGAAAATGCATTTCATGCAAGGATTCCTGCAGGCAAATTTATATCCCTTAGCACTTACTTAAATTTAGATTTCTCAAGACACATTTATATCCTTTAGCACGCACTAAAACTTGATGATGGTCAGGAATTGATCAAGAACGTTTTACATCTTTAAATGAAATAATTGTGTTGAAAATGTAGCCAGCAATCAGAGCTTCAATACAAAAATAAAATTTAAAATGTATTTTATATTTGAATTTATTTGTATCACCTTTAATTATTGAGAATAAAATAAGTTGTTCCAAAATGTAATCAGAATTTGAATGCCGGAATAATAAAGATTTAACTGTATCTTATTTGTTATAAATACCTACCCCAATAAATAATTCAGACCACCCGTACCCTCCGAATATCTTGCGGGAAACGAAACGGAATGAGAAACAAAAAAATACGTCTAAAAGGATTTTGAAAAGTTCTATTAATTGGCACCAAATAAAAGTAAAAGCTGACTTCGTAATCTTAAATAGTAACCCCCAGATTTTATTGCAGATTCAGATTCCATGATATAAAAAATGAAGGTTTTGACTGAAAAAATGTTTTTGATTCGCGGCGTTGCCAAGTTATTCAATTTTTTCGCTAAAAAAAAGCCTAATACACGTATTGTTTTATAAAGGCGTACTGAAGTTATTTTAATAGTAAAATTTATGAATTTTTTTTTCTGTACAACTGTAACTATACTCTTTGTTCTTATTATATATATATATATATATATATATATATATATATATATATATATATATATATAATGCTTATTATTATTATTAATATTATTGATATACGTAATAATTTGAGAAAATATATCGTACAGTATCGTACAGTTATTTACATATTTTTAATAAATTGAGTAAACAAGTTTGCATGTTCTATTCTTAACATTCAATATTGAATAACCATAACCATATAGGACACAAATAATTATTACTCCATATTAAATGTTAAATATACCATAATCATAACAATTTAACATTACAACTTTCACTCGAAAAAAATATATTGGTTTAATAAACGCACTTAAAAGTTTTAAAATTATATAAAAACATTTCTGTATCACTTATTTATGAAAAAAGACTGTTTTCATGGCTTATTTTATAATTATAGCATTGTAACTGTCGATAGTAGTACCACAAAAGGTCTAGGTTTTATGTGACAAACTTTTTTTTTACAAAAACGTGGTTGTATGGTAACAACTAACGACAGCAATTTGATATGTAAAAAATGTGATGTGGCCAACATATGACCTCTTGTCATACTCTACTATTTTTGTTTTACTAATATAAATGTTTATAAATGAAGGTACTTATACTCACAAATATACCATTGTAGAAGGAAATTGTAATTTTTATAATATTAGTCAAATTTATCATAATCTTACAAATTCTAAGTTCTAGCAAAAACACGTTATCTACAAAATTATAGAGAATGAAATTCTCTATAGATAAGGTCATTAGCGATTAAATAAATGAATTTCGAACATTTCAATCATTAAAAACCAAGTCAAAATTTTGTATCCCTACACGAAAACGGCTGCCATTTATTAACGCATAAAAATATCAACCCTCGGTTTTTTGCAATAAATTTTTTTATAAAGTCCATATTTGAGATATTTGAGGTATGAGATAAGACTTGGAGACTTACTGTTAATCGAAATGTCGGTTTTGTAAAAAGAATAAATTTTAAATGACTATTAAAATTTTTTCACTTACAAACATCACACTTGATTTTATGAATCAATATAATATCATTCCTCTATTTTTACCTTCCGCTTACCTGTAAAGAAAGGTATTGGAATCATGCAAAAAATCGGGTAGTGAGTTTTTAGTGGATGAGCACGAATTTGGGTCCTTACAACTCATTTTTGATAGTTTCTCGATGATGTCTGTATGTGTATGTGTGTGTGTGTGTGTGTGTGTGTGTGTGTGTGTGTGTGTGTGTGTGTGTGTGTGTGTGTGTGTGTGTGTGTGTGTGTGTGTGTGTGTGTGTGTGTGTGTGTGTGTGTGTGTGTGTGTGTGTGTGTGTGTGTGTGTGTGTGTGTGTGTGTGTGTGTGTGTGTCTGTATGTGTATGTGTGTGTGTGTGTGTGTGTGTGTGTGTGTGTGTGTGTGTGTGTGTGTGTGTGTGTGTGTGTGTGTGTGTGTGTGTGTGTGTGTGTGTGTGTGTGTGTGTGTGTGTGTGTGTGTGTGTGTGTGTGTGTGTGTGTGTGTGTGTGTGTGTGTGTGTGTGTGTGTGTGTGTGTGTGTGTGTGTGTGTGTGTGTGTGTGTGTGTGTGTGTGTGTGTGTGTGTGTGTGTGTGTGTGTGTGTGTGTGTGTGTGTGTGTGTGTGTGTGTGTGTGTGTGTGTGTGTGTGTGTGTGTGTGTGTGTGTGTGTGTGTGTGTGTGTGTGTGTGTGTGTGTGTGTGTGTGTGTGTGTGTGTGTGTGTGTGTGTGTGTGTGTGTGTGTGTGTGTGTGTGTGTGTGTGTGTGTGTGTGTGTGTGTGTGTGTGTGTGTGTGTGTGTGTGTGTGTGTGTGTGTGTGTGTGTGTGTGTGTGTGTGTGTGTGTGTGTGTGTGTGTGTGTGTGTGTGTGTGTGTGTGTGTGTGTGTGTGTGTGTGTGTGTGTGTGTGTGTGTGTGTGTGTGTGTGTGTGTGTGTGTGTGTGTGTGTGTGTGTGTGTGTGTGTGTGTGTGTGTGTGTGTGTGTGTGTGTGTGTGTGTGTGTGTGTGTGTGTGTGTGTGTGTGTGTGTGTGTGTGTGTGTGTGTGTGTGTGTGTGTGTGTGTGTGTGTGTGTGTGTGTGTGTGTGTGTGTGTGTGTGTGTGTGTGTGTGTGTGTGTGTGTGTGTGTGTGTGTGTGTGTGTGTGTGTGTGTGTGTGTGTGTGTGTGTGTGTGTGTGTGTGTGTGTGTGTGTGTGTGTGTGTGTGTGTGTGTGTGTGTGTGTGTGTGTGTGTGTGTGTGTGTGTGTGTGTGTGTGTGTGTGTGTGTGTGTGTGTGTGTGTGTGTGTGTGTGTGTGTGTGTGTGTGTGTGTGTGTGTGTGTGTGTGTGTGTGTGTGTGTGTGTGTGTGTGTGTGTGTGTGTGTGTGTGTGTGTGTGTGTGTGTGTGTGTGTGTGTGTGTGTGTGTGTGTGTGTGTGTGTGTGTGTGTGTGTGTGTGTGTGTGTGTGTGTGTGTGTGTGTGTGTGTGTGTGTGTGTGTGTGTGTGTGTGTGTGTGTGTGTGTGTGTGTGTGTGTGTGTGTGTGTGTGTGGTCCGGGCCGATGCCGTCTGTTGCATAACTCAAATACGAATTATCCGAAAATTTTGATATTTGGTATTTTACAATTGTATACGAATAGGAAGAGCTCATTAGATTTTGGTACAAATATCTTCACCGGAAATGATATTTTTTGAAGATTGAAAAGATTAAGTGTCAAAAATTTCTATAAATTTGGATAAATATAGTATTTATTTGTAATAAGAATAAGAGGAAAAGTTATTTGCAATTTACGTTATACAAAAATTGTCTTTATCTGGTAGCATTAAAGAACTGCAGTAAAATTTAAAAAATAAATTTATCAAATAAAACGTTGAAATCTTGTAATCCATTTTCGATTGATTTTTGTTTCTGCATAAAAAATGACAGATGAGATGGGTGACAATTTGGCATACTAGCTCTATATAAGTCATAAGTAAGCTATTAAATTAATGTAGTAACTAAACGGAGGATTGCTTCCACACAAAAGAGTTTTCGTGTGAATGAATCTTTTGATTCAGGTGATATTAATTTCTGTGTTTGAATATTTTAGATTTTTATTTGTATATTTTAAATGGGCACTGGATTGTACGTATACATTTCTGTTTAAAGTCTAGATATGGCGGAAGGTTGTGTGATGGCCACGTCAGATTTTTATTTTTAAGGTATAAATTATATATGCGTTATATTTTAAATAAATTTGTCCTAACATGGAAACTTATTTTATTAAAAGGTGATACATATAATTATACATTCTTTATTGGTTTATTATTATTAATACAACAAATCCAATCCTCTCAACCATTCTTTATTGGGGTAGGTATTTATATTAAAAAGATACAGTTATAGTTAAATCTTTATTATTTCGACATTAAAACTCTGATTACATTTTGGAACAACTTATCTTATTTTCAATAAAAGATGATACAAGTAATTGAATCATAACTACTTATATTATTATTAATTAAGGTAGGTATTAATAAAATGTGAGATACATTTTAAATAAATTTATTTTTCAATTCAAACTCTGATTACTGACTACATTTTTAACAACATTATTTCATTTAAAGGTGCAAAACGTTCTTGACCAATTCCTGACCATCGCCAAGTTTTAATGCGTGCTAAAGGATATAAATGTGTCTAATGAAATCTACATTTTAGTAAGTGCTAAGGGATATAAATTTGTCTTTTGGAATCCTGTAAGTAAATGCATTTTCATTAAAACTATTACAATTATTATGAGCGAATTACGATTTACAAACTACCATAATAATTATTCCCAATCCAAATTCGGGAAAAAACTTGACATGATCAGCCCAGTTTTGCTTTTTTTGCCCTTTCTCTGGTCTGGCTGTGGTTCGTCTGCAATTTAATTTCAATTAGTATTTCTTACATTCAATATTAATATAGATTATCTTACCACCAGCTGCGGATAATTGTAATTCACATAACATTACTAAAAAGAAAACAACCAAAATAAACAAGTATTTCATTTTAAAAATCGTTGTAGGTATCTTATTCAGCGGTAACGGTGAAATAATAAGGAACATATAAGGCATGTTTACTTTATATAGCAAAGTACTCATATTATTTGAAAAAAGATTAACAATTATGTATTTTACAATAGGTTGAAATGAAGGTTATTGATATTATTATTATTATTAAAAATAAATAAATGACGCAGTATCGTACATTATTAAACATATTTTATGATACCTACCTAAAATTGCATATTGATAAAATAATAATGATACCTAGGTCATTAAAGGAACAATTAAGTACCATTAATTAAGTAATTTTGTATATTTAGTGCAATTTTTCCTTGATAATAATTTAATTTTTAAATATCGTTAGTTTTAAGTCTTTTTACTTCCCCGATCTATGTAATAGAGGGAAGTATTGTAATCGTGATTTTTTGACAGTTCGAGATTTTGGTGAATCTTCACGTTTTAGACCCTACTGAACCCAAAAAACATAATTTTAAAAAAAGTCGGTCTTTCGGTCTGTCGGTCTGTCGGTCTGTCGGTCTGGATGTTGCATAACTTAAAAACGCGTTGGAATTTTGGACTGAAATTTTATATTTAAGATCTTGACCCAAATTCTGACTTCAAGTTCGTTAATGAGCTTTATTCAACCAGTGGTACCAACTTTATAAACATAATTTATTTTATTTTTATCAAAATTCTATCATGTGTGGTATCAAATTAAAGCTCTCGGGAAAAGAATTCTAGTAGAAAAACAAAAATAACATATAAACGATCGGCAATTGTTTTTTTTTTATAAATTATTCAAATTATATCGAGTTTGGTGTCAATTTAAAGCGCTCGGGGAGATAAGTTTAGTAAAAATGTAAAAAATGACATTTATGTGATTTTCAATTGTTTCTCAAAAAATTATTAAATTTTTTTTATTCAACCAGTGGTACCAACTTTATAAACATAACTTCTTTTATTTTTATTAAAATACTATCGTGTGTGGTATCAAATTAAAGCTTTCGGAAAAAGAATTCTAGTAGAAAAATAAAAATAACATTTAACAGATTGTCAATTGTTTTTTTAAATAAATTATTCAAATTGTACCGAGTTTGGTGTCAATTTAAAGCGCTCGGGGAGATAAGTTTAGTAAAAATGTAAAAAATGACATTCATGCGATATTCATTTTTTTCTCAAAAAATTACCTATTCAAATTCAAAGTGTATTATCAAAAGTTCTCTGGAGAAAAAATTTAGTCGGAGAATCAATAACAACATTTAAACGATGGTCAGTTTTTTTTACCTCCCGCATTATATTCTATAAGGGGAGGTATTATGAGGAGTAAAAATTTTCGAGTGTGAGTTTTTAGTGAATAAGTACGTTTTACAATCCATAGAATACGAATAAAGTATTTTCGAGATGATGTCTGTGCGCGTTTGTGTGTTACAATATTTTGTGGACGATAACTCAAAAAATATCAAACATTTAACAACCAAATTTTACATTTAAGGTTTTAATACAAATCTTAAGAATCCAGTTATTTTTTGTTGCAATCCCCAAACCGGACGTAGTACTTTGCTAAAATATTTCGATAAATAATTAATTTATCACAAAATTTTCTATTTCAAATGATAGATGGTATATTTTTGTCATCTACAAATCGTATTTAAAATTTTTATCTGTACATGATACTATTTACAAAATAAATTATTGTTAATAATTCAGAATATGAAACATAAAATTAAAGGCGTTACGAAAGTAAGTTATTAAAACTTATAGTCGGGGAAGTACTGTGCTGGCCACAGCAGATTTTTTACTTTACAATAATTTAAATGATGCAAATATACCTACTATGTGCAATACGTACATTTAATTTTTTACTAGCAAAATTTTGAACTTGTATTTAAATAATTGTTACTGAACAATTTATTAACGCATTTTTGATAAGGCATGACACATAAATTTTGTTGAATCATAAAATTACTATTAAATAAAATATTAGGCCATTTAGAATAAATACTTAATAATTTACACTTCTTGTTCACTGCAATATTGCTGCAATAGAGCCAGAATTCACGATTCTGGCTCAAAATAAAATTCTGAAATTTACCATCGAGGTAAATCATTTCTAAATCGAAAAATTAATACAATGCATTATTGTTGCGACAACAATTAAAGAAAATATGAAATAATTCATGCAATTTAATATTAAACATTTTGGCTTTATTATTGGATATGTTTATTAATTTTGTTTTAAATAATCGATTCCCTTTGTAGGTATTGGTCGTAAGAGTGCTATAAAAATATTTTTTGTCAAAAAAGTTGCACATCTGAGGAAAAAAATGGTAAAAAATCAGCCAAAGGTATAGTAAAATAACTTGAAGAGGATTTAAAAATTATCTATTAATTTTATAACTTTGTATCACAATTATGATTATGGAGGAAAAATATCACAAAATATACAAAATTACTAAATTAGTACTTAAAAGTTCCTTGAAAGGTCTATTATTTTTATTTTAGCAATATGCAATTTTCGCGTTTTGTGCATATATTTATATATTGTGCATATTCGTGCATATTTTTATACTTTTTCTTCAAAACTTTTAATTTTCATATTATTATAATTTATGAAATAAGCGATTGAATTCAAGAATAAAACTCCTGTTCTCAGAAACAGAAAAATAATTCTTCTCGAAATGTTGAATATTTTATTTTTTATACCAATGAAATAATTTTTTTTATATGAAACAATTTAATTATTTTGTGCTCTCGTATGTAATCTGCCCCTAATAGGTGCACATGTGGACAATTCGCATCAATTGTCATTTCACGAAATTGTCAGACACAGTTCATATTGTTGCAATTTTGCTGTATAATAAAACAAGACAAATATTTAAACAAATATGTTGGTACCTTAGGCACATAAGTATTATAATTTGCAGCGAAAAAATTAAATACTAAAAACTCTCCACATGTGCCCCTCTTACCCTTAGTTTTACATTACTAGCAGATCATACAACTTAAATAAATGATATAGAAAAACAGCTACCAAAATAATTAACTAAAAAATCTGACGTGGCCATCACACAACCTTCCGCCTTCCGCCATATCTAGACTTTAAACAGAAATGTATACGTACAATCCGGTGCCCATTTAAAATATACAAATAAAAATCTGAAATATTCAAACACAGAAATTAGTATCACCTGAATCAAAAGATTCATTCACACGAAAACTCTTCTGTATTGAAGCAATCCTCCGTTCAGTTACTACATTTAATAACTTACTTATGACACTTAGCGCTAGTATGCCAACTTGTCACCCGTCTCATCTGTCAATATTTTTTATGCAGAAACAAAAATCAACCGAACATGGCTTACAAGATTTCAACGTTTTATTTGATAAATATATTTTTACCTCTCGCCTCATATTCTATGAGAGGTATTGTAATGGGTCAAAATTTTCGAGTATGAGTTTTTGGTGGATAAGCACGTTTCAGGGTCTCTAGAATACGAATTTACTATTTTCACGATGATGTCTGTGTGTGTGTGCGTGTGTGCGTTTGTATGAACCGACGATTTTTCGTCCACGATATCTTAAAAATTATCAAACCGTTTATAACCAAATTTCATATTTAAGGTTTTGATAAGTATCTTAACACCGGATAACATTTTGGTAGAAATCCGCAAACCGGAAGTAGTACTTTTTGATCCTTTATAAAGTTTTCCTTAAATATATTGGTACATTATTTATTTATGACAATTTTTGCAATTAAAAATAAAAGAAAATATAATTATCTATGGGTACAGTAATTATAAATACAATTTGCTGAATCTGGTAGTATTTAACAATAAAATAAAGTACAATTCATATTCTATCTTGTTGTCCATGATATTAAATTTGTTTCTACATAAAATTTGAATTATTCTGACAGTGACAGTACAGTTGACATCTTTTGCTTGCATTTTGGTTTACATTATCGTTTACGTATTACATGAACATGAAACTATTAAAATGTAAGTAAAACTAATTTTTAGAGTAGTCTCAAAATTAGTAGAATAAGCAGAATTTGGCGAGAGGTCGTGTACTGGCCACAGCAGATTTTTTTAATTTTACTGCAGTTCTTTAATGCTACCAGATAAAGACAATATTTTTATAACGAAAATTGCAAATAACTTTTCCTCTTATTCTTATTACAAATACATACTATATTTATCCAAATTTATAGAAATTTTTGACACTTAATCTTTTCAATCTTCAAAAAATATCACTTTCGGTGAAGATATTTATACCAAAATCTAATGAGCTCTTCCTATTCGTATACAATTGTAAAATACCAAATATCAAAATTTTTGGGTAATTCGTATTTGAGTTATCCGACAGACGGCATCGGCCCGGACCACACACATACACACACACACACACACGCACACACATACATACAGACATCATCGAGAAACTATCAAAAATGAGTTGTAAGGACGCTAATTCGTGCTCATCCACTAAAAACTCACTACCCGATTTTTTGCATGATTCCAATACCTTCCTTTACAGGTAAGCGGAAGGTAAAAATACGGAGGATAGAATTTTTGCTTGATGATTAATTATAAAAGAATAGGCTGTCAATATGATTTCCTTTTGGAACATTATTTTCAAGATATCCGTTAACAATGGAGTATGAAATATGAAATACATTCTTCCACACAAAAATGATTTATCGTTTTCAGTTGGTTTTGACTTTAATTTCCTGTCGACAGAGATTCCAGTAAAAAAGAACAAATTTTGTCGTGAAAGAATCAATTATGACAAATTGTACTTTAATGGATTTTAATAAAATTTTCTCAGCTTTTCGAATTTTATGAACTTTGCTAAAAGTTCCCACTTTGTACCATCAAAATTCATCACCGTAATAGATTAAGTTTCTTTCTAATAAAGTGTTCTTATATACCTTTTTTCGAATTCGTAGAATACTCTCGGTATTCTTTTTTATATTTCACTCCCTTCCCCAGTCCCCACTACTACGGCTGCCAGAAACCAGCCCGAACCTCGTACTTTCCCGCATCTTAGCTATGCAATGCTATGAAGCGCCGTTCGGGACAAAATTAAATGTCGAAAATATTTTGTTTTCCTTGGGAAGAAATATTTTTTAGTTAGAAATAATAAAATTTTTCCAGAAATAAATATATTTTTCTAGAAATAAATATTTTTTTTACAGCGTAAATATTTTTATGCTGATTTATTTTTATTCCCGAAAAATATTTTTTTCTCCAAATTTAAAAATATATTTCTCTCAAACTAAATGTTTCTTGCGAAATAAATATTTTTACAAAATATATTTTCTCAATCATAATAAAAAAAATTCTCATAAGGAAATATTACTTTCGTGCGTAACAAAAAATATTTCCTGCGCCAACCAAATATTTTATTTTCTCCAGCAACACAAAAATATTTTTCTCGCAGAACGCGATACTTCACTTTAGCTAAGTAGATGGAGCAAGCTGTTGTCGGTAATATCGTTAACTACTGTTTGAATAGCCAGAACCCAGAACGTCGCTGCATGAATTTAGCTATCATACGTTCATAACATCAATGAGGGCAATTACAGCCTAAATATATGAATTTCTTATAAAACAAAGAGCTGAGTCTAATTATTATACATATTTTAAGTACAGGCTGCTATGCTAATCAGTGAAAGGAATTACGGTTTAAAATGACAATGCGTTAACTTGTCGTTTTCGTTTGTATTCACATTGAAACTTTATCGTTTATTTGCGTAATTAATAAATAATAGAATATTTTTTCAATAATTATTATAACGACCACACCACTCTACTAAAGTTAAAAGAGTGCCAAATAAACTTGTAATACTCGGAGAACCCTGTACTTAAAATATGTATAATAATTAGACTCAGCTCTTTGTTTTATAAGAAATTCATATTTTTAGACTGTAATTGCCCTCACTGATATTATGAACGTATGATAGCTAAATGCATGCAGCGACGTTCTGGGTTCTGGCTATTCAAACAGTAGTTAACGATATTACCGACAACAGCTTGCGCCATCTACTGTAGCTAAAGTGAAGTGTTGCGTTCTGCGAGAAATATATTTTTGTGTTGCTGGAGAAAATAAAATATTTGGTTGGCGCAGGAAATATTTTTGTTACGCACGAAAGAAATATTTCCTTATGAGAATTTTTTTTGTTATGATTGAGAAAATATATTTTGTAAAAATATTTATTTCGCAAGAAACATTTAGTTTGAGAGAAATATATTTTTAAATTTGGAGAAAAAAATATTTTTCGGGAATAAAAATAAATCAGCATAAAAAATATTTACGCTGCTAAAAAAATATTTATTTCTAGAAAAATATATTTATTTCTGGAAAATTTTTATTATTTCTAACTAAAAAATATTTCTTCCCAAGGAAAACAAAATATTTTCGACATTTAATTTTGTCCCGAACGGCGCTTCATACAATGCCATTTTGAAGTTGAAAAATACTGTAAACATGGCTCCAGTATTTCCATAATAACTTCTGTATTTTTTAAATAAATGAAAGTAAAACAAAAATGCTTCTTGCTTTTTTGCCATTTATAGTGACCGAAAATAATCATAGCAAATAATGACAAAAAACCGCAAAAAACATCATTTTTAAATCCTTTATATTTACTTCATCGTCTTGTCTGTCTACGTACGGAAAAAAAACAAAAGTAAAAAATGACCCACTTTCCGGGATCCTATCGAGCTGAAATTTTGCAAATAGACTTCTTTCACCTAACAATGCACTTTAGCAAAATTTCAGATTAATCGCCATCTTGAAACAAAGTGGCAGTTAGCTATCTCAAAATGTACTGCACCGATCTGGTTCAAAAACAAAAATTTAAATGAATATCGATCGAGTCTCATATATAAAGGATTTATAGTGAAAAACTTTGTTTTTACGGGTTCGTTTTTTAAAAAAATTTTACTTCAAATTCCTAACCAAAGTCAAAAAATTAAAATATAGAAGCATTAAGTCATCCTTTGTTAATACACTCATATGTAAAAGCATCATGTATTTCAATTATAATTAAAGTAAACGCTGTAAAATTTTAGGATAGACGTACATCTTAATGTCGTCGTTTAGTCAATTCAGAGAAGCTATTGCTGTTAAAATAAATTCAATCTTCTTCGTACAAAACCTACATCATTTTAATAAACATATGTTTTTCTATTTGTCAAATATGTTTAAAAAAACAGAAGCAGAATACTCGTACTTCTGATTTAATAGTAAGTAGGTATAGGTTTTGTTTAGAAGTCGTAAGATTGAAACAGAAAATAAATTTGTCATTTGGAGACGTACTAAATATACAAAGACTCATAATTTGAAACAGACTTCTTGATAATATTGATTACGAAATATATTTATTGCAGTCATTATTCTAACGTTTTAAATTTTGAAATATAAACTTTTGTAGAGCTGCTTAAAAGGACAAAACTGAAATATAATAATTAGAAAATCTGCTGTGTCCACCACAGTACTTCCAAGACTATATAAGTTTTAATAACTTATTTCGCAACGCCTTCAATTTTATGCTTTATTCAGCAAAATTTAAATAAATTAATCTTTTTTCCCAAATTAGTTAAGTATAATTTGAATAATCTATTTAAAAAAATTGACGATCGGTTAAATGTTATTTTTATCTTTCTACTAGAATTATTTTCCCGAGAGCTTTAATTTGATACCACACACGATAATATTTTAATAAAAAAAAAAAGTTATGTTTATAAAGTTGGTACCACTGGTTGAATAAAAAAATTTGAATAATTTTTTTTAGAAACAATTGACAATCGCGCAAAATGTCATTTTTTACATTTTTACTAAACTTATGTCCCCAAGCGCTTTAAATTGACACAAAACTCGATATAATTTGAATAATTTATAATAAAAAAAAACCTTGACGATCGTTTAATGTTATTTTTGTTTTTCTACTAGAATTCTTTTCCCGAGAGCTTTAATTTGATACCACACACGATAGTATTTTTATAAAAATAAATAAGTTACCACTGGTTGAATAAAGCTCATAACGAACTTGATGTCAGATTTTGGCTCAAGATCTTAAATATAAAATTTCAGTCCAAAATTCCAATTCCAATTTTTTGGGTTCAGTAGGGTCTAAAACGTGAAGATTCACCAAAATCTCGAACTGTCAATAAATCACGATTACAATACTTCCGCCCTCTATTACATAGGTCGGAGAAGTAAAAAATTAACATTAACGTAGCGTGGCAGTTGCCCGAAGCCCCAGAGAATAAGGGACCCCGAGATTTTGCAAGTTTAAACAAAGAATTTTAGCATTGAATTAAAGAATTAGGTACTTTCTTTGCAAAATGAACAATTCTTTAATAATCGATTTAAAAATTCGTAGAAATTCTGTCAAAAGAGCTACAAATATACTACGGTTATTTACAAACAAAACTACGAGGAATCCAATGGTGCAATCAGATTTTCGATATTACATTTAGTTCAGCCTGTATATCACTTAGAAAAACTATAAATCGGTTTTTACCTTGTATTATTCATCGAAGGGCTTTGAAATTTCTTCCAGGATTCAATGACGTCTTTAGACACACACTACACATAGTTTTGTAAATGTATATCGCGAAATAACTAGATTTTAATAAATAAAGCAATACGAAATCACTACGTAGGTACCTACTGAATATTATATCACAGTTGTACTTACTGGTTTATGTTTGCACATTCTTCATAGAGATGGCGCCAATTTCGATACATATTTGAATAGGTATTCAAATGTTTTAAATGGTATTCTGGTTTTATGTTTCTTATTTATTTAGATAAAAAAAATGTAAAATTGAAAACTAAGTAATTAATGAATGAAAAGAACATGAATTATTAGTGCTTTGTATTTGGGGTTGCAATATTTCAGGATTTGTTAATTTGTTTCAGAATTTTAACATATTTAATATGAGTTATTATTAAGTCCATTTTTTTATTTTTGTTACAAGGATTAAGTACCATGCTTACTTTAATAGAAAATTATTTTACATTTATTTAAAAATATTTTTTATATAAACGTGTTTTTCGAATATTTTAATTTTTACAGAATACAAAATAATAAATAATATATTTTTTTAAATGTTAAATAAAAGTTTAATTTTACAATTGGGACAGCTATAGTAATATTATACCTGTTCCCATATACCATCATCGACACATAAAAAAAATAGTTATATGCCCAAATCACATAATATTTAAAAAGAGTGTGTCGAAAAACCCTAGCATACTCTTTACGTGACTAAAAAACATGATATCACTGAAGGGTTAAAATGGTGACAGGGTTTCAATATTTTGTTCTTGAACTTTCTTTTTAGTTTTTGATACTATTTTAAAAATTAATAATTTGAAGAAATTTGCAGACCTTATTCTAAAAAGTTGTTTTTGAATATTTTATGTAAAAACCATGTAGGTATGTACTTACATCAAAGGCAAGAAGGATAATAATTCCAACATTTAATGTTCATGTAAGTATAGAACTATAACAATTAACAGTTTTATAATAAAGGAATTAGCTGTGATTCCTCCAAAAGTCTGAAGAGTCTAAACTCTAAAAGTAACTAGATAGAGTTGAAAAGGAAACGCGAAGTAGAAGCAAAGCAGACAATCTTGTGGGATTCGTTGAGGCGTACGGCGCACACCGTATAGTGAGGTATTACCGAAGCACTTTTATTTGATTTTATTTGACGAAAGTTCCAACTTACAAGTTATGCAGATGTCGCGGAATTTCAAGAAGACACTATATCCCCTGGGAGCTATTCGTTTCGCATTCAAATTGCTTTAGTATAACGTCATTTGGCCACATACAGATTGCAAGACTTCCGCCAACTTCTAAGACATCCTTCATGTATTTATTCATACTATACATTTTTATTTCCAGACACCTCATCGTTTGTAATCTTATTACAGAAAAAATTGTATTATAAATTTTGATGAGTAATATATAATAATAATTATATTTCGAGCCTCGTTCTCGTAATTACAACTCTGTGGTAACGCTTGCTGATACGGTTATGCCACAACGTTTAAATTAAATTGAAAAATGCCTAACCACTACCATTTTTGTCACTATTTCTCCAATATTTTAGTCCTTCAATGAGTCGTTATTACGGTTATGTATACAGGGTGATTGTTGTAAGTCCGGCACGAGGAATATTTCGTTTATTTTAGGAGATACAGAAAAGCAAAGTTAATCTAGAGAAAGGAGCTCGTAAGATGGTCAAAATCAAAACTTTGTGTCACTTCCGGTTTTACCGGAAATGGGTATAACTTTTAATCTAGCATAGAAAATCTGTAATGTCATATTTTTTAGAATGTACATAAATAAGCTTTACAATGATACCATAATATTATAGTTGTTACAGCCATTTCAAATTGGCGGCGCGCGGTGGATTTTTTTCAAAATATTTACTAATAAAAATCCATTAAAAATAAAACATAGCAAAGTATGAAAATAAATTTTTACTATCACAACAATTAATTAATTACCTCTAGGTACGATAAATGACAGCGAAATTTTTCTTTTGTTTCCAAATAGGTACCTACCTAACAATGGATTTTCATAGTTTTCCATGTTATATTTTGAATGGATTTTTATTAGTAAAAACTATGATTATGTGTGTGTCGTTGTTAAGCTTATTTTATGTAAGTACATTCTAAAAAAAATATGACATTTCCGATTATGTATGCTAGATTAAAAGTTGTACCCATTTCCGGTGAAACCGGAAGTGACACAAAGTTATTATTGTGACCATCTTATGAGTCCCTTTATCTAGTTTAACTTTCTGAATAGTCTTCTTATAATTTGAAATGAAATCATCATAAAAAATATTACTTTTCTCTCTTTTATCTTGTAAGTAATTTCCGTGTTCCTTTGTTTCTTTTAGATAAATCTGATTCGGAAGAGCTTTTTTGTTTCTTCTTGTAACAAAAAATTAATTCGTTTTTATGCTGGCTGCATTATTAGGTGAATTACGAAACTGGACAAATCTGCTGTCTGTGACACGAGTTCAATTAGTTAACTAACTTTTAGAAGAGATCGATACGCGACACAAAAGGAAAAGGTTATTCATACTTTGATTCGACTTTGAAAAGACAATTCTTGAAAAGTTAGATTATTTGTGTATTTACATAGCATAAATACCTTACCTTAACCTAGTATTCAAGTGCCTCAACTCATTTTCGTGACTGAAGTAAGGTCAATTTTAATATTTTTTAAGGTGATCCTCTACCCATGGCAAAAACAGTCAAAAACATTGTTCCGCATGCTATTTTATAGCGTATATTGTTTTGTTAAACATAAAAATAACAATCAATTTATGTTTGAGGGGGAAAATAATTTTGGCACCCATATTTGTAAAAAAAAACTGCAATATTTGTAAAAAGACGGTTTTCGTGCGCCACAGTACAGCTTTTATTTATAAGTGAAATAACTTCAACAAAGCTGGGACTGCGAAATAACCGATCGAATATTTGAAATTCCTATTAAAATAGAAAATGTGTTCAAAAATTGTCAAAATTCAAATTAACATATTTTGATTTAAATGCAAAATTTTTTAATTTTGCGTCGACCATTTTGTAGATTGTACTTTTATCTTCAACAATATCTTTAGATTATTATATTTAACAAAACAATAAACTCTGTGGAGTGGCGCGCGAAATTCATGTTGGCTGTTTTCTGGCGCGGTAGAGGATCGTTTTAATATCTTTCGTTGTAATTACTTCATACGTTATATGTTATATTGTATTATTTAATTATTAAATGTATCTTTCATAAATTTCTTGGATTATTTTAGTATTGACTTAGTTTACAAATAGGTATATTTTACACTTGCGGTTTAATATGTTCGCTGCCGTCTCGGTCCAATTATTATCGGAAAATGAATTTCCGATAACGAAAATTCAATTTCTATTATCAGCGTTGCCGTAACCTATTGACTAAAGACGAAACTAAAGGAAGCCAGAATGAAATCTTGGCGCACTTTTTAAATTTACATGCATTTGTATAGACCGTAAATATTTCACCACTAGATGTCACTACTTCCAATAAAATGTATTCACAATTTTCGTTAACGGAAATTGAATTTCAGTTAACAGAAATTGAAGTTTCGTTAACGCAAATTTTATTTGAATGAATAAAAATAGGACCAAGGATAATGGAAATTTAATTTATGTTAACAGGTAATCAATTTTAATTTTTGTTGGTTTGATTATTAACTTAAGAGGCGTATTCGGAAAATACCAGAAAAAAAATCTTAAAAATAGAGAAAAATGGCAGATTTCAAAGTCATTTTTATCCAAAATCATAAGTTAAAGAAGAAAAATCTGACGTGGACATCACATGACTTCCTTTATACAAATATATTAATATATAAGTACTACTACTACTGCTACTATACTCACAAATAAAGAAGATATAAAGCAAATTTTACTATTGTCACTGTCATGTCATAATCATTTAAATTTTACGTAGTAACAAATGTTAATCGATACCGAAATACTAAATTATAAATATATACCTACTTTAATTATTCTTAAATGATACCACATACAAAAATATTTATAAAAAACCGATTGTAGTTAATAATCACATAATCTTTCATTTAAAATAAAAAAATTGTCTTAAATTAAATATTTATCGAAATATTTGAAAAAAGTACTATTTCCGGTTTGTAGATTGAAACCAAAAATAGGAGGTACACAACTAGATGCTATAACAGTCCTAAATACAAAATTTCAACTTTCTACGTCTAACCGTATTTGAGTTATGCGATACACATACGTCTGTCCGTACGTACGTCCGTCCGTACGTACGTACAGACGTCACGACGAAACTAGTCATAATGGATTCAGAAAAGCTCAAAACGGATATTTCCATCAAAATCTGAAAACCGAAAATTTTCGCGATTACAATACTTTCTTTTTACTCTGTACAAGGAAGTAAAAATGAAAACAGAGACCTTCTAACATCTTTTGGTGACATGTTCATATGTTGTAAATATTGGCAAAACCTCTAAATACCAAATGATCACGGGACGCGCACACCTTTGTTTAAAAAAAAAATTAACTACCAGACGGACCCCTTAAAACAAAAGCATTATACTACCCTACATATGTTTATGTTCATGAAACATGAACCAATATCCGTAAATTGATTCGATAATGGCAATTGTAAATTGATTGTTCACTTTAAACTAAATTGCAGCTTATTTTAAATTACAAATCTATCCGGTCACTGACTAATACTAATAGTCATTTGCAACTTTATCGAGATCAGTTTCAAACAAATTTGCGTTTCCCAAAACTTTAGAACAAAGTAATTACCAATAGTTGCAAACACTAATTGTGTTAGACAAAATTAATGTGAATTCGGTCATTAGCTTTTAAAGCGATAAAGTGTAAATAAACATCAAATCGAGTAAGCTATGCTACGCAACAGTAATTATCAGTTTGTCCTAGTTTCTCACGCTTTATATAAATATATGGTTTTATTTTATAGAGGAATTATTATACTTTATCTATACTTCTGTTACATCATGCATGTTATACCGTAAAGTATTTGTATGCAAATATAAAAAAAACCTGATATGGCAAGCACAAGACCTCTCGCCTAATTCTGCTTATTCTACTAATCTAATAAATAGGTTTACTTACATTTTAATAGTTTCATATATGGGGTGCTTCAGACCATTCGTAACCCCCGAATATCTCGCGAAAAGCAAAACGGATTGAGAAACAAAAAAATACGTCCAAAATATTTTTGAAAGTTCTATCGAATGGAACCAAATGGAAGTTCCCCCTTACTCCCGGGGTGGAGAAAGGGGTCACTTTGTTGTCTTAAATATGGTAACCCCTAGTTTTAATTGCAGATTCGGATTCCGTGATATAAAAAATGAAGGTTTTGTCTGAAACATTTTTTTCGGTTCGCAAAAATTGACAACAATTGAGAGGGTGATGCGGGAACTTTCATTTGGTGCCATTCGATAAAAAATTTAAAAATATTTTGGACGTATTTTTTGGATTCTCAATCCGTTTTGTTTTTCGCGAGATATTCGAGAGGTACGGGTGGTCTGAAGCACCCGGTATAAACGATAATGTAAACAAAGATGCAAGCAAAAGATGTCAACTGTACTGTCATTGTCAAAATAATTCAAATTTTGTGAAGAAACAAATTTCATATGCATATGATCCTGATGGACATGAATTTCAAAAAAAGTAGAATATTAGCTGCACTTTATTTTATTGTTAAATACTACCAGATTCAGCAAATTGTATATAAAATTAACTGTACCCATAGATAATTATATTTTCATTTATTTTTAATTGCAAAAATTGCCATAAGTAAATAATGTATTAATATTTAAGGAAAATTATATCAAGCTTCAAAAAGTACTACCTACTTCCGGTGTGCGGATTTCTACCAAAATCATATCCGGTGTTAAGTTCCTTATTAAAACCTTAAATACGAAAAATCGTCAGTTCATATGTCCACACGCGCACACACACACACAGACATCATCGTGAAAACAGTAAATTCGTATTCTAGAGACCCTGAAACGTGCTTATCCACCAAAAACTCATACTCGAAAATTTTCACCCATTACAATGCCTCTTTTATAGAATATGAGGCGAGAGGTAAAAAGCTAGGTTCTATTTGAGATAAAACTAGGTAAATAAACATTTTAATTTAATTTATGTAAATAGCAAGATATTTAATTTAAAAATATTTCAAAAATTCTTATAAATACTTAAATGTACATTCATGTAACTTTTCATAAATAGTTATTAGTTTTCTCAAAGTATGTATACGAAAACCGTGCATTTTTGTGTTTATTTTTCTCCAATTCTTTTCTAAAATTTAATTAAAATTCGCGAGCTAAAAGAACAAATTTCTAATGACAGATAAGTAAATGCGGGGTGTTATTTTCAGATGGCCACTTAATACAGTGCGCAAACAAAAGATTTTGTCAGGCTAAGATTGATTACGATGAGTCTGTCACGGCAGAAGCGGAAGCATTGTTAAAGCTTAGCACTTAGCGGAACTGGAATCGCACTTCCGGCTGCGACTGTGCCGGTTTCAAATAGAAATGTCACAGCCTCTGCCTGTCTTCAATCCGCACCGTTCGGGGATGAACCTGATTTCATGTATTTATAAAAAGACGAGGCTTTCCAGATTACACTTATTTACTCCTAGGTTTCACGATCTCAGCCTCTAGATAGTTTTATGGGCTATTTATAGAGATGTCAGTTTGTTTCCTTGTTATATTGGTCTGGTAGAATGATATTGATCTCTAATGTGACTTTGACGGGTACTCAATTTATCTATGTTTGACCGTATCTTTTATTATATTTATTACATTTTGCACTTCCGGGATACAAACTCTTTATTTTTCATATTTAATCCCGTTGTCAAGGAATGGCATTAATTAATCCCGTTGTCAAGTAAATACGTGCTATTTGTTACAAAGTATCTATGGTAACAATATAAATATTTGTCATAAAGTTTACTGTCCAAATTGCAAAATGTGTATTCTTTTAAACTATTTTGTATTCGTTTGAGGATGAAGTGCAAAAAATAGCGTATATACCACAAGACTAAAGTACCTTTAATCCCTCAGGTGATTATTTCCTTCACCTTCGGCTCGTGAAATAAACTTCACCCTCAGAATTAAATCATGCACTTTAGTCCTTTAATACATAATATAGGTGACCATAATTCTTCAACATGAAAACGGGACATGTTAAGGGGGCGGGGGGGAATTTAAAAATTTATAAATATTTATACCTATATTACAATAAATAATTTAAACCAAAATATTTTTTCACACAAATATTAATAATAAATAAAAGAGTACCTCTTTACAAACTATTACAAAACAAAATTCATAATATCAAGATAACAAGATATACACTGCTGGAAAAAAATTAAACACTTGAAATTCTTAAATCGACCATTTTCAAACCGCCATAACTCGGCGTATTTTCAATCGATTTCGATGAATCTTTGAACTTTGAAGTGTCTTAAGCGCAACCCCTTTGCCCCCTCTCTAGCACCCAATTGAAAAAAAATAAATTTTATTTTAAAAATGTCCAACTTTGACAATGTGTACGGAGTAAAACAATTTTTTTACTTGATCAACCAAAAGGGCACTAAAATTTGTTGAATTCCCTGTGCAGGACTCAAAGCAAAGAACCAAATTCCTACGATGATTTGGCACAAAGTTATGGGTGTTTTAAAAAAAGTGCATTT
Source organism: Agonum fuliginosum (assembly GCA_947534325.1). Classification (NCBI taxonomy): domain Eukaryota; kingdom Metazoa; phylum Arthropoda; class Insecta; order Coleoptera; family Carabidae; genus Agonum; species Agonum fuliginosum. Next base: position 33,627,682 of record OX384031.1, on the reverse strand, counting down.
TTAGGGTTTTCGCACATAACTCAGCGACTTTTCAACCAAATTAGACGATTCCTTCGGAAAAAACCCATGCATTCGACACTGATAAAGCGTTGAGGCGAACTAACGCGCAGTGCTTTGCGCACACTTGTTTATACGTACAGTGTTTCGTGCAGGCAAGTCTGCGCTGCGCGAATTATTGACATTTTATATTTGTCTCAAAATATAAATAATAAATATTAATCGGAAAAATCCGTCTTTCTCAAAACGGGACAAACACGTTATTTTAGCTAAAACGACGGGACATATTAAAATAACGGGACTGTCCCGTTCAAAACGGTACGTATGGTCACCCTAATAATATAGGTACTACTTATTACTTATTGACATATTTTTGAGAATCGTTTAAATAACAAAATGATATAAATTTGTTAATTAATTTGCAAAAATGTACACGAAAGTTTCACTATTTGTTAAACAAATGATGTTTTACGTACCTTATAATTTGTTATAAATTATAAATGTGAAATGGTAAAAGACTCTTAGTTTGGTAAATTAGCACCACAAGTCATGAGACGTGGCTCTTTTGTTGATCATGCTTCACCTAATGACAAAAATTTTAAATAAATATTCCAGAAACAAAAAAATATTAGGTACCTATATGTATTTTTCTTGTTTTTAAAATTTATTTTAAGAAAGAGAAAATAATTATTAAAAGTAATATTTTTTAAAACGCGGCTGAAACCAAATTATTATTGTTTTCTTGATAGTTGCTATATTGTACTATAAAACATGAGTCTGAAACATCTGAAAATTTGTTTTGTCCAACCTGTATGAATAAAAGTGAAAATAGTAAATGACAAACAATAATTGAATCAGATGTGTAAAGTGTGGATTGCTTCTGACCAGAAAAGAAAATTATTTATAGAAAATAAAATGAGTATGTATGTATATTGAATACAAAATTAATTAGATTATTTATATATTACTTATAGCTATTAATATAACAAGAATATTATGCGATTTATAATACCGAATATGTCGTTAAGCGACGAGGTGAAACCGAGTCTCTTTGAACATCCAGGGGGACTTAAATCGCATATATATATTCAAAGCTTAATCGTATCATCAACGACAGCGATGTTAAAACAATTCAACAATTTTATCTGTCAATTAGTTGCAGTTCGCATATTATAGAAGGTTTTGATATTATTATGGTTGTATCTAACGTAACTAATGAATTATAAGTATGTAACGTATTATATTATTTATAATTATCAATAAATGTTGCATATTAAAAGATAATAACAGTTGAAGATACGATTAAATATATTATAGTGTTTTTGCACATAAATTTTAATTTTTCTATGAGTCCATTCTACCATACAAGATCTATGGAGTGCCCTTGTTTCTCATTGGCTTGTACCCGGTTACGTCACGATTTTGGCAACGTTATGAATACATTGTACTTTAAATAGATTTTTATATTAAAAATAAAAAAAATTTTAAGCAAACTTTTATATTAAATAAAACTATAAAGATTAAATATTCATATTAAAAATAAAATAGGCATGTTAATTTTTTGCCAGACCTCATTCCGTGATCAGTACGTCCAATTCTATGTGCCATTTCAATATGTACCTATCTAAAGTTATGGTACACGCTGTATAAGAGGCCAGATAATTTAATTTTATTATAATTATGTGATCTCTGTAAGTTTTTTATACGGATTATTCCAACAAATGACAATAAAAGAACCATGCCTTGTGCTCGAATCACTTTTCATCGTACAAACGTAAACTAAAGATTTTAGTAGTACATTTTTAATAAGAAGACTCTCACAGAATCACAAAATGAAAAGAACTAAATTAAACCATAAAAACGACAAACACAGATAACACGCCTTTTGTGCGGGAATTTAGGAGTACAACATGTAGGTGCAGAACAGCGAAATTTTAGTAATTTGAACACGAAAACCGATCAGACAAACAGAAGAATTTCGCAGTCCACATGGTCGTGGAAGTAATATTAGACAGGTCGAATGCCAACGTCAGATATAACGAAAGGACGTGCGAGTACTTGCAGCCCGACCGGTATTACAGAGGCCGACACAGCGTCATGTTACCGACAGTGACAATGCCGATGCCGAGTTTTGTCACTTCCAGACACATCAACCCAAGTTATTTAAACTTTCTGTTTTTTCTCTCTTTGTCTGATAAACGAGTATATGACCCCAGAGGGATTGAGACAGAAAACTTGTTCAACATATTTCCCTGGCAATATACTTGTGAAAATTAAAGTAAACATAAAGTTGTTTGGAGAATAATATAAGAAAATATTGGGGAGAAGGAAAAAGTTTTTAGTGGTTTCTATTACGATTTGGTCTGCACGAATTATTTGTTATTTTTCTGAAATTACCAAGGATTTTTTTCTTCAATCCCTAACAAGTAGTGTGTTCAGCAGTGCATATAGGGTTTATAATTTAAGAATTTCTAAGAACCATAAAAGACACAAATTTAGTTAGGTTAGATAATAATTATATCACCCCAATAACGGACGGTAATTAATTCATATTATTGAAAATTATTTTGCCAGTTTTATTAGGAAACTACAAACATGATCAAATTTATTACTGCGAAATATTATATCTGTTACAAACTATGTTGAATAATATACCTAGCAATAATATCTAATAATAATTTTTTGATTTAGGAATTGTATTATAAAGGTGTGGTGTGAGGATAACCCAGATTGAATTCTGAAAAAATTGTGTATAACCACTATAGAATAATTTCGACATTTTAAGCCGGGCCAAACATGCGGCATTTGGCGAATCTCGAACGTTCGTGATTTGCCGAACGGTGTTCGCCTTTGTGTTCACACATGCGGCATTCGGAGAATAACGAGCAAAAATATGGAAAAAGGCCGAACGTTCGCCTTTTGAAACATTCAGTTGCAAAACAATATTTTTCTACTCCCTACTGGATATTGGCAACATACCTTCATACTATCATGTGTGGATAGGGATGTCATATCCACACCAGGTGTGGATATGAAATTCAAAGCCAAATACGTCAAAAAATTGTTAATGCGTGCAAATTATGTTTTTATTATGACAAATAATTACTAAAAACATTAAATCAACTGTTATTTAATAATTAATTATTTTTAAAAGCATTATTTTATTGCTAAAAAAGCAAATAAAATTTTGAGATTTTACGTTGGCAACAATTATTCAAATGTCATATGTCACAAAATAATTGATGTAACCCTACTTTTAAATAATTTTTGGCATCACATTGAGTGCATTTTATTGCAAAAACCATATTTCGTAGAAAAAATAGACTGTACAACTCGAGTGGATTGCCTATATCGCACGCGAACGTTTGCAGACACTCACCCTATGGGGTCGTGACTGCAAACTCGTTCTCGTGCGATATAGGCATCACATCCACTCTTGTTGTACAATATACTATTCTGTATTTTTTCGTCATAAGACAAATGGCTTTACTTCTTTCATTTATTTATACAAAATAGAGGACTATAAGAACTTAACAAGATTATAAACCTTTTGTAATAACAAACAATCAAATTAACAACAATAATAATTGATATTCGATGGAGACGTTTAGACCAGTACTTTTAAAAATTGTTTATAGGTACTAAGAAAAATTGCTAACTACGAATAAGTTTAATATCTTAGTTACTCGCTACTGAGCAGTTCGCTGTTCGCCGAATCCTGATTGTGTGATCGGTTGTCCGAACCCCCTCTAGACGAACGTTCGCCCACTTTGATGTGGGCTAGTTTACCGACGGGCGGGATGAAGCCGGGGCCAGACATGCGGCATTCGGCGAATCCCGAATGTTCGTGATTTGAAGAACGGAATTCGCCTTTGTGTTCACACATGCGGCATTCGGCGAATAACGAGCAAAAATATGAGAAACTGCCGAACGTTCGCCTAGTTGAACATTAAGTTGTCAGACGACAAAATGGCTTTATTTCTTTCATTTATTCAAAATAGAGGTCTTAACTAGATTATAATTATTATAAACCTTTTGTAATATGAATCAATCAAATTAACAACAACAACAACAACAACAACAACAAAGATAATAGATTGAGGGCGTCTGGGAGTCTAAATAATTGTTTATAGAAACAATTTGTATATACAATAATAAAAATTTCTAACTACGAATAAGTTTGATAACTTAATTACTCGCTACTGAGCTGGAACTGAAGTGAGTGATTCGACAGTTCGCTGTTCGCCGAATCCTGAATGTGTGATCGGTTGTCCGAACCCCCTCTAAAAGAACGTTCGCCCACTTTGATGTGTGCTAGTTTACCGACTTTGGGCGGGAAGAGGCGAACAGTTCGCCGAACGATTCGTCAACTCACGAACTCTCCATACACACTGAGCGAAGTTCGGCGAACAGGTGCTCGTGATTCGCCGAATGCCGCATGTCTGGCCCCGGCTTGAGGCGAACAGTTCGCCGAACGATTCGCCAAATCACGAACTCTCCATACACACTGAGCGACGTTCGACAAACAGGTTCTCGGAATTCGCCGAATGCCGCATGTCTGGCTCCGGATTTATATCAACTCATCGAAATGACATTAACACAACCTGTCGGCTACTAACGTGGAATTTTATAAACAATATTGCTAACTATATTATAAACGAATCTGAAAATTTTTAACTATAAATATTTGTGTACCTATTAGTATCTACATACTTTTATGAATAACGTGATAACAGGATTTTATTTTGCACTCTAATCAGTATAAAATGATTTATTAAAGAAAGGTTCATTAAAATTTTATTTCTTCAACTAGCTTATCTGTGTTTAACTATTAGAAAAATAAATAATATCAAGCAATAAAGTTGTGTTAAAACTCAGGAAACATTTACTACAACAGGAGCTTTAAAGTTTTATATCCCATTAAGCTAGAGCTTAGAGCACAGCGTAAATAAATTTATTTAATGCTTATCAAGCTACAGCAGTCTTCATTTAAATTTCTTTATAGTAGAAAATTTATGAAAAGCTACAAGAACACAATTGCAACATCTTTTTTATTGCTTAACTGTTGATATTTGAAAAACGTGTTTTATTATGGTACATATATTCACAGTATCATTTCGTATATCGTTGCAATATATCAAGAATTTTATAGGGTGTCACGTATGCCATTGGAAGCAAAGTGCTTTTAGTTGTTTTCAGAATGAATGGTTCATCGTTGACCCGTGAAGTAAGACTTTTTGGTCTTTCTATACTGATTTTATTCGTTCGGAATTATTTATCCGCCCATTGTCTGTTGAAACTTTTATCATCGGTCAAAAGTGTAGAGTATGCGCTCGTAGAATGTACTTACTTCAAGTTTATACGGGACGGGGTGGTACATAACACGCTGAATACTGATTAAATAGTTATTTATCCAACTAGAGAGGAAAGCGCTTCTTTTTCCCACTCGAGCGAGAGTGGAAAAAGAGTTTTCCTCTCGTGTTAGACACAGCATTTTTTCACGACATATTTAAACACATTAAATGCAGAAAAAACACATTAACATTAAGTTAGGTTATAACTGCCATCTGTCAGACTGACGTTTAAATTCAATGAAATGTTTCACTGCAGTCAATATGCCAAATTAAATTTAAGTTGTAAAATTGTGAATTTGTATCACTATAAAATAAGAATTTTCAATAAAATAATAAATTTACTTACAATTTATAAAATATTTCATCGTAAAATAACACTGGTGGTAACACTGCTTACTTTCCTCTCTAGAGAGGGAAAACTTACTTTCCTCACTATTTCGCAAGAAGACAATTGCGTTGTCATCGCATAACTGAGTGATATCACTTCTTTCGTATCCGTAAAGTTATTCGTTATATTTTGGAATTACTAATTTTTGACTCTCAGTATGATTTAATTTACGATCGCGATGGCGTATGCTTTACATTTTAGATGTTTTTGAGGGGCTAAATATATCACTTGACAAAAAATTTACAAAAAATAGTTTAATCTTAACTTGTTCAACCTACAAATTATTGCAAATTTTTTAATTTTGCTTATTAAAAAAAATAAGTGGTCTCGTGATGTGTTCTAACAAAATATTTTAATTACGGTATTATAATGCAATATTTCGCATTCATACAAAAAATCACAATAATTAGCATCTGTTGAAACTATTTTATTGTCGTACCTACCTTTTGAATGTAATTTTCTAACAATACATTTTGTTTTAGGTGCATTTCGACAACTGCCACAATGGATGAAGAAGAATCATCTCTGCAACTCTACCTCTGCATCACTGCTTTATTGAAGACAATGCCTTAAAACCATTCAAATGTTATAAACATAACATGAACCGTGTTAGATTCAATTTAATAATAAATCCTATTCTGCCATTTGATAACCCCTTTAAATTTCAATAAATACCGGATAGAAATCTTTGATATAATAAACTTCGTAGATTTACCTAAATTTAGCTTCCATGTGGTAACCACTAGGATTAAAATTAAATCGAATAGACTAATAAATTTGTAATAAAAAGTGCTTGTTAGTTGTACCTACATAAGAATCTTAATAAAACTTACGAAAGTGTAAGCAGTGTCACCTCTTGTGCATGAAAGTGTTTTATGGATACGGACAGCATCAACATGTCGTTGATGTATTCTATGGAGACACAAACATCTGGAAAACTCTGTCAGTTCCCCGAGAATAACACAAGTGATTTGGACAGTTTATTAGGACAAGAAGATCCTAGAACTGAGGCTTTGAGAAGATATTCGTATGGAGTTGTGTTACCTGCGATCTGTTGTTTGGGAATTGTGGGAAATGTGCTTAATCTGGTGGTATTGACGAGGAAGAACATGCGGGGAACTGCGTATATCTACATGAGAGGTAAGTGCGAAGATTACTATTTTTTATACTAGTTTTATTTAGAAATCTGCGGTTGTCTACATTGAGACTTCTGCCCGAACAAAAAATTACTCTTTTCTACGGCTGGTATTTCAACATCATTTAACGAATTGGTTTCCATGGCGCTAAATAACATTTTAAACACACCCCGACAAGCCGTGGCTTTGGCCGTTTTTAGTCACGAGCTGAACATAGCAACTGATATATTAAGCACGGGGTGAAGTTGGCTCTCATATTTGACATTTAATTTTTGTGAAAACCCGAGGGAAATTAATTATTTCTTTCAATCATTGTCAATTATTTTCCATATAACAGTTAAATACGCTTGTCTAAGTAGAATTTTCTAGCTATGTATAATATCGTTATGATTTAACCTAAAATAATTATAAATGAATATTACATATTTATGAATTTATGTTGTGTAATATGTGGTCGTAGAAAAAGTATGTTACTTGTTTATAAATTCTCTAGATACGCGTTTTTTATACATTCGCTGCGCTCGTTCCTAAAAAACTCGTGGCTAAAATGAAGTTCTTAAAACTTGGCACATAATATAATATTTACTCCCAATTACAGAATGGTAAATATTATTATAGTGGAATCCAACCACTCGGGCCCAGTGGTACTATTGTCGGGTGCGCTGAGAATCAAACTGGGGACCGCTAGCATGCTAGGCGGACCCTCTACCACGGAGCTAACCACTGTTTAACATTTATAAACATGGTATTTTTAAATGTCATATGGGTACTTCTGCACAGATACTTTTAATTTAATACCATAGCCGACAGGATTGAACAAATTTTTTGAAAATAATATAATTGAACAACTAATAGCAAAAATGAACTAGTATTAATTTAAAACTGTTAAATAATGCACAATTATGCATTTCTATGATAAGTTTAACCATATGTTAGTAAAATTTTAAGTAAATATAATAAAATTTTAACTGATTCCAAATCCCCCATTAATAGATAGTGGGTTGTACCATATGTTGTCTGAATCTATTATAAGCAAATAATATTTTTTGACCTTATAAAAATATTTAAGTAACAAAAAAATTTGTCAAGATTAGAAGTTAAGTGCATTTTAAAATAACTAGACTTATGATCTTATGTATAATAATAGCTATTAATATAACAAGTAATAGCTATTAACATACCTAGGAATGTTATGAGTATCATTACAGCCGCAGATGTCAGTTTGAAATCCGAGATCGTAGAGCGAGGATTTTAAGATATCTAAGGCCTGTTATGACTCATATCATCCGTGGTTTGTTCAATAGTTTATCGGTTTCAGAATAATAACACGTTAACGTCATTAATAAATATTAGTTTTTGAAATTCTTTAATGAATAACGTCATTGTCATCATTTTAGAAGGTGATCAATTAAGTCTGTTGTCTGTAAGTTTTTATTTAACGTCATGGTTACAATTGTTTTGTATCATATTTATAAATAAATTTTTTATTTAATATAATAAATAATACAATTAATATATTATGATAAGCAGAAGTAATTTTTGTATTATTGTTGTTTTGAGTTCCGTTTGTATTAATAAATAGTGTTATATTTTCATTGTTTTATTTTCATTTTCTTGATTGTTTTGACATGTCAGTATGGTAATATTACCTTACAGAATACAGTTATTTACTTACTTACCAACCTACTTTTGTGCATGTAAATATAGGTTTAATATCCTGAAACCGGTAAAGAATATTACGCGATTTAAATTACCGAGGATGTTGCTAAGCGACGAGGTGAGACCAAGTCTCTTTGAACATTCAAGGGGGCTTAAGCTTAATCATTTCATCAACGACAGCGATATTAAAACAAATCAACAATTTTATCTGTCAATTAGTTGACAGCATATTATGGAAGGTTTTGATGTTATTATTAGAGTGCGGTAATGCGGATTATATGCATTTGCATGTATTAATGTGCATATTAGTATTTTTTGCAAATATATATGCATTTCATACAAAAATAGTTCAAAATATGGTATAATTTTTTGCATATTTTGCATATTTCAATATTTTTTGCATATATTTATTAAAAATGCATATAACTGCACATTTTGTACCTTTTAACCCAAAATGTCAATTTTTTAATAAATTTTATGTGTATAAAATTTATAATCGCTCAAATTTTATACCATCTATAGTACTTTTTACATTTATTTTAAAGGTAGGTAGGCACACAAGTCGTATTCCAGAAGTTATACGATTGTTTTCTTTATTTTATATGATATTCTTGTGCATTGTTGACAAAATGTAGTATTTTTCTGATTAATAATAATTATTAGTAAAACTGAATAAAATTATGTTGCATATCTGCATATGCATGTATATACCTATTTGTAAAATATTGCATATTTGCTTAATTTTGTGCAAATATTGAGCATATTTTGGCCTTATTTCAATGCGAATTGCATGCATATTTTGATCATATTTGCCTGCATATAATCCGCACTTTATTATTATTGTTGTATCTAACGTATTAAGTTTTTAACTAATGAATTATACGTATCTAAGGTATTATAAAGTAACTAATGTGAATGTGTTATGTTGTTTATAATTATCAATAAATGTTGCATGTTAAAAGGTACTAACAGTTGATGATACGATTAAATATATAATAATAATAACTGTTTCTTTTTTTTATGAAATATTATATTTTTTTGTATACTTACTAAAAAAAATAGGTAGTAATTTAGGAAGTAACACTATATTGAATTTTAGAATTATGTAATGCCTAAATTGGTCATTATAACAAAGTTAGGTCCGCATTAGTAAAAGAGGATGGGACCATATTTGATTGGGCACCATTTTGAAAAGATGTACTTACTTACATCACTTATAACTTATTTTATTCAGATCTGATCTAGGTCACAGGGGCGTAGAGTACGTGAGTGCACGGACCCACGTGCACCCACATGGAGTTAAAGTGTGGGTGCATTGTCTAAAAAATCTGATGTGGCCAGCACACGACCTCCCGCCTTAACACTGTAATTTATGTGAATTTGGTTTTAGTTAGGCTATCTTAAATTATAATTTTGCAATAAATTTACAAATTTTTTGACAATAATTTTTTAGTTCTTAGTTCTTTAATTAGCTCTTTATAGATAAAAATTTAACTTTATTATTACCTTATTACATTATGTTCAGTTAATAATATTTACATTTCTTTTAAAATGGTGCCACAAACATTTCAGAAATTGTGTGTATATGTCTGTTCATCTGTCACATTGACTTAGTATTCATTTTTGTTTTTAATTTTTTTCCTATATTGTGATTTACAAATCGTGGTAGGTAAAATTATATATCTTTGAAAAATAATTTTCCTTTATTGGTAAGAGATATAGACAAGATGTTAAATAAATATTGTAAGATATAATTTGTTCTTTGAAATGTCGTATGACAAATTGTAACTATCGCAGAATTTTCTATATTTTTTGCAAAAAATGTTAAAATGCTTCAAGAAAATACCATTTCCGGTTGGCAGATTTTTACCAAAATCTAATCAGCTCTTCATTAATATGTACAAATATATAATGCAAAACATTAGAATTTTATGTTCAATAGAATTTCAGATAATGAATAAGAACGAAAGAGCATAGTAGGCACACATACAGACTTTCATACACACACACACAAACACACACACAGACATCATCTTGAAAATAGTCAAAATAGGTTCTAAAGGTGCTAAAACGTGCTTATTGACAAAAATCTCGACATCGAATTTTTTCACGATCCCTATACCTCTCTAGGCGAGAGGTAAAAATGCATGCGTGTAAATTAAACTTGTGCCTTTGGTTAAAAATTTAGTGTTAATTTTTACACTAAAAACTCGTTAAAACAACACTACATTTTACACTACGCATGTGGTAAAAGTACACTAAGAATTAGTGTAATATTTTACACTAGATATGGAACTTTTCACAATAATAGTGTGAAAGTAATTATTTCAGTGTGATATTTCTGAACATAGTGTAATATTACTGTTATTAAACATTAGGGTAACACGTTTAGTGCAAAAATACCTTTCAAACTAGAAGTTCTGGTCACGTTGTTCATATACAGAGTTGGTATACAGATGTAGTGTCGTGGGTTAGTCTATATATTGTGTTGTTTGTGTTTAGTTTTTATCCGTTTCATTTGGTTTTAATGTTTGCTCTTTTTGCTATACTTCCATATTTTTGAATATATAAATCTAATGATTGTGAATGCACGTGAAGATATTTTAATGTAGGATGTGACCACTTTATCCGCTCCCATGTTTGCTTCAGTTGAGATACAACAGCTACAACACGAAGATCCAAAATACCTAAAGAATCTATTAGGAAAAGCCGAATGTTTTTTTAATTAGTAAGTTAGAAAATTTATATTATTTAAGTTAATTTATATATTTTTAATAAATATTTTACAGAATAACTTATCAAATTAGGAAAGGATATACTAAAAAAAACAACCAATCAACCATTTGTAATCGCAGAAGGATCGATTCCCGGAGCTATACCTAACAAACTATTTTGTTGTCACCGATAATACAACACCGATCCCATGTGTGAAGCAATGTAATGCAGCAAAAGCGATCATAACCTTATTTCAATCCTATTACGTATTTCAATTATTATACATATTTCTATATACTAATACATAATTATGTACTATATATTGTAGCTGTAGGTACCTAACCTAATGTATACTTAATCTGGATGTAATATAAAATTTATAGTATATTTTGCATTAAATACTACTTTTTATTTTACCCTATTTTGACACTATTTAGTAACACTAATATTTTACACTAAATATTTTACACTATTATTAACACTCTCAACGTGTAACTTTTAACCGTTTGTGCTTTCGTTAAAGTACACTAAAATTAACCATTCTTGAAAAAGTAAAAGTTAACACTAAATATTCTGTCCTCGATGGTACACTATTTTTGGTTGTTTTAGTGTTAAATTTAACACTATATTTTTTAGAGTGTACCCACACCACAACCACAATAACAATAATCATAATATCTCTAGTATCTTCACAATTTGTTAAATTAATATTTAAAAATTTGGCGCCATCGGCAATTCTGTGAACTTTTATACATGAAAGAAGGTAAAATATTATGTAATTTCCCCTGTATGAAAAAACGGAAAGTTCACCTGAAAGTACAGCACTAAAACAAAAATCCTATACAAATATTTCAATAAAAAGTATGTGGTACGCAGGAGGCACGTTTTTTCTAAATGTTGGTACTTTACTACGCGGCAACACTGATACTGGACACGCACATTCAAAACTAAAACTCTACGCCCCTGCTAGATCATACAGTTTGAAGTATTGAAGCTGTAACTTTGTCCCCAAAATAAATAATTAAAAACTCCTCATTTAACTTTGGTGTTATTCGTATAACGGCCTTCTATTAAAGGTCCTGGCGAAATTGGAAAGTTCGCAACAGGATATTGACAGAAGTCTGCAAACACAGTACAAACTGTTGAATACTGTCATCCTCCGGGATTACAGTATAACGGAACTCACTCACCTCATTGAATTGGCCTCGTTCGCTGGCCCTTTCAAATGTGCAACATTCCTTTTACTTTCAATAAAACCCTATCCCTGATCGTAAGCCTACGCAAAGCACGCATTTTTATGACAAAAGGGAGTAACGTTAGGTAATAAAGATAAGGAAAGTCAGATTGAAATACGTTTTGTATTCAGGTGCGTGCTTTATGACCGAGTTTTGGTAAATTTGCGGTGAATATATTTCAGAATTCTGCGCCATACGAACATTATATGGTATTATTTATGATTTAGGCGCCCAGTAATTAATGCATTTACGGACTTACTGTTATTCATTTATACCGGGTTTTTCCTGAAACAGAAGCACTCCCCAAAAATTGTATTTTTAAGTAAATTATATTTATATTATATGTTTATAAATTACATTCAAATGCGCATTAAACTACATAAATAATGCATTTTTATTACTACCTGTTTAGCCGGAAGTGACATTAATTTACTTATTTTAAATGGAACTGCCAGTATATTTATTAACATTTTGGTTCTACATATAATTCTGAATACAACCATGTATAAAAAGCTACTTTTTCGTTGTACATGTCTAAGTAATATAAATTGGAAAATTACAATCATGTTTATGCAACACCTACCTTCCTAATCTCAAACTAGGTGAAAGAATTAGATTGCGAACGATCGATGAAGATTGATTCAGTCAGTACAACCATAGGTTTATTTATTGCTTGACAACTTGACACGTTCAAAGACGATTGATCAGGTTTGATCAGTAGGATAATGACCGTGGACTTCCTTTAGGAGTTATTTATTTTTTAATGTTTATGTAAACGACATGAAAAAATGGTGGTGGTAAAATTATGAGTTATATTTTAAAACTGAGAGTCATTTCCTAATTTATGTCATTAGATTAAATTACCTGCGACTCTCAGGGAGGAAATATACTTCCAATAATGATTTTCTTTAGCTCCGGTAAATCGTAATGAAAAGTACAACTTTAGCTTCGCATTTCTCGACCAATCAGCGCTGCCTGGTGCACACAAACGCTGACGAACGTCGGATATTGTTGTTGCAACGCGTGATTACCATTTGTTTTGTGTTCAAATTTTGCTTTAATGTTACAAGTTTAAAATAATTTTGCAATTTCATAAAAATATAATATCATCTCGGCTGTAAAATATTTTTTATTATAGACGTGGTTATTTTTATATTTTTATAATATTCCACACTCGTGATAAAAAATCCTCCTTTACAGCCTAGATATATAAATAACTATTGTAGGTATTTTTCTACCACGTTAAAATAATATCTCTTTCATTTTTGGAACTCTATAATCTATACGGTAGCATACGCTACACAATATAAAATTTCTCGCATAATATAAAGTTTGTTTTTGTGTTGTATTTGTAGCTTTCGAACATTGTTATTTTTTAAATAAAGCGTCCACATACATGATAATTTCCATTAAGCTTAACAGAAAAATTCAAATAAAGCCAACCTTTATCCATTAAAACTAAACATGAAAACACAAAGCTTTGCTACAAAATAATATTCTTTTCATTGCAGCGAATATTTCTGACAATTATTATATGCGCGGTAGTGATATTGTGACTTCTAAACCAACTTAAACAATAGGTTTATCTGAAAAGCAACAATACCTGCATTCAACATTGAACTTTATTAGCACATAACATATATGAACCCCGTTGTAGTATTGTATAGTGTGTGTAACTTAACTGCCTGTAGTGCATTTGAGCTACTGTAAGCTTGCTACTGTATGTATATGTGAATGTGAATCTGTATATCGTCTGCGAATGACTGTATAATATTATCTATGTCTGTGCCTTTGTTTGTAACTGGTATGTGTGTTTGTCAGGTTATATATAGTGTGGCTAGTAATTAATTTAGTTAGGTACTAAGCATTTATCTGCACTATATGATATGTTATCAAGGCAAATAAATGGTATTGCAAGCAAGTAAAATTATATTTTTTCTATAACCTATACAGGGTGTTCCACAACTTAGGACAAAAAATTAAAGTGTATTCTGTACATGCTGATCATGAAACAAAAAGATTTTTTTTAAATTCGCAAAGTTAAGGTAACCTATAGTTTATTTGATGTGTGTACATTTTAAGTATCACTGTTTTGATGGTAAATTTGATAATTTGACATTTATTAGTATTAGATATTATGTAAACAATAAATTACTTTCATTGTAGAAGATTTGAATAAAGTTATTAAAAATAACTACCGACCAGTGGCAAAAAAATGTTTTGCTTGAAATACGATGAGAATTTAAAAATAAAATCTTATATAAAAAAACTATGAAAAAATAGAATTTTAAAACTATTTGAGTGAATAAAGGTATTTCAGGCAAAAATGTGAGGTAGAAAACTTCAGATTCGTATTCAGCACCCCAAAAAACATAAAAATACAAAAAATCAAAGCACCCTTAAAACTTTCCAGGTACAAATTCTTGTTGCGTGGACGAAGTCTCGTTCGTATCTAGTTCTTATAGTTCTCCAAATCCCAATATGGATAATACTTTATTAATGAACAATAATTAAACCATGTCGTAACATTTAATATTAAATAAAGAACATTACTATATTATTATTATTATAATGCTGACATTATGCCTTATTATAATAATTGATAACAAGACCTTACGTACAACGTTTACATGATACATTGTTTAAGAACTAACTAATATGTCATCATCATCATTAATTCTACTAATATTTAATGACATATACAAACAGTTTCTGTTAGACTGCAGCTATATTAGAATATATTTGTCCATATAAAACAGATGCACATTGAACATAAATTAATGCTAGCATATTCACCCTATATGAGAAATTGCAATAACGAGCTACATGTGTGTGATAGTGCGTGTATTGAGGCCATCGCGAGGGCGCAGAGACGAACTTCCCGTCAAACCGGAAGATGGCAACACAATAAACGCTCGGGTAACACCCCAACATTCTGTTTAACTTGTTTGACAGGAACAATATTGCATCCTGCGAGGTTGTAAGGAAATTTCCTGTTACTCGTGTCGTGTTCTGTTTCGTTGCTTCGTCCTGTCGTCGTCGTGTCGTCGCTGTCATCGTCACTGTCATTAAACATTGTTTAGGTTTTTCTACAGCGCTGGGTTTTATACCGCACAACGAACTAATCGTTCTTCGGAGAGTAGTTCTTGTTATGGACTAGTTTCATTTTGGGCTGAAGTGAAAAGAATCTGTCTCTGAGCTGTGCTTAGGATCATAAGAAGTGGAAATGTCGGAAGGAAAACGAATATTTTATTTTTATTTGATATGTTTGTCAGTATTGTTCTGAAATATAGAAAATTGCTGTCGTAACTAGTCTATACGTATTCTTATAAATTTGACAACTCAATTATGGATAGAATATAGTTTAAGGATAATAATGTTTGATGATAAATTGTCATTTAATGATCATATAGATAGCATTGTAAAATCCTCATATAAAAATTAAGGTTTTATTATGAGAAATACTCAGACATTTTTTAATACATGTATACTTTAAAACGTTTATATTTTGCCTTTGTTAGATCTAAACTGAAATATTGTTTACAAATTTGGAATCCAATATACAATAAAAAATTTAATCCTGGAATTGTAGTTTATGTTTACGCATTTGTATTTTATGTTTATTGTTATAATTGTCCTATAATTGAGATTTTAAATCCTGTAGGATCGATTCTTATGAATAAATAAATTTTTATTGGTTGACTTGAGAATTACAGGTGAAATAGGTAAAATTCAGGGCCGTGGAGTAACATATTTTGCCGCTTGAGGTGAAAATATTTTGCTGCCCGCCAAATTTGGAAATGGATCAGAAGTATGTGTCGCAGGCGAATTTTTTTAAATTTCAAGGTCAAATGCCTTTAAATTGAAAGTGACATTTTTGAAGGAATAAGTAGTTGCACGCTTCACCATAAAAATTAATGTGTCATGCTCGCCTTACAGAAGAAATAAATATGAAAAGTTATTATGTTCATTAATATGGAAATAAGTATTTTCAGTAGGTAGGTATACAAAACTATAAGAACTAATAATATAAGAAAGGACAAAAGCGAGTACCTACCTGCGTTCCTGCAGATGACTGGATTCGTGCTTTGACAATGTAAACAACAAAGTGTACCCTATTCTAAGAATAATATTATTGTTACATTGCAGATGCATTGTTATGCGCTGAGCTTTGATAATAGTAAGCAATAAAGCTAAAAATATTTTTTATGCCGCCTTAAGAAAGTGCCACCTGCAGCGATTGCCACACTAACTCGCCCCTGGCCGCGGCCCTGGGTCAATTAAATTATCTTTAGACATACCTACCCGTTTGGTATGCAATTTTATTGACTGGCATTCTTCAGGATTAATATGAACGCTTGAAGAGGGCTCAATTGCGGTTGAAATATAATACAGATGTTTTTATATTTCGCGAAAAAAATTATGGGCATAGGTAT
The DNA here is from genome assembly GCA_947534325.1 of Agonum fuliginosum. Classification (NCBI taxonomy): domain Eukaryota; kingdom Metazoa; phylum Arthropoda; class Insecta; order Coleoptera; family Carabidae; genus Agonum; species Agonum fuliginosum. Next base: position 33,610,762 of record OX384031.1, on the reverse strand, counting down.
ATTACGTGACGTCTAGGTAGGTACTATTGAGCGTATAACAGAAATAAAATTTTATTATTTGCATAATTGAAATTAATTAATATGTGCTACAAAAAATGTTCACTTTACTTTAAATAAGTTACTTTAATTCTTACGAAAAAAAATCTTTGTGTTATCAAACTTTAAAATAATAGTAGAATTTTGAGGAAACAAAGCAAAAAATTGTCTTAAATTAGAGCAATATTGTAAAAAGCTGTAAGAGATAAATTATACTTATTTGGAAATTAGTACTTAACATATAAATTTAACAGGTCAAGTTATCAATATTATTTAAATTTATCATTGAGTTATGTCATAACATAACTGTTTTGAATAAGTTGCATGTTGTAAATTACAAGATGTACAACTTTCTTTGTTTGATATTATTTAGAAAGTAAAAGTTTCTCTAATAGGTATAGGTAGGTAGTTTGAAAGAAGACGTTCGAGTGGAATTAAATGCAATTATCTAAAGTCCTTTCTTATTGCCTCATTATTCTTTTTAATTACACCTACTTCATTACGTGAATGTGTAAATTGGCATCACGGCATTGGATTTCCTTTCAAAGTTGTGAACTAGTGCTACCAGATCCTTTAAGCATTAATGCAGCGTTTCCCAAAATTTTTACCTCCATTCGCCAGGGTAGGTAGTATTAGGTTAGGTAGTAGTATTTCTAAATCTAATATTTGTGAATGGATGTCTAGCGATGAAATTGGCACTAATTTATTAAATAATATTATATTTTGCATAGGTAGGTAGCTACTGAAAGAAAAAAAATGAAATAAATGAAAACTAATAAAAATTACGTAACTCTACTTGAGATAAGTGATTTTTGTATAACTGTACAGATGATTGTTATTAATAATAATAATGATTGATTGGTTTTAGTTATATTGCTATCTATCATGTCATCTTTTATAAAATCGTAATATAAGTAATGGATTACAGTGCAGATTTATCACATTTAAATGATTTTCTCTATTTATGTACCTACTTATTTCGCTAACGATTTTCAAAATATTTTGATGTAGATAACAATTTTTAATTTTTGTACGTAGGTATTTAAAAAAATGATGTCTGCACCATAAAACAAAACCTGAAATGAAAACATAACGCCCTGAGTGTTTTATTTTTCATTTAGTCTGCACTTTGTGGTTTTGAAGTTAATGTCATAAATTTAAGAGTAAGTAGTATGACATGTGTAGATTACGAAACAGAAAGAATTCTTTTTTTAATCGCAAAATTAATATTCATGTTTTACAGTCAAAAATTTTTCGTTGCCACTGCCACTGGGTGGAGTAATTATTGATTCATTAAAAATAATTAAATTTTGTTTGTTTATTTTACTAGTATTATGTAATTTAAGATGCTGATTACCTACTTCTATTGTTTGTGTTTAATAGAAAAACGAATCCAGTGAAGTACTACAAAAAATGCTGCAGGTAAACTTCCCTTAATTTTTAAAATTTTTAAAACATTGTTTCTATTTCGTAATCTCCACATGTCATAATTACTTACCCTTAAATTTATGACATGAACTGTATAGAAAGAAAACTTTTGTCTGGAAGATTAGATTGTCGTAACAGTTTGAGAAGCATTTGAATAAAATGAATAATGAATGATGCAACAATCGTTCACATTCGCAACTCATTACCAATCTCAGGAAGATTAGGAGGAATTCTGCGCTTTTGTAGCACACTTTAACTGCTCTACTTGAATATGAAGTAGAGGTAGAGGCTCATATTACCTATACCTTGCGTCTGACTAACGCTTCCTTATTTCGTATACACCGAATGAATGTGTGGAGCTTCATTTATAATTAAATTCAAATTACTAGACTTTATTTCCCAATGAACTGGATTTAAATTTGTGTCGTTAAAATACATGTGCCAGAACTTGACAACTTTCCTTTTCCTGGATTTACGAATTCTGATTTACGACAAGCTTTTCAATGATGTAAATTAAAATATTTTGTGTTTATTTTAAGAAAAGTAATAATTAGTTTTACATCCGTAAACTATATTATTTGGTAAAATATAAGATGAAATAATTTTATCAAAGATACATTTATTTATTACCTACTCTTAACTTAGAGTAAGAACAAACACTGATAAAGTAATAATTATGTTATTAGAGTTCATGCCAAATAGAAATGGGAATAAGATTCGATGCGCAGAAGACGCATTTGCGTTTGCTCCACCCTCCTTACTTGAACTTGTAGGCTGCTGGTGTGAGACAAGATGCGCGAGGAATGATTGACATTCCCATTTCTATTTGGCATGAAGTCTAGTAAACCACAGGAGATTTTTTGAGCAGTTAAACTAAAAATTCAGAGTTGTCAGTACGACAGTCGTAACCAGGACTGGGAATTTTTTCGATATATCGAATATTTTATCTATAATAGAAAAATTGACAAAATAAAATAAAATGCGATAATATCGATAATGCGATAATGTCGATAATTCGATAAATCGAATATTCGATAATTCGATATATCGATTATTTGATAATTCGATAAATCGAGTAAGTATTTGATAATTCGATATATCGAATATTTGATCATTCGATATATCTAGTACCTATTTGATATATACCTATATATCGAATATTCGATTATTTTTACTTGTGTCGTACATTTGGTAATAGGATGTAAAGATATTCGATAATACGATAAATTAACAATTTAATATACCTATCAATGATAAAATTATAGTCGTATTATTATTATAAATATTGTGTATAAATTATGAAGATTTATAACAATTATTATGATAAACCGTATTTTGTGGACTATTTCTTGTACTACAGCATGTTTGCAGTATTATGTGTAGGTACTTAGTGATTGCCCTTTGCCGCGTAAAGTTCCAATGGTAAATTTAACTTTGTTCGATATTTCGGCAATCGATATACCGATAATAATTTAGTAAAGGTATCGATAATTCGATATATCGATCATTCCGAGGATAATTCTATATATCGATAATTCCGAGGATAATTCGATAAATCGATAATTCCGAGGATAATTCGATATATCGATAATTCCGGGAATAATTCGATAAATCGATAATTTTTCAATATCGTCCATCCCTAGTCGTAACCATCGCATAAAAACCAAATGTATGTTTTTCAATATCAGAGAAGTTATATGATACAATTTTGTACTTCATGTAAGTATGCGCTTTTTCAGCTTACATGTAAGAATGGTAACTGGGTAACAGTAAATTCAAATCAATTTCGATTTACAGACCAATTTGGTTTATTGGTTTATTTTAATTTTAAGCCTATATTTTCACTGCAATCATTGTTAAAGTTAATTATGAATAATTAAACAATATCAATTTGTCATAATTTAATCAGTTAGGCTTTATTAACAATAAGTAATTGCAATGCAGTTTGTTCAAATAATTATATAATGTTGTTTAAATGTAGTAGGTAGGTACAATATAATTTTATATTTGTGAAATTACAATATAAACATTATACAAAAGTTAAATTTTTATTTAGCAATACATTGAACTTACAATGTCCGTTAGGTCCGAGTGGTTGGATTCCACTGTAAAATATCATCTACCATTCTGTAATTAGAAGTTAAACCTGTTGCATGATAATGTTTTATAATCTAATATAAATAAAGTAAAAATTTGGGAAATCTAACTGTTAAATATACAGATTGATTCATAACTTCGTGCATATATTTTATAAGAATATTGTGATCAACTCACTTATTATGGAATTGAATTTTAGTTTCCAGGTTTCTCATTCTAATGCTTTTATCCCTTATACACTGTTTGAAATAACGAAATAATTTTGACATTAAATTAGAGCGTGGTTTAGAAGTTTGGTGTACCTACACCAAAACATTTTCGATCTTTAAAAAGAAGCGCTAATAGTTCCAAAAACTGTAAGAGAATAATACATAGAAATAGCCAGGTAAAATTTAAAAATCGACAAAACAACAACAAATACAGTACAGCACTTACAAAACAGAATTAACAATTATTGGCAAAACATTTGATTTGTCTATGTGTAAATTGCTCTTAACAACAGCACATAACAATCAATATATTCACAAGAATATGTCTGACAAAATTCTAATCTAAAGCCTTATTTCCATGCATCCGTTTTGTACGTTGCCTTTTATCCGTCGTCAAAGGGTATTGGTTGAATTCAAATTTTTTTTTTAATCGAGCAATTAGCAATTACCATTGACGACGGATGAAACACAATGTACAAAACGGATGTATGGAAATCTAGCATAAGAATGTAATTTTTATGACTCTTTAGTGATCCCCAAATTTTCAATTTTTTTTCCTCACTCGTTCCGGGACTTTTGAGAAATCCTGTATGCACGAAGTTGTGAATCAGAAATCAGTAAAATGAATGAACTTTTGCATATCCTTATTATCACTCAATCTTAAAAGAAGTAATTTTCTCCACAAGTGCAGTCATTTTATATTCCTCGTTTATAAGAGAACTAATGTAATGTCCTTTTCTTTGACTAGTGAACAGTCCAATTCAGAAGGTAACAAATATTTCCCTTACAATTTCACTAAGCAAAAACTATTACATATATTCCAGAAGGAATGAACACCGAAATTTTTCATCCTAATAAAAAACTTGTTCCGCTCTTTAGTGCTTGTAGAGTAGAAACCGCAAGCCGCAAGTCGTTAAGCTGTCCAGGATGTCTGAAGGCCTTTCAAACAGAATGAAAAGCCGAGTAATCTGAGCGGAAGGAACGCTTTGTCTACGTTGCGTTATTGTCCTTATAGCTCAGGATGGCCACATGTAAGGAGACGTCAAGCTTGAGCTTGTGGTCCGTCCGTTAGCCCGTTAGTTTGTTACTGTTTCAGAAATCAACTAAGATATTGTCCACGAAATTAAGGAAGTTGAGGGTGTAGAATTGATTGTGGTTTCTTGCTTTCTTGGGTTGTTTGGAGAAAAAACGCTTAAATTTTGCAGTAAATTATCCACTTTTTACCTTACTTGGGTGTGATCAGGGAAGGGCACGTAAAAAAGATAATTGTTTAGGTTAACCCCAGAACAAAGTTTTGAAAAAAGTTGAAATAATTATATTTAAGATTTGAGTATCGATTTTTTATTTAAACAAAAGAATGAATCTTGTTCCACCATAATAAACTTGCAATAACTAGGTACCATTCGCAACGAAGCAAACATCTATAAGTTACAGCTAAAACTAAGTGATGCGTCGAGACGAGATTTTTCACTCCTCGTCTAGTCTCGGTTATGAAAAATTTAATATCGTCTCGATTATTTCTCGTCTCGATCTCGTCTCAATTTCTCGACGTTTTAAAAAAAAAATCGCCGATTGACATTAAAAGTGCTATTTTTGACAGCGCCGACAGTCTGTGAAATCTCACTTTTAGTGCCCAAGCAATTAAATATATTTTTTTTCAATACTTGCACCGAAAACGCCACCTTTCGTCCCTATTATTAGGGATGAAAGTGCGGTATTTCTGACCGGTCAGTACCTTTCCTATACCTCCCTATACTCAAAATCACAAGTTCTGGCAGTATGGCAGAGACAGCAATACAGTGTTGCTAAATGTATCCCATAAGAGTAATGTGTTAGACAAAGATGGAGAATCCAGAGGCGGATTGTTTGTTTTTCGCTTACTTGTACTTTTAATAAATTATGCTGATTATTTCTTGATGTTTCTCAAAACCAATAAAATGTTTAATTAATTGAATACATTAATAAAATCATTAAAATCAATTTAAAATCTTTTACTTAGATAAAAAACTCTGGTTCCTCTAAATTAAATTTGTAAGTCAAAAAATAATCTAATTAAATATAATTCGAGAATTCGATAAATAATTCTCCAGTGTTTCAATTTATTCTCACCCTCTTTACTGATAATTTTTCTCGTTTAATATGAAGGATATATAATTAAGTAAAATATTAAATTAATATAAATATACAATTTTATTTTATTTTTTCGATAACAAATTGATAACAATGTAACAATAAAATAAACACAGTCAAAGACGGCCAAGTCAAAATCACAAATGGCGAGTAATACAAATATATACATGTTGTTTAAAAGACATAACAATTAATGAACAAATGTTGTCAATATATACATAGCATAAAATAGAATTACAAACTTAAAGAAAAATATCAAATACTAAGTACATTGAAAATTTGAAGTAAGGTCCTGGACCTGTTTACATTTAAACTTCGTCAGGTATTTAAGCGTAGCAGCGGTACTCAAACATACAACTCATGCGTTACATCTTCATCGCTTTCAGTATCACTGTCGTCACGTAAGGTTCGATATCATCTTGCAATTGATCAGCTTCCCAAAATCTTTTTTCTTCATTTACAATGTGCCTATCATAAATTGTCCATTTTGCTCGGAAATTTTTGAATATGCTTCACATATTATGGCACTATGTTAGTTGGGATTACATTAGATAGTAGTTACAAATACATTACAAGAAATGTAATTAGTATATGTCTTGAAATAAGATTACAGGAGTAGGTATAGTTATTATATCATTTCTTAAGTAATGTGAAATCAAGCTTATAATATTTTTAAACTGTTTCATAACTGCTGGCTTCTTTTCCCATCGGCACCACTCCACCGCTATAAGATTTACAACCCTATACTAACATTTCATTATGAAATTTAACACTGCAAACTAAATGTGTTAAAGCATGAAAACTGAATGGTGTACCATGAAACAATATAAGTGTAAAACTGGCAACAAGGCCGAGTTTATCTCCATAAGAATAACATTGCCTATCTCTGCCATACTGCCAAAACTTGTGATTTTCACTATAGGAAGGAAAAGTACTGACCGGTCAGAAATACCTCACTTTTGTCCCTTATAATAGGGCTACGCCTCGTTTATGAAACTCTAGCCGCGGCAGTAAATTTTTGCCTAGTTAAACACATAACTATTGGTTTTGTTGACATGTTTATTAATAATAATTCCATTATTTTCTAAGTGATAAGCGGGGTGCGGGAAATATTCGTAATTACGTATTGGTAAATTGTAATATTACTTAAATAATACCTACTTATAAGTTTATTAAAATATCTTCTTTCTTTCTTTAATAATTTCAAATTGACATTGCATAGCTTGGATGCGGCAAAGTACAAGTTTGGGGTTGGTATCAGGCAGCTGAAGTAGGGGGAAAAGAGTGGAATTGAAAAATAAATAAAATCGAAAGTATTCTAAGAAATCGGACAAACCTAGACGGATCGCTAAATCAAAAGATATCGCCAGAAAGCGTTTGTAAAGTAATGATACAACACCATTGCTCTTTCCAAAACGTCGGCTGCCTCATTAGATGCTCTTAAAATATTCAGTTAGAGATCTCATCAAAACCGAGTTCTTTTTCAAATTGACTTCAGCTTAAAAAGGCAGAAGGATATGTAATGAAGGAAATGTTAAACTCGTAGATTATATTGTTTAAATAACCCTTTTCGTAATGAACGATGAATACGTTTTAAAAATGAGTACCTATTTACAACGATAATATTTTACAGATGGCGGAATGGGACAAAGGATAGTTATATAATATACATTAAAATTTTGTTATTCACACTGTATAGTTAGGTAGGTACAGTTGTTTTATCGGGGAAAATATTACTTTTTATTTAAACACCTATCTATTTTTTAATGTTGCAACTGTAGCGCATTTTAAGATTTATTTTATTCCCTCTCGCTCTCCAACAAAACAAACAAAAAGTGTCTAGATTCAACACTCTTCAAGTAAAATACCATTGACAGCTTGGCAAATTACTACATGTTGTATTTCTCTTAATAAGTTAAATTTAGATATTTATCCATTATCCTTTTCCTTTAAACTTTTGTTTGTTAAACGTAGTAAGTAATTACTAATTAGTATTTACAGTATGCAAATATTACAAGAAATATAAACATTTACATTTGTATAATTGATTATGAAAACATGCAAACCTTGAAACCAAATTGAATTGTTTTATTAAAAATATGAAAATCTTACAACTGATCGAAATTATATTATGAGGTCATGGTTCAAGAAAAATAATAAAGATGAATGAAATTCTAGAAAGGTTCAATCTTTTAAGAATTTCTTTTCATAAAACTTATAAGTTTGCAGTCACAAGGCTACAAAAACACATTGGCATTAATTTTAGAACTTTATTTCATTCAATTTCGACATATTGCACGTTGCATGTACGATTATTATATAGGTCACGAATGTGCCAATAAAGTATCTAACGTACAAGAAACAAGAAAAAGAAGATCAGAAAAGCATGTATCAATTTATATGACATCGTGAATTACTTACTATATTACATAAAACGTTCTTATTAATACAGAAATGTTACAGAACCCAAACAAATAACTTATCTATGAAAGGTTGTTAATTAATTTCCATATTTGCGTATTTTTCATGTGATTTATTAAAACTGACCAGATGTTTTTAGAACGGTAGAAAAACAATTTAATTTCCATAAATTAAAATTTATTATACATTAAAATTAACACAAAACGCAAAGTTCCCGAAACGTTGTTTATAAATAAAACATACAGAACTTTACCTACTTAAATAAAATATTTCATTTAACACAAAACTGTTTATACAAAGCCAAAAATAATTGTCTGGATGATACAAACAATTTGGAAAATGGGAATAAATGAAGGCAAATTTATTTTTATCATACAATATAATGCAATTTTTTTAAATGACCGAAAGATTGTTGAACTTTCAAGGACATTTTATAATTTTGTGGTATAAAAGCAAAAATATTATGTCATAAACTATAAACAAAATAATAATATTACGGTGCATCTTTGTTTGTTATTTTTTGCCTTAAGGTTGTTATCGAAACTAGCGACATCGGACGGTAGATTTCATTAAAAAAAACATAAACATAAAAAAGTAAACAAATTTGGCAATACCGTACCACAGAGACATGTATGTATTTATAGTATTAGTGAGGAAATAGGTTTTACGTTTGAAATGCCTAGAAAATAGAAATATCGTTGCCTTTTGATATTTTTTTCATAACCTCAATTTTTTATTAAACAATCTTCTCCTATATATAATAATAACGTACGATTTCAAGTCATCTTCCTATGCTTGCAATGTAAAAAATCTGATGTGGCCAACATTATCTCTCGTCATACTCTAGTATTTTTATTTTTCTAATATAAGTATAATTTTGTAGTACTTACTCACAAATATACCATTGTAGAAGGGAATTCGAGCATGGTAGTTTTTATAATATTATTAATGTTTATCATATCCATATATAGGTAAATAATAAATGACATTTCATATTTTCAATTTGTCAAAAATTTATTTGACATTAACGCTCAAATATTTTATTTTTTGTTTTCATTGGTAGGCAGATAAATCAAAATTGTAACAAACTTGTAGAACTTCTTGTAATTGGAAAATATTGCTAGATAGAAACTACGTGTTGAATACAAATTGTAGATAATAATATTTAGTATACCTACATTGTTATTAAAAAAATTCTTATTAATCCATAAATTTTGAGGATATTCCAGAAAAACTGAGTGGCGAGAGGTAAAAAGGTTAACATTACCTTTACAGCTAGATAGTTAGTAGGTACCTACCAAACGAAACTGACGATTATTCTAATAATTTATTTTAAATTGTATTATTATCAGATAAATGTCCTTTAAAGCTTTAATTTATTTCTGTACTTCCTAATATCAATTAAAATTAAATATAATATAAACAACATAAGATATGTGCAATTATAGTAAATAAAATGTATGTAGGCGTCCTGCAATATGCATATGTGAGATAACCGCTATTTCTACATACGTATTGCATTAAAATACATGTACATCAACACAACAAATTTATAAAATTATAAGTACCTACTAATGTAGGTGTATAATGTTTTAATATATGTGTGAAAAACTTGACCTGTGTATTACTACACAGGTCATACTGCTTGCTGGCAAACTGGTATATAAAGAAAGACACTTTCTTTAACATCATTGTCGATAAAAATACAAGTCAAAATGTTAAGATCCGTGTATATTCTGTTTACACTTTCACTAATAACTTCAGATTGTACCGAATTTCGTAAGTGCTTACATGCTATATTTTTTGTGAATGCAGTAGGTAAATAACATCATATTGTTTTAGCTAAATATATAACAAAGTGCAAAAGGAGTGATCCTAAATTAAATGATTGTTTTAAAGTACAAGCGAATAAAGTGATTGAACATATTAATGGTACGTAGTGTTATTAGGTTTTTATTGTCATATAGACTTTTCATTTTAAGGCAATGATGATCTTGGATTTCCTGATAAAAATCAAGTGAAATTACCAAGAATATTGTTAACACCCAGCAAAAATTTTACTATTGATCTTCGAAACTGTAATGCTATTGGTATCGACAAATTAAAAGTAACAGAATCCAAGTAAGTTATATTGTTATTTTGTTGATTACAAGTTTATACATGTAGTTTACACAAAATTAATAGGCAGGTAAGTAGAAGATAAACCCAGTAAATTCACAAATTAACATATTAATTTTTGAAATTTGAATTTAAAGTTTTGTATAAAATAATAGTTATTTATTATACAAGACGATAAAGAGATCATTATCGATAAGTGAAAGATGTTAGTTCACGAGCGACGAAGGGCTATCTTTCACGAGTCGATAAGAACTCTTTATCGTCGTGTACAAATATTATTTTATTTTGTACTTAATGTTAAATAATAATGAACACTCAAATATCATATTAGGTAGATCTACCATTTCATTATGTTTTGTAATGTATTTTAAATAAAGCGTAGAGAAGAAGCTACTTTATTTATATTTGATGTTAAAGTGATTTTTAACTACAAAAAATGAACGCATATAACAGTAAGTACAAAATAATTTTTTTATCGCTTTGTAAAATTATGAATGCGTCAAAATTCTACAGCAATAATTATTTTGATGAAAATCACTTGACACACACCGCTACTGAAAGAATAGATTAAAATTAATTTAATTTAAATTTTTTTTCGGAAATTATTTACTACTATACCTACCTTGTTTAAAATAACGACATAATTTTGACAGTTAATTGGGGCGTGGTTTAGGAGTTTACACCAAAACATTTTCGATGTTTAAAAAGAAGCGCTTATAGTTCGCAAAACCGTAAGAAACAAATACATAAAAATAGCCAGGTACAAAGAATGAAATTAGATTAATTGATATTTGATATAACATTTGGATTTTGTTTGTGTAAACCGCTCTTGACAACAGCATGAAGCAACCAATAGAATCACAAGAATCTATCTGTCAAAATTCTTTCGTTATTTCAAACCGAGTATAGCCTGATGCCTGATGAGAAACTTACATTAAATTTATAAATGGAAATTTTGCTGTCAATGTCAGTTTGATATTAAGATTAAAAATTGGTTAAATTGTCATGTTAGATGTAAATACGCAATTAGTAAGGTAAATAATACCCATGATTTAATGTTAAATACACAATAATTAGTCAATATTTCAGGTTTCTATTATGAAAATAATTAAAAATAGAGAGATTCTTACCGAATCTGCACTCGTGCATTTTTCAGGAAATTTTTTATCGTGCATTTCAATAACGTAATCAGGTCTTGTGTATCACTTAAGCTAATCAAGACGTTGTTGAAAAGCACACCAAAAAAATTCCGAAAATAATTAATTCACATGTGAGATTATAAGTGAGAATTTGCATGCGAAATAAAAGAAATCATGTTTTTTATTTAAAGCAGAAAAGCTTAAGTATAATTATGTAGGTACTATTAACAAAAATATTATTAACCAGAAACCTTGCTTAGCCAGTAGGTTAGTAAGTAATTAAAATATATATTGATATTTATTACATGACCATATAACATGACAGTACCTACTGATATTTCCTTCCCTCTGCGTCGGTACACCACAATTATTAATATATTATCTCCATAACAGAATTGATCCAAAATTCCAAACCATTGGCATGATTATCGATACAAAAAATGAGAAAAATTCTACATGGAATTCTCGATGGGAATGCAGGTATAATGCAAAAGGCGAAATACAAAATAAAACATTTGATGACAGAGGTTTCATCAACATAACTTTTGGTAGAACCAGAATAATTCAAGCTAAATTAGTTTATTGATATAATTTACCTTATTTTAGTTAACTGTATACTTGAATACAGTGCAGACTATGACTCTGAAGAAATAAACGGTACATCTTACTACCAAGCTAAAAATGATGCCCTCCGCTTCAATTTAGATAAAGTTGATGTTAAGTTATCTCATTCTGATGGAAGTGATGAGACCCAAGGTAAATATAAATTATGTTTATAAATATTATGCTTACATATTTATTGTTGAATATATTTGCAGCGAAAGAATTAAATAACATTTTAAATAATGAAGCAGATTTCCAAAAAGAACTTATTCCTACTTCAAAATTTATAGGAAAGGGAATAGTAACCGATATGATAAATACAATATTTAAATCAGTCTCTTCTGAAGAATTATTTGATCCATAAATTATATAAATACAATTTTTTTAAGTATACACGATTACACAGAGTTATTTTTATTTTTAAAAAATTAGACTGATATTTTAGATTAATATTGTTCTTATATTTTTATAATGTTGCACAAATTAAATATAATATATATTTTAGAAATATTATTCTTGTTATTGCATACCTTCTTGTGTTTCTAACATACCAAAATTTATAATAATTTATTTTTATAAAAAATAACAAAATCATTTTTCGGTGTCGTGCACATTCGTGCCGTGCGTTTTCGTCCCTAATAGTGTCGCTTCGTGCCACTTTACCTTCCGAGGCTATATAATCCTTTCTCAGCGGGGGGTAAATAAATAGGTACCTAAATGTTCCTTCATTCCATTTTCTGTATTTCTTCTGTCAAGGTTTCGATTTTATTTTTAAATCTTCATCAGGACAATAGTGTTGAGGTTACTAGCATCTGATGGATATTAGAATTTGGAAATTTGTCGTCAACGTTTTTAACAATACACATAATGTAGATATTAAACAAATTTTGTAATAAGAATTAAGATCAAACAAAATATTTTAGAAGTTATTTGACACAGAAATTGGTAGAACGGTAACAACGTGATAAGATGTTAATTGACTGAAACAGTTTTGTCTGACTTTACAAAACTGTTACCCTATACACGGTGTCCAATGAAACAGGTAATAAAACTACCAAAATTAAGAATTATTTTCACTTTCCTATAACTTACAGACTGCTGCAAATTAACATCATATAAATAGTTCCTTAAAAGCCGTAAGGCTTGACATCCCCATTATAATTTACTTACATTATATTACGTTTTTACGTAATCATAATAAATAGAAAAAAATGTATAGGTCTGTATAAGTTGTCGGATGGTACTACAGAAAATGGAACGAAAGAATACTACTTACTTGTTTACCGGCTGGAAAAGGATTATATAACGCAGGTAGAAAACCTTGGCCAGTAATATGGCACGATACGACACTTTTAGGAACTTAGAACGAAAATACACGGCACGAATGTACACGCAGCCTAAACCCGATGTTGGTTGCTTCTATAAAATAAGGTAGGTGCGGGTAATAAGGCCTGTCGGGTAATAAGGCCTAAGTAACAAAAATACAATTTAAAATTATTGTTGTCGCTCAAAGTCACCCCCGTAGGTAGCTAACATTCATATAATGGCGCCTCAAACCTGTCGCGACAAGTTAGTTCGCATACTGTCACCAGTGCGAAGTCATTCAGTTTGAGGGACGATCGCGCGGCTCGAATAATAAGATATCATCCGAATCAATCGTAATTATTTTTTTGTAATATTACACTTCTATATATAATTTTAGTATACAGTTTTCTATTATTTAATGCTCCTACGGCCTTTGATGTTTGAATAATATATCATGGTCCGAATAATGTTCTTTTCAGTTTCAGTTTTTATGTTGTCGGCGCTTAATAAGGCCTACTAAATTCGACCGTAGGCCTTATTACCCTCCTTTTTTTGAATCAACGTTTGCCTGTTTTACAGTTTTATTTATATCTTTTTCAAAATGTTAGTGACCAAAGACCTTCTTGACACAAACAAGGAAGAGAAAAAAATTAAAAAGACCTCAACCTCAAGGTAGAAGTGGTAAATAAATAAACCAGGCGAGTTTTTTTATATCACGGTTGTAAAGAGGATAAGATGGCTGATATGAACAAATGTTCTAAATGCAACAAGTAGGGATGGGAAAATATCGATATGAACATCACTTTTCTTTTGTTATCGATGTATCGATAACTCGATATTGTTGATATATGTCGATAATTATCGGAAAATTTCGATAATATCGAGTTATCGATACATCGACGACAAACTAAAAGTAATATTGACTGATGTTTATGTCGATACTTATCGATATATCGATATTTTCCCATCCCTAGCGACAAGTGTGGTGCATCGGCTTGTCATCGGATGATACAGATCATTTTGAGTGTCCTGATGGCTATTAAACAAAGAAATTTGTTGTTAATTTTAAGAATTTAGCTTGAATAATGCATAATTATTAATTATTGATCTCAATTACCAAATATAAAAAGCCTATTTTGTTTATTTACGTATGTTAAAGTCTTAGGCCTTATTATCCTACCATAGTATAATAAGGCCTATGGCCTACTGAAGAGGTTTTTTAAAATGTTTAATTGTCTTTTTGTTTACGGCAGAAGTTGCCATTTTTTGTTTATATATGACAACACTTGATGTTTAGGTTTAATTAACATTCAAATTTGTTGATTCAAGTAAATAGTTTTCATTTTATTTAAAATCTCCCTTAGCTAGGCCTTATTACCCGCACCTACCTTAGTTGTATCCGAAAACAATGTATTTTTTTTATATTTTTAAACTTTTTAGACAGTATACATTATTATTAATGTCATTTGTATTATCAAATTTACATTCAATAATTTTATTCATAATCTGTGATCATTCAAATTTAAATTTTCTTTATAGGAATTCGAATCGGATTTAATTAACATAAATACTATACTCGTAGCTATTAAATATTAGTGATTCTTGTGATAAAAGAAAGGATTTATGAATGACAGAAGACAACGAAAAGTAATTAATTTGACGAATATAAATTTCAAAATCTAAATTATGTAACAAAATTCAAGGTCAGTCTTTGTAGTATATAAACAAAACTCATTCTTTTACTTCATTAATAAAAAAATGTTCAGCAAAATGATGAGACTCTTATTAGTGCTGTGTTCACTTTCACTTATTATAACAGAGTGTGCTGAATTTCGTGAGTAAACGCGAGTTTATATAATTATGAAAAACAATAACCAATTTCATGGTAATTTTTTATAGCCACATATATAACTAAATGCAAATTAAGTGATTCGAAATTAAACGACTGTCTTAAAGAACAAGCTGCTAAACTTCTTGCAAATGTTCGAGACGGTATGTATACACAGTTGAAAAAAAGGGCACTGTAGCATGCTTTTTCAGAAGAGCGCATAGCATTTTGCTGCAATAATGGTATTATTTTTGCCTTTTGAAAAGTAATTGATGGTACTCTTCCGAGGGTAAACAATTTTAAGGGGCAAAAATTACTTTAAAAAGAGCAGGAGGAAACTTTTACACTTTTAAAAGCGATATTTACTCTTTTTAAATCATATTCTGCCCTAAATTTTTCCTAAAAAATGTAAGTACTATTAAAGAGGTACTTATTACCAGAAATTTGTTCATTTTTTTATCCTTTAAAGAGTAAATTAATTTTCGTGTTCCTCTATAAGAGTAAAGTTGCTACGTTTTGTTCCAAAAAGGGTACTTTGTACTCTTTTTAGAATAAAATTTAATACGAACAATAAGTCTGTGCATGAAAACTGCCACTGCGTCAGTTCAATGTTGACTGTTTTATGCAATGTTTGTAGATTTCATTATTGACTAGAAACCTGTGATTTTTATATTATGCAATATACAATATCATATTGTTTATATGACAAGAACAAACTATATGAAATAAATAAATGTATTCCATTAAAATTATACTACGTTTTTTAATTCGATAATCTCCTCCTGCCATATAAATTTACCGGCTCTTCAGATCAACTGCTGGATATTTTGTAAGTGTTGCTATTTCAATATATATTTAAATATTGTATTTTTTATTGCAGTAATGAATTCATTAAATACTATTGTAATTATTTCTTATTAAAACAATGTTTATTTAAAAAGTCATTTGTACTAATCTTACTTAAATTTTGAGTTTCATCTAAAAGGAAAAATAAAACCAATGAAATCACGACAAAGTTCGAGGTTTACTTAATATTTACAAGTACGAGTAAGATATGTTTAAATGACCATTTAAATGTGAATTTGTGTGTTTTAATAAATAATAATTTTATTTAATAAACTACTACTGCAAAAAAATACAATATTTACTCAAAGAAAGAGCAACATTACCTTACTCTTAAAGTAGCAAGAAATTTACTTAAATAGTAGCATTTTTAGTACTTCTTTTAAGCAATTTTTGAATTTTAAATGGTAAAATAAATGCATGTATATGAGCAATATTGTACTCTTCTAAAGGCAGTATTTTGAACTAAAAGTAGTAAATTTCTACTACTAATGTAGCAACCCTTAATGCCCAAAATATAGTAAAATTTTAATATACTCTTTTTTAAGCATTGACAAAAGTACCCTTTTACCTCTGCTCTTTTGAACTAGCACCATATAACCTTGGACTTATATAAACCGTTTTTAGAGCAAAAATAGTGCTCTTTTTTCCAACTGTGTATGGATAATCATAGGTAACCGGAAATACATAACAATAATATTACAATAATATTATAGGAAATGAAAATCTTGGACTGCCTAGTTTTATCCCAGTAAAATTATCACGATTATTACTAGCACCAACAAAAAAATTCCAATTGGATCTTAGAAATTGCTATGCTTACGAAATAGATAAAGTGAAAATAAATGAGATTAAGTAAGTATTTTACAATAATATAGCAACTATTATTGCGATTAGGGTTTGCAAATTTACCGATTTTTTCAATTACCGGTAATCCCGTAAAAATATTTCAATTTCGGTTTACCGGTAATCTACCGGTATTTTTAAAATAGATTCACTAAAACGTGCTTACTGATACAAATTTCGACATTCAATTTTTTCACTATCCCTTTTAGACGAAAGGGAAAATAGTTATTTATTCAACTAGAGAGGAAAGCGCTTCTTTTCCCCGTTCGAGCTCAAAGTTTGAGCCATTCGAGTGACAAGTGAGAGTGGAAAAAAGCTTTCCTCTCGTGTTATAGGCACCTTTTTTCACGATGTTAAAACATTGTTAATGTAATAGAAACACAGAAATAGAACATAACTGTCATCTATCAAAATGACGTTTAGAAACAATGAAATGTTTCACTGCAGCAAGTTGTAAAATTGTGAAATAATGTACATCAGCCTTTTCAATAAAATCATAAATACCACTTACAATTTTTAAAGTACACTGGGCAACACTGCTTACTTTCCTCTCTAGAGAGGGAAAAAATTGTGTTTTCTCGGCATGTCCTGAAAAATTAAATAAAATTTATTAATAACCTCATAAAATATGTACATAAAATTAAATTTTATATGACAAATTTAAGTAGGTAGAGGTATTATTTATACGAGAAATATTCAGGCGCTATACTTGTAAATCCAGAAGATTAACAATTTGAACGATTTTGGCTGTATTATAAAGAATTTCAAATTGAAATTTAACATGAAGAATCATGATTAATTAGTGATTCAATAAATGCAAATTATTAATTGCTGTGACATCAATTAGCAGATTTTGGAGCTAATTTTTATCATTTAATATTTCGTTACGTTGATTCATACACAAAAATAAAAATAACAATTTGAAATCGATAATATACATTAGTCGGAAGACGGGTATAGAGAGATTTTTTAAAACAGTTAACCCATTGACTGTAATAATTTATGTAAAACTCGCATTTTTAGTAATTTTTAGAAATTATTTAACAAAATACGGCAAGGTTTAAAAAAAATTTCATTCTATAGCCATATAAGCACAAGTACATCATTGTTAAATATGAGGTCATCAATTTCAAAACCAAAGTCACAAAATGATTTATTGTAACATGCTTTTTTGCTTTGCATTTGATAGCAAGAGATGGGCTTTAATATTGAGATATTAATATTATAATACTGTTATTAATATACCGAATTGTCACAAAAACCAGAGCCGCTACGCTGCTTAAAAAATGTCGAAGTACCGGTAAATAATTACGATTTACCGGTACTTTTTTTCGAAGAAATTTTACGGTATTTACCGGTAATCCGGTAAATCGATTAAGCTTCTCCTCTATTAGTTAGAGAGCCGTACTAAAAATCGTGCCTGGTTTTACTACTTGCCAGAAGTGACTTTTTGTAACAATTCAAGTCTAGCCTTCAAGAAAATGTAAATATAAAATTTGCATCCGGGGTATTTCAAACAGGGCGCTATTTTAAACAAGTGTTTTAACATGTACTAAGTGACTTATTTTACTATTTCTGGTGCTTAGTAAGGGGCATTCAAAGAAATTATGAGGCTCCACGCCAGAAAAATTAATTGATTATACATGTGTGCCAGAAGCTTTAAATTGCTTCGAAGTGTACATAATATTGGGAAACGTCATGTGACGTTTAATTTTTTGACACATGTCACCATGACGTCCCTCAAATTGCGCAGTTCGAAGCACTTTGAAGCTTGTACAATCGGTAAATTTTTCTGGCGTATATACATCAAGTACCAGAAGTAGAAAATATAAGTCACTTAGTAGGTACTTGTTAAAACACTTCTTTAAAATTTGATATTTTTAATTGTTTTCAATAATTATTATACTTATGCACAAATATAATTATTATTAAAAATTACAATTATATTATTCTAGAATAAATCCAAAGTTTCAAACTCTTGAACTTACTGCTAATGCACAAAGTCCTGTTTGGTCCTGTACATACAAAGCTATTGGGGAATTATTAAATAACACATTTGATGACAGAGGATTCATAAATATAACATTTGGTATAAAAATAATTTTATTTATACCTCTGAGGATAAAAAATTAATAAAAAGATTATTTTTAGCTGGAGTCTTTGGAGAATACACAGCAGATTATGATTCAGTCGAAATCAACGAAACATCTTATTACCAAGTTAAAAATGATGCTCTTCGCTTAAATGTTGATAGAATTTCCTTTAATTTAACTCATATTGACGGAAGTGACGATACTCAAGGTATTTATTAGATAATATACAAAAAATTATGAGTAATTTATGAATTGTTTATTATTTTACAGCAAAACAATTGACTAAAATATTTAGAGATGAGTTCCACGATTTAGAAAAAGAATTTATTCCCACCTCTAAAATTATATCTTCCAATTTCATTACACTTGTTATAAATACAGTATTTAGATTAGTTCCATCAGATAAATTGTTCGAACTTGAATAAACATTATAAAAAAATAGATGTAAATACAAAACAATACAAATAAAAACGATATTTACTCGTAATTTCGATAAAACGTTTTCCTGTTGTTTTTGCATTTTTGGTCTCCTAGTAATGAGTCTAAAGGGTCTCGTCTCCGTAACAAAATATTACGTGTTTAGAGGTGTAGCAGTATCTGCTTTACTCATTGCATATTAAAAATTTGAATTAAAAACATGTTTGTGAAAGAATTAATCTAGGTTTATGCTCAATTAGAATTCTGAAAAAATCTTTGGAATCCACATAAAAAATTAATGAAAAAGTATGTTTTAAGCAATTTTTTACATGCTGATTAGGAGATTTACTAGAAAATGTAACTCGGCATAAATCTAGTTGAATTCTTCGTCTGTAAATAAATTTATGAAATTTAGCTTTATCCATAAAACTTCGTGAGCATTTTAGAAATTGCTAGATTGCTTTTATGTATTTTTAACGAGTGTTTCATCTATGCTGTAACATAGTGTGTTGAGCTACGTGGAATAATGCGGATTAAAAACATTTGGAAATGTGAATACTATACCATTTAAGGTTTGAATTTCTTCAATTCACAGCAACGTTTTTTTAAATAGTATTTTTATTCATTTCGTTTTACTCATAATATTTGTTTTATTTGAATTTTGATTAATCATAAAATATAAACTTGTTTTAATTACGGATGTACAACAGGTTTCTAGTTTTGAAAAAAATAAGAAAATGTCAAGGACCTTTATAAATATGTAAAATTCTTACTTTAGTGTTTAACTACCATTCAGCAGATGAGCAGCAGTGACCGTGAAAATTGTACTTTATGTTTGTAAATAACTGTGTCAAAGTCTAACAAAATATGATACATTATATTTTGTTAGGATTTATATGTATAACAATCGTTTATGCAGAATTACGTAAGTAATATTTTGTTAAAAGTAATGTTATAATTACATAATTGCTGTTTATTTTAGCGAATTATATTACAAGGTGTCGCTTAAAGGATCCTTTACTGAACGAATGTCTGAAAGATCAGGCTAATAATGCAATTCCGTATATCTTACATGGTAAGAATATAGGATATATAATAATTTATCGGTATTCATACTGCCCTTTTTTGGTAAAACTAATTGTGTAATCGGGCAATAGCGAAATATACTGGTAAATGTATGAATTACATCGTGTTCATGTTTTGCTACCTCATTATTTAAAATACAGTGTGTCTTATGATTGTATACAAAATTAATATATAAAAATAGACGACATCCCATTTGGCATAAGGAATTTGACATTATTTTTAGTTGAACAGGAAGTATTATTTTCTTATTTTTATATTATGCCTGCGAATTTACAGGTACCTACCAACAAAAGTTCACACGAGGAAGTTTGTATAAAAAAGTTTCTTAAAAGTAAAACAAGTGCTAGGAGCTGTCATAAAAAAAACTGTTAATACCAGTCATACGGGGAAACAGTGGAGAAAACTAATTATTTCTTAATAGTATATTAAGTATCAAGAACGGTAAGGACAGTTTACCGTTGGAAGACAATGTTGACAAAAATCCGGAAATTTTTTATTTGAACTATTGGTCTTTTTATTCATATGCAAACATTAATTTCTTCGTAATTAATATTAAATGTACTTACCGTTCTAGAACTATAAGTATATTACGTACCGTTCTGTTAATTTACTTACCGTTTATTTTGAATTTACTTACCGTTCAGTGAACTTTCCTCGAACAGGGCATTATAATAAAAAAAGGTTATAAGGCTGGATATTATATTAGGGCATACTTAATTTAGAATTATATTAAAATTTATACTGATCAACATTAACAACTTTTAGGTGACGAGGATATTGGAATACCTAATTTATCGCTCTTAAAATTACCTAGGCTACTTTTAGAACCAACGGATGATTTTAAATTTGATTTGAAAAATTGTTATGCATTCGGATCAGGTAATCTTCAAATTGTGAAATTAGAGTAAGTAATATTAATCGCAAATCACTTATGTTACATTTGAATTACATTTCTTACGCAGAAATTATTATTTTTAGCATGGACACGAAATTAAAAACATTAACTTTTATTGGAGACAGTGCAAACCCTGTATGGCAATGTAATTATAATGCAACCGGAAAGTTGCAGGAGAAAATTTTTGATGATACTGGATTTGTAAACATAACTTTCTGTAAGTATTAAAGTAAAATAATTATAGTAAAATATAAATACTTAACTAAAGACATGTAGTGTCAAATGACTAGCTGAGCCTAGTTAATAGTACTAGAATACAGAATGTCCCAGATTTAAACGGACTAACTTATTTTATAGTTAAACACCGAAAAGTAAGGTGACAAGTTCATTTGAACAAATGTCTGTAAGAGCTTTATTCCAGAGATATTCATGTTTTTTTATTGAGTAGCGCTTTTTTTTAAAATAATTTTATAACGAAATATTTAATAGTTATATCATAAGTGCATATTCTGATGTATTTGTCATGCACGAGTGGTATATTGGTATAATATTTCTCGAGGAAAATTCGATATTTTAAATATAAAATAATTAATATTTGATCTGTCACACAAACGTCAGATCAATGACATTGGCACTTGTTCAAAGCAATCGTTTAATTTTTTGATAAAAAATGTAATGTAGATAGTAAATATATCTGTGTTTGCCATTGTACTAACTGTAATTTTAATAAATAACAAATTTCGTGATCCATTGTTCCTTGTGTTGACAGCTGTCAAAAATACTCGAGTATGCACTTGTACAAATAGGTACTCGCGGGTACTGCACTTGTGCATGTACTCACTGATACTTGATTGTTTTGGCTCGAAATTTAAAAAAATACTGTAACCTGATTGGTTGAATTTTTTCGAGGGAAATATTCAATATTATCTTATGGGGGTGTGACATAATAATTAAATTGAATTAAAAATAAATTGTTTATTACCTATTTCAATTTTTAAAATGCAATAATTGAAGAAAAATGTTTGTATTTTAGTGCGAAGTGCGTTCGAATAACTTATTTAACTCGACAAGCCTGGTTAAATATAATAGACCGGGAGCTCATGACAAGTGATGGTCTCCGATTTCATACAGCATTCCTTTTGGAGCAAAGCATATTGATCCTATGACAACAAAAACGGGTATTATCCCTTGCACGCTTTCCGGTCATATGGAATATTGCATTTCCACTTGCACAAAACTTTTTCGAAATTTTCTACCCTTGGGCCAACGAGGACTGCATGCCAATTTGGTTATAGGTGTTTTATGACACAAATATTAATTCTTTTCATCGGCATGTTGTATGAAAACGCGGAAATCATATTATTTTATTACAAGAACACGTGACCGTTTAAGCCCTTTGGGATCCTGCGAATCGCATGCCTATAATTTTAAAGACTTTAAATGTGTTTAAGTTTCTTTTTATAAAAGGGCATGCATTATTAAATCAGAGAAAAACACAAAAAATTTGTGCAAATAGAAAAATGCGATTTTCTATGTTATCATAGGGTCAATATTCTATCCTCCAAAAGGCATGCTGTATGAAATCGGAGACCATCACCTGTCATGAGCTTCCGGTCTATAATCTAATTTAAATTTTTATATTTGTATGTAATAGCATAGACCTAATTCAATATTATATTCAATATTGAGTTAGGTCTATGGTAATAGGTACCTACATAGAGACATTATAATAATTCCATGATTTTAACTTTTTATAATTATTTTAACAGACTAACTAAAAATGAGACTAAAGATTTTAAGAGGCTGGTTACTACCAAATTTCCTGGGCTGGTAAAATTTTCCATTCCGCCACTGCCCTTAAATATGAAAAATAAATGCATTGTGCACTTTTATCTGTAGTTTCACAAAAACAATATACGACACCAAACTATTTAAGTTGAAAAATTAAACAAATTGTGTTTAAAAATAATATTGAAATATTGCTAGTTTACATAGATTCTAAATCTATGTAGTACTTATAAATAGACTGTGCATATGCGGTTAAATAAATCTTTCTATGAATGATGGATCTTGTATCTTTTGTTATAAATGATTACTTTAAATTGATTTTAATTTCATAAATATGCCAAATGAATATTAAGAACTGTTATAAACCTACTTCGAAATAAAACTTAATTGAGTAGGTACATACTATACTAAATTAATTATTGTCAACCTTAAGATAAAATGTAAATATTAACGATAATATAGTTGTAGTATTTTGTGTCCAGTTGAGATAGTTTCATCCTCAAATTAACGATAATATTTGTTATTTTAGCGAACTGTTTATTCGAGTATTCTGCAGATTATCGACCTATTCATCACAGTGACCGAACACCGCACTATCAAATTCAAAATGATGCGTTAAGATTCTTATCCGTAAAAATTATAATTAATTTATTTTCACACAACGACGCTGTGCAAAGTAAGTACCTATATTCATCTTTATATAAGGTGTTTTTATACTAGGGGAAAATATGAGAATATTTTACATGATGTACCATGTAACGTGGAACAGAAAGATTTTTTTTTAAATTCACAAAATTTAGGGAGGATTACTCAAAGAGAACATTTTTAATACCACTACCTACAGTATTTTATTTAAAGCAACATAATTGAAATTCATTATTAAAATTTCGGTACATACTACATTTGTTGACTGCAATATTGCTGCAATAGAATTCACGATTCTAGATATATTGCTCAAAATAAAAAACTGAAATTTACCATGAGTAATGACGAAGCATTGTAAGAAAAACTCATGCATCTGATCGCAGATAACATAAACTACTGACTGCTCAACATTACAACCACAGTTAATATGTTCTACCAATAACATCTTACATAAACATTACTTATTCATAATGCATTCTTTAAATATCTTATAATTATTTAATCGAAAAATTCATACAATACATTGTTGCGACAACATAGGGGAAATGTGCCTATGATGACACCCTTAACTTTAACACTTAATTACTGCTTTATTTAAAAACTTAGATAATTATTTCTGGTATGGTTGCATACTGTATACTATATATTTTAATATGCATATGTTGAACTTTGATTAAATTTCCATATTTTAGGTTAAACCACTTTTTAAAAAAGCGACAAGTATGCCATCATAGGCAACAGACCAGGGTTGAAAAAAAACATGTTTTTTTCAATTTTAAACAAAACATTTGTTTTTTACTGTTTAAAACTGTTTTTTTGGTTGAAAACATGTTTTTAACTGTGCACAAAAAAACATGTTTTAAACAACAAAAAAGCATGTTTAAAACATGTTTTAAACAGGATATCTGTTTTAAATAAATATTATTTCCATCGAAATATGTCGCCAATGCTACTTTTTGTGCGAGGACGGGGATTTACATCGCTCTAGCTGCGTAGCTAGGAGTCCCCGATGGTCGGTAGTTGAATTTGTTTTGTTTGTGTTATGCGTCGTGAATGGATTTCGATATCATTTTTAAACACCTGATTTAAAACACAGTTTAAAACATGCATTAAAACATTAGGCCGTGTTTAAAACATGTTTAAAACAGTTTGTTTAAAACAAATTGTTTTAAACATAACAACCCTGCAACAGACTGTACTTATGATGGCACACCACACGCAAATAAATGAATTTATAATATATATTTATTTTAATTTTATTCAAATAAAGTACAAAATATAAATAAATTTAATTTTAATAATAAACAAAACACAAATAAAATTATTTTAAACAAAGTGAATAAAGAATAGTGGTAAAAATAGGGACGGTGGTAAAAATGGATTGGTAAAAGAATACGTTGGTAAATACGTTGGTGGTAAAAAATAATTAGTGGTAAAAAGGGACGGTGGTAAAAAATGGATTGGTAAAAGTATAATGTTGGTAAAAAATGGATTGGTAAAAGAATTACGGTGGTAAAAAAGGGACGGTGGTAAATAGAGATTGGTAAATATGGGGGACAAATCCTATGCCATCATTGGAATATGTTAGATATGCCATCATAGGAATAAGTCAATATTTTCATTTGTCCGGGTGTGTAGTGTTATCTTACAAATATAGCCACGAAATAAGTATATCGTTATACATACAACTCCTACTGAATATATTCATGCAAATTTCATACCGATAACAAGCTTAACAAAAATAAAATCTAGCTATGAATATTACATAAATATTACTTCACTACTTACTTAATTTTAATATTTCTTCGTACACTAATTCTAAGCCTGCAAACGCCGCTAAACTTCGCCAGTACTAACAAAATTGAGATATGCGCTTGCGTATATATAAAATAGCGCGCCAAAACATAAACTTTTTAAAGTACGACCAGTATGCCATCATAGGCAGTATTCCATCATAGGCACATTTCCCCTATATACAAGTTATATTACTTTGTTTGTGAGTTATGTTTTTAAAAACAATTTATTTAATTTTTTAAGATATGTCAGTACTTTATTAAAAACAGAATTAATATGATTACAAGTAATTGTTTACAAATTGACTTCTTGTCTCTGACTGACTCTGAAACTACATCAGAATTAACATTAAAGAATATGATACTAGTATAAGATAAATGATAAAAGGTTTAGGATTCGCGTTGTGTAAGCATAATAGGAATGCTGTCCATAACTTACATACATGAAATCAGGCCATTTTCCTATAATACGAGTAGAGTGCCGTCTACGTTATTTCCGAATTCCTAGAATACTCTCGATTTTACTTTTTTTCTATTCCACTTTTTTCCCACTACAACGACAACCTAAAACCAGCCCGAAACTCGTACTTTACCGTATCCTAGCAATGCAATGTCATTTTGAAGTTGAAAAATACTCTAAAAGAGTTTTTGTTGCAAGTAAACTGTTAGTTTATTATTGACTTCAAGGTAATGTTTTATAAACATTTAATTTAGAAAAAATGGATCTACAGATGTGCCTTTTTTAAATTTTAAAAATAAATTTCTATCAGGAGAATTATGAATTTTTCGGATTTTTTATAACCATGTACAATTTTTTTAATTAAAATTTTAAAAAGGCACAACTGTTAATTTATCCTTTAAGTATACAGGGTGTCTCTGTACTTCGGGAAATAATTAAAGGGTATTATACTGTAAGACGTACTGATCATGAAACAAAAATAATTTTTTCAAAATCGGCATGAAAATCGTCATTTCCAGACTAATTTGTGGCATGAAAGTAAGATTTTCATGACTAGGCATGAAAATTTTTACTTTCAACTTTGTTTACTTGTCATGACAACTTTTTCTAAAATTTGTGACAGCTCTGATGATTTGTCACAGCTCTGATGATTTATGCAAACCTAATTTTTTTTATAATTTTAAGCTTAATTGCCGATTTAAAAAAAATAGAATACATCACGCGTCATAAAAATGTCTTTGCTTGACTCGGAGGCTTTGAAGAAATGCTCGGACGCTACGCATCCTCGCATTCTTCAAACGCCTCCTCGTCTGCAATGAAACATTTTCATGACTTGTAATGTAATATACTATTTTTTAAATTCGCAAAATTAAGGGTAGTTTACTTGAAATTAACATTTTTAGAACCACTGAAACAGCGTACTTTATTAAAAGAAACATAATTTTTAATTACACAACATCAGACATTTATTTGGCGTTGTGTAAACAATTACTACTTGTATTATTAGTAGATTTAAATAAAATAATTAAAAATAGCTATCAACCAGTGGCTACCAAAATGTTTCCTTTAAATACCATGCAAATTATTTTTCTTTACGTACGTCTTATAGTATATACCCTTTAATGTTTTTCCCGAAGTACAGAGACACCCTGTATAAAATAAATATGTTTTCAGGTTATGAACTCGCTCAAATTCTAAATGATGAGTACTACAATTTCAAAAAAGAGTTTATTCCTAGTGTTAAAGTCGTCTCAGCAAATATTATTACAGAAATAATTAATTCCGTTTTTAATACTGTATCTGTCGATCAGTTGTTTGATCCTTAACTTAAGTTTTATTTGTAATTCTTTGTAATTTACCAATCTTATACAGACAATACAGAGTGTTTTATACCTTTGCAAGTCTGATTATAATGTAGATCACCTGATGTGAACGTTTTTAATATCATTGATTTGATAGTAAAGTATATTGTATTATTTATTAATTAATAAGTGATTATTTGTATTTTAGGTACCTAGGTAGTAAATATTTAATTTAATATGTTATTTTATCAATATTACATAATTAATGTCGTTTTAAACTATTGTTCACTACATAGCTAAACTTATTTTTGCGAATTTTGAAAAGAAAAACATTGTTTCTATAATCGTAAGTAGGTTATTATACCTATACACGGTTTCCCAAAAGTCCCGGACGGAGCTATAAATTTTGAGACCGAAGAAGGTCGACAATTTGAACATTTGATATAAAAAAGTAATAAACGTGCAAAACCATTAAAATTAATTAAAATTAAATTCTTCAAAGAATTACGATAACGGATTTTGGTTTATGGGAATGTTTTCTTTTTTCAATTTTTTTTCACTCGTTCAAAACTTATAGCTTCGTCCTGGGACTTTTGGGAAACCATATATTAAATTATATAACCTATTAATTAAAGCTTCGTGCAGAGGTATAGAAGAAGCACGCTAACACTTAACACATAATATATACCGAGAACTCATGACAGATGATGGTCTCCGATTTCATACAGCATGCCTTTAGGAGGATAGAATATTGACCCTGTCTATGACAACATAGAAAAGCGGGTATTAAACCCTTGCACGCTTTCCGGTCATATGGAAAATAGCATTTTTCCACTTGCATAAAAATTGTGTTTTTCTCTGATTTAATAATGCATGCCCTTTTATCAAAAGAAACTTAAACACATTTAAAGTCTTAAAAATTATAGGCATGTGATCCGCAGGATCCCAAAGGGCTCAAACGGTCACGTGATCTTGTAATAAAAAATCTGCTGTGTCCACCACAGTACTTCCCCGACTACAAGTTTTAATAACTTACTTTCGTTACGCCGTTAATTTTATGCTTTATTCAGCAAAATTTAAATAAATTTGTCTTTTTTTTCCCAAACTATTTAAGTTGATGCCAACTTCGGCATAATTTAAATAACATGTAAAAAAATCTGATACCTACTTATTCACTAAAAATTCACTCTCGAAAATTTTAACCCGTCACAATACCTTATACCCTTATAGAATATAATGCGAGAAGTAAAAACAACTGTCCATTGTTTAAATGTTGTTATTGATTCTTCGGTTAATTTTTTTTCCCAGAAAACTTTAATTTAATAATACACTTGAACAAATTTGAATAATTTTTTGAGAAACAATAATTGATTATCGCATAAATGTCATTTTTTACATTTTTACTAAACTTATCTTCCCGAGAGCTTTAAATTGACACCAAACTATAATTTGGATAACGTTTAATAAAAAAATTGACGATCAGTTAAATGTAATTTTTATTTTTCTACTAGAATTATTTTTCCCGAGAGCTTTAATTAGATACCACACACGATAGTATTTCAATAAAAATAAAATAAGTTATGTTTAAAAAGTTGGTACCACTGGTTGAATAAAAAAATTTGAATAATTTTTTGAGAAACAATTGAAAATCGCATTAATGTCATATTTTACATTTTTACAAAACTTATCTCCCCGAGCGAATTAAATTGACACCAAACTCGGTATAATTTGAATAATTTATAAAAAAAAACAATTGACGATCATTTAAATGTTATTTTTGTTTTCTACTAGAATTATTTTCCCAAGACCTTTAATTTGATACCATACACGATAGTATTTTGATAAAAATAAAAAAGTTTTGTTTATAAAGTTGGTACCACTGGTTGAATAAAGCTCATTAACGAACTTGAAGTCAGAATTTGGGTCAAGATCTTAAATATAAAATTTCAGTCCAAAATTCCAACGCGTTTTTAAGTTATGCAACATCCAGACAGACCGACAGACCTACAGACCGACTTTTTTTAAAATGATGTTTTTTGGGTTCAGTAGGGTCTAAAACGTGAAGATTCACCAAAATCTCGAACTGTCAAAAAATCACGATTACAATACTTCCCTCTATTACATAGGTCGGGGAAGTAAAAATATGATTTGCCGCGTTTTCATACAGCATTCCGAGGAAAAGAATTAATATTTGTGTCATAAAACACGTATAACCAAATTGGTATGCAGTCCTCGTTGGCCCAAGGATGGTAAATTTCGGAAACGTTTTATGCAAGTGGAAATGCAATTTTCCATATGACCGGAAAGCGTGCAAGGGTTTATTACTCGTTTTTCTATGTTGTCATAGGGTCAATATAATATCCTCCAAAAGGCATGCTGTATGAAATCGGAGACCATCACCTGTCATGAGCTCCCGGTCTATTATTTAAATACAAGCATGTGCCAGTATTTGCGTATTTTTACTTTTTATTCATGTACTGCTTTTATTTATAAAATACACGCTTAAGAATCAAGTAGTATACCTACCTTTAGTCAAAGGTTCAAGGTAGTTCATTCAATTAACCTAATAAACTATCATTCACAGTCGATAAACTTATTTACTTGAACAGTCCCATTAAA
Organism: Agonum fuliginosum; assembly: GCA_947534325.1. Taxonomy (NCBI): domain Eukaryota; kingdom Metazoa; phylum Arthropoda; class Insecta; order Coleoptera; family Carabidae; genus Agonum; species Agonum fuliginosum. The sequence goes on along the minus strand of OX384031.1, from coordinate 33,580,662 downwards.
TTTGTACCATTAGTTTTATTTTTCATTTACGCAGCTAGGAACGAAGCAATTCTCATCTCTTACGTCGGATGCCAGCAGCCAGTAACACAGTTGTGTATCGCACAGCACGGAGTGATACCGCACACCCACACACACACCCACATGGACTCAGGAATAACAGTAGGACTTAATTACAGATTAGCGCACTGATGCGTGTTTATGCTCTTCAAATTGAACACGCACACGCCACGGCCAATTCACACAAGAAAGAAATTTCGCAACGGAAATGTTCAACACGAGGGATGGCATATAGTTGGCGATAGGACTATATCACATCTTTTTATTAAGAATTCTGTATTTGAAATATTCATTTTACATTTTTAAGGTAAAAAATCTGCTGTGGCCACCACACGACCTCTCGCCTAATTCTGCTTATTCTACTAATCTAATAAATAGTTTTACTTACATTTTAATAGTTTCATGTTCATGTAATATGTAAACGATAATGTAAACCAATATGCAAGCATAAGATGTCAACTGTACTGTCACTGTCATAATAATTCAAATTTTATGTAGAAACAAATTTCATATCATGGACAACAAGATACTGGAATTTCAAAAAAATAGAATATTAATTGTACTTTATTTTATTGTTATATACTTCCAGATTCAGCAATTTGTATTTGTAATTAACTGTACACATAGATAATCACAATTTCTTTTATTTTTAATTGCTAAAATTACTACTTCCGGTTTGCGGATTTCTACCAAAATCTTATCCGGTGTTAAGATACTTATTAAAACCTTAAATATGAAATTTGGTTATAAACGGTTTGATACTTTTTAAGTTATCGTGGACGAAAAATTGTCGGTTCATACAAACGCACACACAAACACACACACAGACATCATCGTGAAAATAGTAAATTCGTATTCTAGAGACCCTGAAACGTGCTTATCCACCAAAAACTCATACTCGAAAATTTGACCCATTACAATACCTCTCTTATAGAATATAAGGCGAGAGGTAAAAAATCGTGATTATTCACATCATCTGTCATTTGTCAAAAAAGACCAATAGAAAAGCAGAATATTGAAATTCACAATCAATTAAAATCAGTAGAAATGATTATTTATTATTTTGTACTAGTAAGGTTTTGTGTCGACTATTCACTAATAGTACTTTTAGTTCACTATTTAACAAATGGACATTTTTATTATAATCTTCATTTCCATTTTTAATGCACAATTTCTATTCTGGTTTTTCTTTAAGGTTCTAGAACATTTTTCACTTAAAAGTCACTAATTTATTTATAAAGAAACACCAACAAACACATAATAGTATATTACATTACAAGTCATGAAAATGTTTCATTGCAGACGAGGAGGCGTTTGAAGAATGCGAGGATGCGCAGCGTCCGAGCATTTCTTCAAAGCCTCCGAGACAAGCAAAGACATTTTTATGACGCGTGATGTATTCTATTTTTTTTTAATCGGCAATTAAGCTTAAAATTATAAAAAAAATTAGGTTTGCATAAATCATCAGAGCTGTGACAAATCATCAGAGCTGTCACAAATTTTAGAAAAAGTTGTCATGACAAGTAAACAAAGTTGAAAGTAAAAATGACTAGGCATGAAAATTTTATTTTCATGCCTAGTCATGAAAATCTTACTTTCATGCTGCAAATTAGTCTGGAAATGACGATTTTCATGCCGATTTTGAAAAAACATATTTGATATTGACAAAGAAACAATATTAATCAAAATAAACTAGATCGTTGTACTCGTACTTTGGAAAAAACAATGCCAAGTACAAGTATTTGATGTACTCTGCGTAACTTAAAATACTCTGAGTAATTTAAAAGTACTTAAAGTACCAGTTAGAGTATTGAGTACGAGTATTATAGCAAAAATCTTTTGAGTACGAGTGAAAGTATCGATATTTTAAATGTACTCGAGTACGAGTACCGTACTCTGTATTCACGGCACCTCACCCCTACCTATTAGATGCCTGTCATGAAGTAAGAATTATTGGGTATAATTGAATTTGTTGCTTTTTCGTAATGTTATATGGAGCGATAAATTTACAATTAAGAATCAATTAAAATACCCGCCTGGAAACCGAAATTAAATTTCCGATAATTACAAACACTGTGTAAAATCTTTAAATTTAAATTCCAAATACATAAAAACAAACAATAATAATGGTTCAAGTGTTTGCGAAGTACGTAGTAATATTGTGATTATTTCTTCTTAGTAGTTACGTAAATATTTAAAGTATTGTGAAAACTTCCAGACATTGTTTGTTGATTTAAACCATGTCAAATTTACTAATTAATTGATGCAGAAGCAATAAGCACTCTTTCGTACCTTAACCCTGGAATTAAATATAGATATGATATTTTCAGGCATTTTGATATATTTGTAGAACATAATAATTCAAGATAAAGAATATAAAAAACATATTTTATTTTAATATTAATATATATCCTAATGGTTGTTTACGGACTGAAATAGTATCTTAAGTATCAAGGGCGGTATGTACAGTTTACCGGTTGAGGATAATGTTTGGAGACCGAGACGTAGGTAGTCAAGGTTTCCAATATTATCCAAAACCGGTAGAAAATGCACTGATAAAATACGCTTTAACTGCGTAGCAACGCTGTTCACCCGTCCAACGATCTATTATAAACTAAATGGTAGACCACGCTGATAACGTTGAGTCGGTTATCTTCCTCCCCACCACCTCCCTACGAGCGGTACGAGCTCTAAGTCCCACATCAAATATTTTCATTTGACTGGCGAACCTTGTATTAATGTTCCTAGAAGAAGCCAACCGCAAATTTACAGATACCTATTACTACGAAAAAACCCAATTGAAAAGCATTGGATAAAAACAAAATTTTCTTGAAAGTTTACGTTTAGTGTTCAATTTATCTTCTTTAAAGATATAGATGAATCATTACGTAAGTAATGGGCGTAAATCCTCGTGTGTTCATTTCGCTTGTCGTGTTTAAGTTAGAGGAGGGAAGAGGCAGCGGATTCATCAATTGAGATCAAGTTAGTTCGGAACAAGGAATAGTGCATCCCGAGTAATTTAATTCAGTTAAGTTTCTCTAGTCAGAGTCAGAATCAGACTCTGATAAAGTGATAAACCACTATTCAAAGCCGAGCGCAAAATCAATTACTTGTAATTTCCGCGCTGCATTAGACATTACTACGAAATACGAAATCGGAATATTAGGTACTAGGTGTTTTACCTATTTATAAAACATGTACCTATCTATATTCATAAATCATAACTCATAGTATTATCACGTAGGTATACTTACATAACTTATGATGATAATTTTAACATTTACAAATTCTGCAAAAAATATAAACGCAAATAGTTTCCTGAATTGTTATGTAAAATGTGATTTATTTAAATAATATACTAATTTGCAATCTCAGGTACAAAATAATGTTTTTCTTACTGTTGATACAATCTTAATTGAATTACTACAATTCAAATCAGGGACTAAAAACTTTTAAAAATTCGTTCGTTTTCTATCGGACGAAAACGGAATATTTCGTTTTCGTGTTTAACGTTCTCACCTAAAAACTTGTTTTCATTTCGTGAACCGAAATTAAAAATCTGTTGAAAACGGTTTAACATTTTTACGTTTTATTGATATAGGATAATTCAAATTATGCAAATATAATCATAAAAGGTAGGTATAGTAGATACTAGATAAAATTAATGAAACATAAAAAAATGGTATATACTCTACTCTAACTTTAGAATAATAAATTAAATCGAATTTTTTATTAATTAAACATAGTTAAAATCGATAATCGATATTTTTAATTTCGTTTTCGCACATAAACGAAAAATCAACATTTCGTTTTCCTTTCCGGTTTCGTTCTTATAAAAATTTCAGTTAATTTCGTTATTACGTTTTCATTTCGCTTTTAGTCCCTGCTAATAATAGGAATAAGATTTTTTTACTTAGTTGACATAATGCCTGTAAAGTGTCATTTACACAAGAAGTGAAAATAAGTGAAGTTTAACAAAAACTTTTTGTACTCATAACCTAGGAAATGACATATTGCACGCAATTGATAATCGGAAATGTCAATTTCCCAGTATAGTCAATCGGAAAAAATGCAAAGAACACTGGCTTTCTTGAGCATCCTACAATAAAATCATCTTCCAAATAAAATTTATTTTAATAAATGTTACTTCCCACAATTTTAATGTATTAAAATCCACAAACACCATCGATATTATAATAATTTGGAAACCTCAAATTTAATGATCAGACTACAACTACAATGAAAACGAAAATTACTATTTCGTACTAAAAAATTGTACAAATCAACAAATTGCTTAGCAACTGGTGACTGGTATGACCACTTTTTATAAAATTTATTGTATAATCGTAACTTGAATGAATTTGATTATAGTTTTATTCGTTACAAAAACATTGTACTACCCTCTTACGGGAAGACAAAATTCCAGCATTCGCGTAAATGAAACCCTCACTTCGCTCGTGTTTAAAAAAACCGCTCATGCTGTGGGATAAAAATCTTCCCGCATTTGGTTCGTAAATAACCATTTATCAAGTACTTGTTTCTCAAAACTGCAGTTTCTAATTGAGTGAAATGCAGATTTATTCTTTTTTATGTTTAATAATTAACATAATTTTTTAAATAGGTACATAGGTACCTACTTCTTATTTGTCACAAAACAATGTTATATTTTAATTACCTACCAATAGACAGACCAAAACAAACTCCAACCTTCAGCTAGATTTACTTTCCCTATCAGCTATCAATCTCAAACGCCAATTACAAACCCATACCTGCAAATCCATCAATTTCCCTGAAAATACTGACGACGCGACGAGTGAAGCAAGCATCTGTTAGGCGCCGCGACGGTGGCAACGAGACTTAATTATTATTAAGAGTTAGTTAGCACGTGATCACGCGCATCGCACTGGGATTTTCTTCAGCGAGACGAGCGTGACAGCATTCACGCTAAGCTATGCGCTGTGGTGTTAGAAATGAGGAGATGTCACAGAGATGATAAATTGATTTTGTAATCGTTTTTGCTGACTATTAATTTAATATACGCTAAAGAGAATATTTTGAGGGTACCTACTAATCAAAATATTTGTTGTTTGAAATATAGGAAAATCAAATAGATTGTTTAAAGGGGAATTTCAAAAATTTGATCACCGATTTTAAGGATTTTATTGTCTTTAGATAAATTTTTATAATATGCGCATACTATAATATTTCAACCATTATCGGTATACAATTAAATTCTGGCCAATTCATTTCAAATTGAACTATTTTTTTCCTTCTGAACTGTAACCATAACAATCAAACATCGTTGTTTTTGTAAAATGCGATTTTACACATGTCATAACTGTTTCCGCATACGCACCGAATTTTATTTCTTTAATATGCCATTGAATAAAAAGGTATCTTTAAAATAATAACAGAGCCTATAAAAACGCTACATTACACAATTTATTGTTCAATACAGTCTGAAAAAATAAATCAGATTAATCTTAAATGTGTCATTTACTGGCGACATCTCAGAGCAGTTGTTTCAAGGCTTCTTGACAGATGATATTTTAGTGCAAATGGCAAATGCATCTCACTTAACCTCACAGAAAATACGATATTTTAAATAAATTTATTTAAATAAATAGGCCAAAAAATATAATACATGTATGTTGTATAATGTGTGCATTAGGCATTTGTACAACGCTCGGTTTTATTAAAGCACTCCGCTTCGCGTCGTACTTTAATATGGAACCTCGCGCTGTAAAATTAACGCTGCTGCACTTATACCGTGAGTTTTATTTAACGTGAAACATGGGATCTTTCATATCCATGGTTACGAATTTGACAGCAATGTATTAGAGCGTTTCATTTAAAATAGAACATAGCAATGAAATATGTATGTATTTCTAATCATTTTAGATATGAAAAAAGTTGCAAGAAATATAAACATTTAATAGATATTTTTTCAGAATACAATTTATAACAAATTCTCAAATACACGAAATAAATCAGATAGGTACTTGTCTGAGGTTAACATCTGCATTATACCAACGTATTATTTGCACCTTTTCATCAATTGTACCTTTGTACCTATACCAGGGTTAAAGAATAATTAGGTTTGCCGACATGATCTTTTCTAGCGGTCAGAATGTGTAATGACCGCTAGGTGTCTCTAGTAGTATCGTCGGATGCCATAAGCACGGTCATGTGACGTCATTAAAATTCAGCTAGTCTGATAACTGTCAAAGTCAAGACGTGCTCATCTCACATTAAATAACTATTATTTTTAAAAATATAGGATATATTGCGAAAAACACATATCAGTTTAGTATCTAAGATTGGTATATGTTATTCTATGTAAATATTTGGGCACAAAATACTGTGTTATTTATCTTATTAGTTCAAAATGACTTGGAAGTTTTGGCGGGAACGGATAATTTAGCTGTTTTTCGGTATATAGATATTAAATAATCAGAGCAAATGAGTTTAGAAATAATTTTATAAGTATATTTTACAGTGTGAAGCAGAAAAGTTGTTTCAATAGCAAATAGATTTGACATTATTGCTATTTGAAAGAAAAAAAGTTAGGTTAACATGTTTTATTATTTAAATTTGTAGTTGATTTGCATTATTTACATGATATTTGTTAATAAACTATCAAAATTCGCACTTACGGAATCATGTTTGCGTACTTTTATGAATTTGTTAATTGATAATGGTGTTATGAAGATGAGGTACCTATTTTCATTAATTGTGGTAATGTAGATTCTTCTGATTGTGACAAAGTTGGTTTTACACGAGATGTATCATTATTATTATCCTTTTCAGAATTAACGTATAGTGATAATGTTTATTATCCTATATTTTAGATAAAATCGTCCACACATGCTGGCTACAATGATCTCTAATTATTTCTTTAAATATGGATTGGTATGAAATCTTCTTGCGAGACTTTGCAGATCACAGTGTTCACACAAAAGTGAATCACGTTTTTTCGAAATTAATCGGAGCTGCTTTTGCTAGTGTAGAAATTTTCCGCGTGCCAAAACATTATCTTCAAAGCCTTCGACAAAAAACCCGTCCACATATGAAGAAACTAAAGTAATATAATAATAAAATAATATTTATACGGATTTTAGCAAAGCATTCGACAAAGTGAATCACGATTTGTTGTTACATAGGTTGACTCAGTGTGGAATACATGGAACTTTGCTGAGATGGGTCGAAAGTTACATCAAAAACAGAACTCAATTTGTTGTATGTAATGGATTCAAATCTAGAAAAATACACGTATCGTCAGGGGTCCCACAGGGCTCTCATCTGGGTCCTATTCTCTTTAATTTATATATAAATACAATATCATCTGTTTTCACAAATAGTAATTTTCTGCTTTACGCGGATGATTTGAAATTTTACAAAGTAATAGAGACCCAGGATGACTGCACCTCCCTTCAACTAGACCTTTCTCGACTTTTTGAGTATTGTACTAATAACCATCTGCTTCTAAATCTAGATAAATGTTCAATTGTAAGCTTTACAAGAAATACAAATCCTATTTGTTTTAATTATTCGTTAAATGACACTTTATTACCAAGAAAGGAAAGCATTCGCGACCTAGGCATTTTATTTGATCCTAAATTAATTCTCTACAATCACATAGACTTCATTACAAATAAAGCATATAAACTTCTAGGATTTATATTACGCTCTACTAAAGCATTTAATAATATAACAGTTATCACTCTGTTGTATAAATCAATTGTTCGTCCTCAATTAGAATATGCGACTTCCATTTGGAATCCTCAGTACAATAAACATATACATAGGATTGAATCCATACAAAAAAAATTCTTGCATATTCTATGTTATAAATTTAACATAGAATATACTAACTATGCTGAAATGTTAAAAGTATTCAACTTATCAACACTTGAGCAAAGACGATCAAATGCTGATATGATTTTACTATACAAAATATTAAATAATAAAATTAACAACCAACTGTTTATTGATAAGTTTACTTTTAATGTACCACAAAGAACGACTAGGCATTTTAATACATTCTTCATTCCATCTTGTAACTCTAATAATTATCTAAACTCTCCAATAATCAGACTTATGTTAACATATAATAAATTATATCAGCATCTTGATTTCTTCAATTTAAATATTAACGAAATTAAAACCCATTTCAAAAATTTGTAAAATTTGTAAACGTACCTTTAACTATAAATCTACAATTTATTTTGTTACTTATTCACTGTCTCAATATTACACTGTCTTATTATTTTATGATCTTTGTATTTGAACAACATATTTTAAACATAATATTGTAAATATTATAATGTCAAATATGTATATTTATGTAGTGGAAGCTCATAATCGGGCAACTGTCAGCTTCCCTTGTTTCTAAATAAATAAATAAATAAATAAATAAATAATCTAGATCATTATTGTAATTGAAGTCCTTCTTTGTGGACTGATTTTTCTAAAGCACAAGATAATTAAAAATTATGAAAACTGATACCTCTTATATTGGTCATAATTTTATTAAAAATGACAACATTTGATTGTCGAAAAGATATTAAATAGACGTCATTTGCATGGAAGATAATAACATCTTTTAAACATCCAGAATGGAGGACATAAGACACGTATGTGACGTCTTTGTGATTACATTTGGATCAGACGTTTTAAAGACATGGGCATTATAAAGACGTCTTAACGACTTATTTATGTTGTATGGGTATCATCTTCCTGAGAATGTTTCGCACATAAGTACTGAGTCTCTGCTGGACGTGCTAGACGATCTTTGCGCGGTATGGCTCGTATTCAGCGCTGTAACATTTCGGGATAATTTGGAGCTTTAAATATGAGACTTTCTCTTTATTTGTTTTATATCTCGAAGCACAATTTGGTATAAAACAATGCCGATTTATACTCATTTTTACTAAAATAAAAATAACCTATAATTAAATTGATAGTTTTTCTTGAACGTTTTGAGTTATTTCACAGCAATATTTACCTGATTCGTTTTTTTAACCTTAAATGTACTTTATGTTTCACATATATTTTTATAATACTACATAAAGCACAAATTATTTAATATCAAAAATTGTATTAAGTGACAGAAAGTTCCCACGCAAATATTTGAACATCGAATCGGGCAGCTCCTGACCAGCAGAGACACCTAGAAACACCTATAAACTTGTTACAACTTCTGACCGGGGTTGTCAATGAGAAACATAGCCAGTCGGTAAACCTAATTATTCTTTAACCGTGACCTGTACCTTATTTTTAACAACACAACCCTCATTCACAGGTAATATTTACTTGATAATGACAGCCTATGTTCTATTTTAAATGAATCGCTCTAATACATTGCTGTCAAATTCGTAACCATATGGATATGAAAGATCCCATGTTTCACGTTAAATAAAACTCACGGTAATGTAAAAAACTATTTTAATGAACAAATATTATTCCATAATTAAATTCGATACGATTCTGCTCGGAATGAAAATATTCAGAACACATTAAATTATGTTACTTATTTTTTAGATATCGTTAGTCATTCCAAAATATCTCTCGTTAAAATTTAGTAAGAAATTTTTAGTTGTCTCATAAATTAGAATATATTATCATAATGGTGAAGGTGAAATAAAACGATAGTTCTTGTAACTTGTAACACTAACTTAATAACACTTCATTATCATTTAAATATAGAACAGAAAAAATATAAAACTTGTAAATATTAAAGCCTCATTCACATAAGCATTTAGTTTTAAGGTTTATATTTATGTTTACGTTTAAGAAAGTTTAAATTCATATAACTAAATACGAGCATTCACACTTCCCACTTTCAAGCACTGTGAATGCTCGTATTTAGTTAGATGTATTCAAACTTTCTTAAGGAGTTTCGATACCGATTATCTATCTAGGGGATCTAAACAAAAATCTATTGTATTTCTGCAGAGTGACAACTTCTACCCACTAAATTTTGTTGTAAAAAACACCGAAAATATAAAAAATCTTATAGCGAAATATATTTGTTTATAAATATTTTATTACTATCTTTCAATTAAATTGTATTTTGAAGTCCTAAATATTTTATATTTTAAAATTCATAATTTTAAAAATCAATCGAAAACACGGCAACAGCGCTAGTATTTTACCTACTTTACGTTGACTGTTGGCTGCAGTGATTCTAACCTAACTGTCAAGTGTTGTCAGGTAGTAAATGCAATAGCTCATAATAATTGTTCTTTTGACGCTCCAAGATTAATGCAAGCTATAAGAAATGAGAACTTAATTGATAGTTTTCGTCCAGTCATTCATTATTTCCAAGACACTTTAAAATTATTTAAAAACATTTCCTGACAATTGGAAGAAATTCATCTTTCTGTTTCAGAAATAATTAGTAATGGGGAAAGCTTTGATCAAGTATATGACAAACGTACACAAAAGATACAGATATTATTATTTCTACTGTACAGCCTTTAAAAAGAATCAGATCTTCTGGAATGATTAAAAGATTAGCGACATTTGGAATTAGTTACGAAATAATTGCAAACAAATTTAGTGATCATGGACCCGTCATGTCCCTTGTAGAGTTTTTAGTAGATGAACACGAATAATTCTTACTCAAATAGTTCTTCCTACTTATTTTCGATAGTTTCGTAACGGTGTTTGTATGCGCATTGCGAAAGTGTGTCCAATTTCCTAAAAATGACTTGTGTATGTGTATTTTATTTGTTGTGAAAATATAAATATAATATCATTTGTTACAAACTTTATAAAATAATATGCTTCAACATAAACGCACTCTTACTTTCCAACAGTATTTTAAATTTCGCGCCAATCTATGATTTGCGACGTTGCCGTAGTTATCGCTCTTTTAGTTATGTGTCACGTTTTAAATTTTATTTATTTGAATAACTCAATAACGGTGTGGAAGAATCCACTGAATTTTAGTTTCATGATTTATTAATGTCTGATTTATAATTACTGTAAATCTCTTTCTGGTGGTATTATTTTTATAGATTATACAGCCCTTTAAAAATGTATTCTCATTTACTCCCATGTAAAACAGAAATTTTTAAAAATTTATTTTTAAAAAACGGTGTGGACGATTGATCTGAAATTTTAACAGTAAACGATAAATACATCCATCTTCAACTTGTAAAATTTTCAGATGAATGGTAATATTTTCAAAAACGGTATCGAACCTCCTTAAACGTAAACATAAATGTATACCTTAAAAATAAATGCTTATGTGAATGCAGCCTTACAGAGAGTATTTTGATAAATAACCATAGAGTAGTTTCATTACCACAGTTACAGTGTTACAGAATGACAGCAATGTATTAGAGCGTTTTTTTATCGCAGTAAACATAGTGGATAATTAACATACTAAAATAAATATGAAATATAAATTAAAGAAATGATAAATTATTTATTTATGTTTTCTACACTTAAGACCTATGTAGATACATTAAACTAATGAGGCTTTTTTTAAAACTAATTAAATGCTCAAAATTGGAAACATTAACTTCTAAACAATATCCTAAACGATTATAAAATTTTTTTTAGCAATAGCTATTTGTTGGGGTGTAATATTTTTTTTATTGTTCAACATTCATTCTGTCACCATTGTACAATGTACAGTACACATTATTTTTTAAGTAAAAATGTCATTTGCTTTATATTTCCAATATTTGTCAGTGAAATGATTAGATTTTGGGAATATTTGTGAAGAAGAACCAAAGGAGTCGTTAAATTATATCGTTGAATTACACTCGTGCATTTTATTTCCTCCGAATAAATTTCTGTTTGATATTTCAACCTTGTCACCTGACAGCATTTTGATTCGAAAAATTGTTTTAAAAAAATCATTAGATCTGACTTTATTTAAACAATTTTTCTTTTCCTATTGCTAGGCAACAAGGTTTCAATACAAAGAGAAATTTATCCGGCGAAATAAAAAGCTCTTGTGTAATTATACAGTTGATAATATTATTGTTTATTGTATTAAGCATTATTTTATTTACTGTTAAATAAATTATATATGTAATAAGGATCTGGATATACCAGTGCCAAGCACTGTCTACAGATTCCAAAATGGATATTTAATTAAATAAATAAACCTTTATTTATGTAGGTACTAAAATTTCAATAAGATCAAAAATAGAAGTTTCTTCAACTTGAACAAAATAAATCTAATACTGCAAAAGTATCACTAAAGCAAATATCTAAATTCTAAAATATATAAATCTTAGATACTATTATTCTTTTCTGGACGTAAAGATACTGCTAGTCCAAGTCCATGCAGCAATACGTCTTCCTATTGTAACTGAGTTCACACTATTCACAGCTCACTTTGTCAGGATCACACTCTATTGTCACGAGTTTAAACGAATGGTAGAGATATATCACGGAAAGAGAGAAACTGTATCAATTTCAATCTAGAAATTATAAGTTATCTGAAGAGTGAAAAGGATTCTATTATTGCTCAATCTTTTGTTGATAAATTGTTGAAAATTACAATAAACAAATAAATACATAGTGAATTTCAATTAATCGAACGGTGTAAATAACTTTAATACTTTTTTAAACGATCTCTATAATAGTTATTTGTGTATTAAGATCGTAAAGTGACTCTTTGTTACTCGCGCACGGAAATTGCAGCGCGAGCCGAAGGCGAGAGCTGCAATAGAGCAAGAGGAATAAATACACTTTACGCTGGTAATACACACGTAATTTTATTTACGACTGAAATTATTTGTTATTAAAAATAATGGTGTTTAGTTAGTTCAATCTACGTTCAACCAATTTATGTTTTATTTGTATCCATGGCGATACCAATGATATCGAAATAAATAAACAAGAATTTTCGTTTGATTCTGTTATTTTATTTTATGTAAACAATAATATACTATAGTAACAATCAACTTTTCGTTGACAATTAAAAGCATAAATATAAACTTTTCATAGTAGTCGTGAATAAAAAAATAATAGATATCGCAGCAGCAGCCTACTGAAGAAAACTGAAAATTTCATGAACTAGCATGATTTGAATATCGTGCTAGAACGGTATGGTTATATCGTAATTATGACACCAAATCAATATAGCCAAGCAGCTTTTGCTTTGTTCATTGATTGTTTGAAATGACAATAGAATTGTCATTTGAATGTTGTGTGTATTAAAAAGTTACCTATAAATTATGTTTTTTTGGTCGTCTAAAAAATAGCGTTCATGACTTGTTCGAAAGTAAATATCGTATAACTTGTGTGTTGCCTCACTCGGTTGCACCTCGTTCGTCAAACTTTACACTCGCACGATATTTTTCACTTTCGATTCTCGTTATGAAATATACTATTTATTGTTACTACATTTTTGACATTAATATGTGATACAATTATATTTCGTCTATTTATTAATCATTATATGTCATACCTGATATTAAATCAGAATTTTTATTATATTTTTTAAAATATCATTTTTGGACACATCGTTGACGTCTATGGTAGTTGCGATTTTACACATGTCATAACTGTTTCCGCATATAGTTCGTTAATATGCACCGACTTTTATTTTTTTAATATGCCTTTAAATAATAAGGTAACTTTTAAATAAAAAAGAGAGTCTACAACAACGCTGCTTTACACAATTTATTTTTCAATAGAGTCTGAAATAAATAAAACATATTAATTTTAAATGTGACATTTACTGGCGACATATCAGAGCAGTTGTTTCAAGGCTCTTGACAAAAGGAAACGCCAAATGCATCTCACTTAACCTCATAGAAAATACGATATTTTAATTAAATAGGTATGTCGGCCAAAAAAATAATACATAATGTGTGCGTTAGCTATTTCTACAAGTACAACGCTCGGATTTATTAAAGCACTCTCCGCTTCGCGTCGTACTTTAATAAAGAACCTTGCGTTGTGAAATTAACCCTACCGAACTTAAAACGTAAATAACTATTTTGCATAAATGTGGAATTTGAACTGATATAGTATAGGTAGAAACCTTCACTTCAATTTATACTAGAATCGTAATGAAATATAGAAATTGTCGAGTAAATTGTTTAGTCTTCATCAATAAATTAAAGGTGATAACACTGATAACACTATCCACAGTATACATAAGACATAAACACAGAAACACATTTTATGTTTCTACTTCCTCCTGTGCTAAACAGAAAATTGTGAAAATGAAAATTGTTTGGAATTTGTTAAGTGTTATAGTTATAATAAATCTTAAAAATGTGTTCGGAGCAAATATATTATTTATGTCTACTGTTGCTGCTAAAAGTCATTCGTTTTGGGATAAAACAATTGCTAAAATGCTAGCCGATCGAGGACACAATATAACAATGTTCACACATTTTCCTGAAGCTAATAAGGATAATTTCACTACGATACATTTAGAAGGTGGGTAAATTCGAAAGCTGAAATTCGAAAAGGCACTCAATCTTGTTAGTATTTCTATATTAAACCCGATTCACTATGAATAATATTTTCTTAAAGTTCATTATACTTAAGTGATTTAAGAATATTTCGTAAAACCTTTTACTTTATAAAGACAACAAAAAATGTCGATGTCAGATCCGTCTACTGAAATTTCATCTCAAGACGTCGTCATCGTCAGATTGGAATGTTTTGCCTCGTGATTTTTTTTTGTAATTTTTAGTTTATAAGCAGTTTTTAAAATAAAAAATGAAGTTGAGTCCAATTGGATTTGATATAACTTTTATTTTAAAAATTTATTTAAGTTGTCATTATTGATTATAAAATTTTAGGCTGTTCTGTATTATTAGCAGAGTTTGGCAAGTATCGAAATCAAAATACATAAGTATAAGTACCAGTACTACTTATGGTCAGTACTTGTTACCAACTACATTTTCAAGTAAAGCTTTACAGTACTTAAGTAAAGTATAAGTTTTTCTTGTCAAAAGTACCTACTTAAAAATAAGTATTTTTCAAGTACCAGTATTTTTTAAAATTAATATAATAAATTTCATGGTTTGTAACCTTATTACCTTCGATTATTATCTTTTTTATCGAGGAAGATTAATTCACAGTAAAAATGTAGTATTCTGTCGCTGTGGTCGCAGGTTGAACAGTATAATTACTTGACCTATTGAAAAAAAGTACTTTTACATTATTTCAGTGTTATTGAAAAACTTAAGTATTTAAAAAGTATACTTCAATATTATTTACGATTATGAATTGAAAATAAATCTTAAGTACAAATTTGGATTTTATTACTTATAATTTTAAAGTAATAAGTACCCAAAAAATATTTATAGTTAAGTACAAGTATTAAGTACTAGTTGTTATTAAAATTGATACTTAAGTACCTAAACACTTAAGTAATGCCCAGATCTGATTCTTAGAGACATGATAATGTTAAAAATATCTCCAAAAACTAAGTTTGCTATTTTAATATACCTTGGTTTGTAAAGGTTAGCTTTTAATATAGAAATAATTTTCAGATTTTTTTGAAAAATATTGTTCAAATGAGTCCATAGAAGAATTGTCTCAATTTTCTATCCATACGTTGTTTTGGGCTGCAGACATGACTTGTGGTATTTATTTACAAACAAAAGGGTTTAATACAATTATGCAACAAGTTCAAGATGGATTAAAATTCGATTTAATATTTTTTGATCTCACGGGTGGTCCATGCTTTTGGCCAATAATCAAACTGTTTGGTTCACCGCCAGTCATTGGAACATCGGCATTTGGAATTGTTCCTTTTGTTGCTCGAGGATTTGGAGTTTCGTCTCAAACTGCATATTATCCATTTTATTCATTGCCGTATTCCAATGAAATGACGTTTTATCAACGATTCATTAATTACTTTACTCACATGTATGAGATGATTGTGAAGGAATATTACTGGACTAAAACGAGGACCTTGCAGAAACAGTTTTTTGGAAAGGATGTTGAGCATTACAGTGCATACGAAAAAAAATTCAGTCTTTTGTTTGCTAATTATGATCCTGTTTTGAATTATCCAAAACCTATTCCTCCAAATGTTATACCACTTGGGGGACTACATCTTAGGGAAGCAAAACCATTGTCAAAGGTAAACGCAAAGGAATAAATTACCTTCCCACATAGCACAAAGTAAATCCTAAAGTTATCTTTTAGATCACTTTATCTTATATGCGATAACGCTGTTCTTTTACAAAAAGAAATATTTAAGATATTTTTGCGATTTCGTTTGTCGCTTTTTATGTCACCAGAAAGTTATATCATATTTAAATCTTATAAAGTTATCCCTTAGATCTCTTACTAATATCTATTTACATTTCTTAAAATCGATTAATTAGGTCAATTATAAAAGCAAGCCTAAAAAATTAATAGCATTTATATCGCAATTATGTACGACGCCTTGATTTATCAACCTAACAATGCTGAATTTGAGGATAAACTGCCAACTGAGCACGTTGTATACATACGTTAATAGGTTTATATAGTGAGAATCTTTGTGAGAATATTATGTATGACAATATGCGTTTGAATATTATTTTTCTAAAATTGTTGTAATAATCAGCTCTACGCAACAATACATTGTTGATTTGTTGATACATATTTCAAATTTATTACCTATATTACTTTCAATTTACAGTATATAAGATATATTCACTACGGATCGTTGTTTAGATGATATCGTTCGATTCGAATAAATGTAAAAGATACCTGAAAGATTAATTTTAGAAGATATCAAATGGATTACCTCAAATTCATTACTATATGTTCACAGTATTTAAGATATCTTCACTAAGACATCCTATGGATCGTTGTTAAGATGATATCTTTCGAATAACTTTAAAATATACCTATAAGATTAATTTTAGATATCAAAAGGTAACTTCATAGCCATTACTTCACATTACATAAGATATCTTCAAATAGTTATAAATAAAATATCTTTTGAAATTATCTTACAGATATCATTAACAAGTAATTCTAGTGATATTTTCTGGATAATTGTGCTATCTGGGTTATATGATAAGAATAATGAATAAGAATATTCGGCGAAGATTGACTGCTAGCTGAGCTTGAATGTTTCAATAAAAAATGCATGTTACGAATGTGTGATTATGTTTTATTAAAGTTTACTCTATTTTAGAAAATGGAGTTTCTTTAATGTACTCGTATGATGTTATGTACTTATATTAATTTTAAAATTATATTTTGAAAACAAGAAACAATATTGTCTCAAATATTTGTTATTTAGGACTTACAAGCATTTATGGATAGCAGTAAAACTGGAGTTATTATAGTATCACTTGGAACAATAATCCCAGCAAAATCAATGAAAAATGAAGTCAGAGATGCGTTTTTAAACGCATTTGCTAAACTTAGCGAAACTGTGATATGGAAATATGAATCGGACATCAAAAATTTACCTGTTAATGTAAAATTAGTACAATATTTGCCTCAGATAGACATGCTTGGTAAGAAATTAAATTCTACTGGAAAGTTATCAAGCCCTGTTCACACAAGGACACACAGCGAACACATGCGACAAAACGAACAACAAAAGCAAAATGAAGAACGTGTGGAACGATTGTGGCCTCAAAATTGATTTTTTTCTTTACTTACATAGAAGCCACAAAATAGCGGCGCCTCTATTTCACAAGCAACACACAGTATCTCTTACTATTGCGTGTGTGTCTTCTATATGTCCATGTGTGAACAGGGCTTTATTTGCACTGTTACATTAATAGTTAAATGTTAAAATTTGTACATGATGAAATGATGGTACCTACTTAGCTCATCCAAACGTGAAGGCATTCATAGGCCACGGCGGAGCTCTTAGTACACAGGAAGCCATGTATTTTGGAGTTCCATTTATTGGTATTCCAATTTATTTAGATCAACATTCAATTGTAGCAAAAATGGTTGGAAGTAAAGCAGGCCTACGCTTAGATTATCATAGTTTATCTTCGTCTTACATACTGGAAACCATCCGAGAAATTATACATAATCCCATGTAAGTTTTTGTTACTTTATACAGATAATTCCACGCCTGTATAAAATAAGCCATAAAGAAAACACAATTAACAAACACTATTAAGGATATGTTCCAAAATTAAACCAGGTTTACCGTGGTGTTATGTTACGGTAATTCTTTGGTAACTGAAAGTGACGGTTTTCTCAATAACTTGTGAAACGATTCGGTAAAATTTTGACATTTAGGTTAGAGTATGTATTGAAATGGAAGCACACAAGGCACAAAAATATACTTTTTCATCATTAAATAAAAGTATAATATAATATTACACAAATTCTAAATGTTAGTTAAATCAGTTTGTATCTTTTCATAAGAATTCCGAAAAATTCTTAAAAATGTCCAATTTATGCAAACTTTCCACGGTTATAATAGTATTATCTCATAATAGAAATTTAATTTTTAATATTTATGTGGCACATCTGTAGATCCATTCTTTATCTATAAAATGGTTATAAAAGCACTCGTAAAAGCATTATTTTGAAGCCACTAATAAACTGACAGTTTACTCGAAAGGAAAACACTTTTACGTACAGTATTTTTTGTCAATTTCAAAATTCCGTTCCATAGCTAGGATGCGACAAAGTACGAGTTTTGGGTTAATTTCGGGCAGCCGTAGTAGTGGGAAAGGGAGTGGAAACTGGAAAGTATAATCGAGAATATTCTAAGGTCCAACCTTATATTCTAAGGTTGGGGTTTCCACGATTTCTTTGTTTTTTATATGTTAATCTATACATTAAAATATTAGACTCGTATTTTTGCTTTTTGCCAAAAAGTTGATAATAACCCAGAAAAAAATTCATAAAATTTTAAAAAATAGGTGCAGCGAAAAACGATGTCGTGTGTGACGGTGTAACGTCACCGGCCCTGAGAACATACGTTCACCGCGCTGACAAGGACCGAATACGATACGTAGATCTTACATTATTTCAACGTAGATCCGTCGTCCATTCCGTAGTCAAAACGACAAAAAACGATTTTACAGGAACAAATCTACTCACGGTTTGGTTTCAATGTTGTCTACGTCACACATGGCACATTTTAATGCACGTTTCAAAAGAGTTACATTTTCATTTTGATAAAAAGGTAATAAATATATCAAAATTAATCATTATTATCACTTTCCTATAACTTATACGAGTATATGCTGAAAATTGCTATCCAATGAATATTTCTTTTAAGTAACATTCAGTCTTGTTTCCAAATATATACCTAATTTAAACTAATCATATGGCGAATACTATACTAAATTTAGTAGAATCATTAGACAATAGTCATTTGAATCTATTTAAAAAGTGCAATGCGTGCGAGTGTATTATTGTAGGTATTTAGAATACGACTCATCTACCGGGTGTAGAATTTTTTCCGACCTAAAGGAAATACAATGCAAATATTTTAATTTCGCTCTAAGTTTTTACCTATTTCTTTTAGAGCCAAACTGTAAATACAAAAGAAGAACAAAAAACCGCATCCAACGAGCCCTTATTTATTGATATAAAACGTTCATGTCACGAGATAAACGTAAATTAAATTTGCCATATTGAGCTGTTTACAGAGTGCCATGATCATGAGAAATAAAACTTATTAGTGAGATAAAATAGTTATTTATTGTATAAGTGTTTTAGATGGCGTTTTATCCACGAAAAAATATTTAAATGCGAGAACGAAGTTCGAGCGTTTAATTTTTTGAGTGGATAATGCGCAACTAAAACACGAATACAATATAACGTTTTATCCACAATAAAAACTTTTATTCAAAATTAATTCGTTTTACAAAATGTCATTTTATAATTTATCAAATTCTAGATCAAGATTGTAAGAAATAAATGCATTGCTGTGATGCTTTGGTATTTGTTGCTATGAACAGTGGAATAATAGTATATTATTTAACGAGTAAATAATGTAGGCTATAATTAATGAGGATGAAAGTTTGTTCACGAGCCGAAGGCGAGTGAAATCATCCGAGTTAATTATAGCCATTATTTTCGAGTCAAATACGACGTTTTATCTACAACTTTTTAAATAAAACAACATTTTCTTACTACAAATTTGTATTGATATTAACCTAACCTCAAACTTTGGTGTGATGACAATTTATCCGAGTAATTTAGAACAATATAGGCTAGTCATATTCAGCGTTTTACAAATTTTTATTATTTTTACTGTTTCTGCTTACAACGTCATAAAATGATAACTTGATGTAACAGATGTGATGGCAGTTTGACAGTTCGAGAGAATAAAGTACTCATTATTTAACAGTGTGAAATAATGAATTCATTATTTCATAATGTGTCCTTATGGAGGGGTTTATTATACTACTTTCACGTATATAATGAATACATTATTCTATTGTTGTAGATAAAG
Source organism: Agonum fuliginosum (assembly GCA_947534325.1). Lineage (NCBI taxonomy): Eukaryota > Metazoa > Arthropoda > Insecta > Coleoptera > Carabidae > Agonum > Agonum fuliginosum. The sequence goes on along the minus strand of OX384031.1, from coordinate 33,560,225 downwards.
TTACTTTATTCCACTAGTAGATAATAAGTCACATTATATAGTTGCAATGAGCACAAATAAATGCTAATTATGAGATGATTGTGGATAAAAAATAATAACTACTTCAAATAATTACGATAAAATGTACCTTAGAAAGAAAAGAAGGAAACAAAAAATTATTAATTTATTTTTTGATTAGTGAATCCTTCTTATGGCCCAATAAATCAATTCGAACAACAATTTCAAACTGTCAATTGCCAGAGTGACGGAATAAATATTTTTATTTTGTATAATTTTACATGGCAGTCTGAAACTAGCCTAAATTGCTATTTTTATTTCCTGTTTATTTCGTGAAAGAACTTGATTTGAACAACAAATTTAAACTTATTCGTTGCAGATTTTTATTCTGACCATCTTTTGCATTAACACTTTCGCTCTAAAAACAATAGGTAAGTAAATACTTAGAACGAAATTAAAATTTTAACATTGTATTTCCTATAAGTGAGAAAAAAATTGTACACCCGGTATGTGTTGATGTCTTGCTTAAATTATTTCATATTAATTTCTTTATTAGTTACAAAGCCAATGCCGAGAAGATATCCCATCAATATCGTACTCAGCCTGATCCTCCCCGAGAAAGAGTGATCCACTACACAGAGCACGTGATTCGTGAAGGCGGCGCATCCTGGTTGCGACCAACTGGAGCCGACATGTCATTTTTACAATCAAATTTGTTAGATGTGTGGCTTACCGTTTTGGTTGTAGTAGTCATAATTATTTGGAGTGTAGTAACAGTAGGAAGAAGAATCAAAAAAGAAATCAAAATAATTGTAGAGAGAAATAAAATGAATAACAATAAAATAAAGAAAGAAGAATAGATGAATATAGAAAAAAAGGAAGACCTTTGTTACTTTCTTGAATTCTAGTTTAATATCTACCTAACCCGTTTCCAGTCAAGAATATAATTAGAAGTGACGTCATTTAAAGATGTTACGAAGACGAAAACTAAATATAAATACTTGCAGTAAAAATGTAATTTTGTACATGTAAAAACCTAATCTAAGTAACTTAGGCCCGGTTTTATCATTAATAATTAACAGTTAACTAATATATTTATATATTTTTTCCGTTTTACAAGACGTAATTAACCAACAAACTGATAGTAATCTACTACGTGCTGTTTTGTACAGCGCTTATTCGTACGCCTAGCATAAGTGTGCTGGTTCGTACGCTCGAACCCTTTTACCTGTATTTTTCCAAGAACTCTTAATCCGTCGCAGCGGGAGGTTTCCAAGTCAGTGCTAATTCGTACGTTAATATCGCACACAAATACTTGATGTAGGCCATGCTACGGCTACGTTATTATAATCATTGAATAGTTGAATATTTAAATATATTTGTGAAGAACAACTAATAGTAAAAACGAACTGTTTTTAGCATATTTTTAAAAAACTGTGCATTCTTCGTCTATATCTGAACGAATAAAAATTTTGACATCAGGTTTCTTTTATTAAATTCTCCGAAAAATTCTCTACAAGATAGATTATTTTAAATTTTTTTTAAGACCTTAGGTAAGTCAAAATTTTATGATTTTCGTTGCGAAAAAATTGAGAAATTTTAATTTTTAAAATTTATTTTGTGTTTAATGACCTGTAGTTTCTAAACATTCTTCTAAGGGGTGGGGACTTTTAGTATTTTTACCTCCTAACTACCCCCAACATATTCCTCAAGAAAAATCCCCCCCCCCCCCCCCCCCCCGACCATGTCCACTACAAACCCCTTTTGGGCATTCATTGATGGACTATTAGTTTTACTGAAATTTACTGTACTTATTTCTCAGAGAAAATGTAACTTATTGTAAAAAAACATGTTGTTTCCTAATAAAAAAATAATAATAAACAAACTAAGTAAATATAAGGTATAAATAGACGTATTAATAAACGTTCACAGGTTTTCCGCTGCTGAGTTGCTGTCCGGTGAGTATCTCGGAACTCGGCGGCGCGCCACTTTTTACAAGATCACCTGCTGAATAATTACAAATGTAGGTAACCTTTGGTATCGATAGCCCTTGAAATTCTCTACAAATTTTATACCGACTATTTTTTTTCTTAAACGCTTCCTTTTGGCGTAAATCACGAAAATATTCAACATACCTCTAAACTGTATATCATATTATTAACTTTCTAATTAAATATTATCTCTATCTTATTCTTCTTCTTCTTCTCTTGGCACTACAGACTCCAAAAGTCCTTGGCCTGGTTCAACTGTTTCCTCCAGTCCTGTCTGTCTCCCGTGTATATGATCCTGGCTGCTCTCATATCTTTGTTGACGCTATCCCGCCACCTACTTTTCGGTCGTCCTCTTGGTCTTTTTGTTAACGGGACATGTTTGTAGATTTTTTTCGCTTGTCTCTCCTCTTGCATACGGTTTAGGTGTCCATACCAAAGTAGTCTCTGTAGCCGCACGTATGAAGATAGGGGTATATCAGTATAAAGTTCATACAATTCTTGGTTTCGTTTAATGCGCCAGAGATTGTTTTCGTATGTCGGTCCATAGATCCTTCGTAAAATACGCCGTTCGAATCTGTCTAGTTTCTCGCTATTAACTACTTGTAGGACCCAAGTTTCTCCTCCGTAGGTCACTACTGGTCTAATCAGGGTTTTGTACACTCGTATTTTAGTTTTAGTGGAGACAATGCATAATAGCTTCTGTTTCCGGCTGCGATTCTTTTTGAGATTTCTGCTGTTTCGTCGTTGTTAGCCGTAATTAACGAACCAAGATAGGTGAAATTTGAGACCTGCTCAAATTCTCTGCCTGCGATTGTGTGGTTGTTGTTAGGCTGTGTTCTTTCGTTTCTTGACACCCGCATTATTTTTGTCTTAGCCTCATTTACTTCCAGTCCTAGCCTGTTCGCTTCCTCCTCAAGCTTGCGGTATGCTACTTCCATTTTATGTTTGGTTGTGCAGACAATATCTATGTCATCAGCATAACCAAACGCTTGTATTCCTTTTGAGAACACTGTTCCTACCCTGATGTCCAACCCGGCTCGTGATATAGCTCTATGTAACAATAGGTTAAATAGTAACGGCGCTAGTGCGTCTCCTTGTCGCAATCCTTGTTTAATTTTGAATGTCTCTGACAGTTTGTTGTTAACTTTTACTACTGCCTCGGTACCAATCATTGTTACTTTAGTTAGCGCAACTAATTTGCATACGGTTTAGGTGTCCATACCAAAGTAGTCTCTGTAGCCGCACGTATGAAGATAGGGGTATATCAGTATAAAGTTCATACAATTCTTGGTTTCGTTTAATGCGCCAGAGATTGTTTTCGTATGTCGGTCCATAGATCCTTCGTAAAATACGCCGTTCGAATCTGTCTAGTTTCTCGCTATTAACTACTTGTAGGACCCAAGTTTCTCCTCCGTAGGTCACTACTGGTCTAATCAGGGTTTTGTACACTCGTATTTTAGTTTTAGTGGAGACAATGCATAATAGCTTCTGTTTCCGGCTGCGATTCTTTTTGAGATTTCTGCTGTTTCGTCGTTGTTAGCCGTAATTAACGAACCAAGATAGGTGAAATTTGAGACCTGCTCAAATTCTCTGCCTGCGATTGTGTGGTTGTTGTTAGGCTGTGTTCTTTCGTTTCTTGACACCCGCATTATTTTTGTCTTAGCCTCATTTACTTCCAGTCCTAGCCTGTTCGCTTCCTCCTCAAGCTTGCGGTATGCTACTTCCATTTTATGTTTGGTTGTGCAGACAATATCTATGTCATCAGCATAACCAAACGCTTGTATTCCTTTTGAGAACACTGTTCCTACCCTGATGTCCAACCCGGCTCGTGATATAGCTCTATGTAACAATAGGTTAAATAGTAACGGCGCTAGTGCGTCTCCTTGTCGCAATCCTTGTTTAATTTTGAATGTCTCTGACAGTTTGTTGTTAACTTTTACTACTGCCTCGGTACCAATCATTGTTACTTTAGTTAGCGCAACTAATTTGCTGGGTATTCCCAAATCCTCCATAATATCGTAGATTGTATGCCAATATACACTGTCATATGCAGCTTTGAAGTCTATGAACATATGCCAGATTGTTTGGTCGAATTCGATCGCTTTCTCATTAATTTGTCGAACGGAGAATATCTGATCCACCGTGGATCTATTGGCTCTAAAGCCACATTGGTAATCGCCCAAAATTCCCTGAAGATATGGTGTTAGCCTATTATATAGTATTGTGGATAGAATTTTATAAATTACGCATAGCAAGCTTATGCCTCTGTAATTTTCACATAATGTTTTGTCCCCTTTCTTATATACTGGAATTATAATCGCTTTTGACCATTCTTCAGGTAGTACCTCTTTTTGCCATATTTCGGTAATTAGTTCCTGTACCTCTTCGAGAAGATGTACTCCTCCATTTTTAAATAGCTCGGCTGGTATATCGTCCCACCCTGCGGCTTTGTTATTCTTCAGGCGATTGACCGTATTTGTAACCTCCTCTAGAGTTGGGGGAGGAATCACCTCATTGTTGGTGGTTCGGGGTATATTCTCCACCTGCGGCTCCTGATGATTGTTAGCGTTGTTAAGTATTGCATAAAAGTGATGCTTCCATCTTAGCAACATATCATCATCTGTGAGTAATAATTCTCCATTAGTACTGCGTACTGCTGCTGTCCACATTGGGCAGTACTGTTTCGTATTGTTTATCTCTTTATAAAATTTCCTGCTCTCATTATTCCTTCTTGCTTCTTCTAAACTTTGGATTTGCGCTTCTAACCTTTGTTTCTTTTTCCTTTTAACTGTTTATTTGGCTATTTTCCTTGCCTCCTGATATTCAGTCTTGTTTCCTCTTGATGCTCTTTGTATAAATTTTATCCGTTTCCTATTTCTTTCTTCTATTGCCTCTGGTTTCTTTTATTATTCTCTCTCACCCCTATTGTGGATTCCGATGCTTGATTCGAATCTATGATTTCGGATAAAGCATCTTGATAATTCTGTTGTACTTCTTCGTTTTTTAGTGCTTGGGTATCGTATTTTTGCTGCTTCCGTTGACTGTTTTTCTGTGACCATTTCAGACTAATTATTTGCTTAAATTTTGCGACTACCGGAAAGTGATCCGTCTCTAAATTTGGTCCTCTGTAACATCTAACGTCTTCGATTGTTTTGCGATGCCTTGCCTCAATCAGGATATGGTCGATCTGATTCTTAGTTATACCGTCTGGCGCTGTCCATGTCTGTTTGTGTATATTCTTATGTGGGAACATGGTGCTAATGATTACCATGTGTTTCGTTATTGCGAAGTTAATAAATCTCGCCCCGTTATCATTGGATACTGTGTGCAGACTATTGCTTCTTATTGTTGGTTTGAAATAATCTTCGCGCCCCACTTGAGCATTGAGGTCTCCACAAACAATCTTTATGTCATGCTTGGGACTTGCTTCAAACGTGTTATCTAGTCGGTCATAGAAGGTGTCTTTTATTTCCTCTTCTTTTTCTTCTGTTGGGCTGTGGCAATTTATTATCGTTATGTTGAAAAACTTGCCCTTTATCCTTATTTTACATAATCTACTATCAATTGGTTGAAAGTCTAATATGGCACTTTTAAATGATGACCTGACCAGGAAACCTGTTCCCAGTTGATGTTTAGATTTTTCTCCGCTGTAAAAAGGACAGTAATCCTTTCCTTCCATTATGCCTTGTCCAGGCCACCTTATTTCTTGCAAAGCCACGATATCCCATTTATATAACTGGCATACGTCCATTAATTCCTGGAATGCTTCTGCTCTATATAAAGTTCTGACATTCCATGTTCCTAATTTACCTTTCTCATATTTCATAATCTTGCGTGATTGTTTCCTGTGAGACCATCCGTTTCCGAGGCTTCGTTGACCTTTCGTCACGTTTGCTTTTTTTTTTTTTAAAATAAACTTTCGCAGATTGACAAAGTGCTATCTTATTGACAGCTGGCAGTCTGTGAAGTGTAACTTTTGGTGCATATAGGCAATAAAATTATTGTAATGTCTAGGCTTACACAACGACAAATACAGGGTGTTTCAGACCACCCGTCCACCCCTTTTTAAAAAGAATGGGCGAAGATTTTTCAACAGGACGATACGTAACCTTACTAATGTCGATGTGCTCTATCGAATGACATACATATTGAGACCCCCCTTGCCACCCTTATAAGGGGTACGGGGGGCAACTTTGTTATTTCAAATGGAACCCCCTATTTTTTATTGCAGAATCGGAAAAACAAACAAAAACTATGAAGATTTTATTTGAAGAATTTTTTGTATTCGGGACAGATGGCGCTGTAATCGCAAAAAACAGTTTTTTTTATTGTAAGTTTTCTAGTTGGTTTTTTATTCAAAAATGATATAAAAACAGAAATCAAACAGTTCATACATTTCGAAAGATTTCAATATTTATAAACAATCAATACCTTGAACACAAAAAATAAATAATGCGAAGTTAGAAATTAACAATACTACTCGGTGGTTTATTTAAAGCTGAATAGTTGGCGATTACAGCGCCATCTGTCCCGAATACAAAAAAATTCTTCATATAAAATCTTCATAGTTTTTTTTTGTTTTTCCGATTCTGCAATAAAAAATAGGGGGTTCCATTTGAAATAACAAAGTTGCCCCCCGTACCCCTTATAAGGGTGGCAAGGGGGGGTCTCAATATGTATGTCATTCGATAGAGCACATCGACATTAGTAAGGTTACGTATCGTCCTGTTGAAAAATCTTCGCCCATTCTTTTTAAAAAGGGGTGGACGGGTGGTCTGAAACACCCCGTATAATATACCTATACTATGTCCACTGAACAGATAGAGTAGATGCTCCTCCCACAAATGTGCGCGAAATTGAAATATGGTATTGCTATTGGTAAGCCAGTTTTACACTGCTAGGCAAACTCAACAACTGCTGAGATCGGTCATCAAAAAAATCGTTCGTAAATAAAAATTGTACTTCATATTCTTTTAAAATTATGTTATACATAAATGATAAAATATATATAATTCTTCCGTATTTATTTCAAATAAAACTATTTAATATTTCTGCTTTTTAAAATTTGTTGCTTGTAAAGCCTACTTCTGCGCACATTGTACTGCGCAGTTTTGGCTCTGCCCACTAGTTTTAGTACTCTATGTGTTCGATGGACATAGTATAGGTACGTATTTTTTTAATATGCAAATTATGAATATTAAATGTTTATTTACGAGAAGTACAGTAGCAATTGAAGGTACTGTGGATCATAACAGTATGAGTAACAGTAACAAACATTATGTAGTACCTACCTACACTTGTAACAACATAGACATGAAGGGGAAGCACAAAAATTGAATATGAGACACCGCGAACCAGTCCCAGAGACATCTAGTGGCAGTGAATTAAACTTTTGTACTAAACATGATTATTATTCTTAAAAACCGGCTCAAAATTATCGAATCGAGTTATCTTTACGAGTTTAGATATTATTATATTGTTCAAATGGCGTGAATTTATGTATATGAATGTATATTGTTCAACAAAATATTTAGATCTTTAAAAACGAGATAAAACGAGACGAGACGAGACAGAGAGTATCTCGTCTCGTCTCGGTCGTATCTCGTCTCGTCTCGGCAGGATTTTATCTCGGTATTTCGAGACGAGACGATCTCGTCTCGTCTCGTCTCGTGGCAACACTACTCTATACATTGCCATAATAAATAAAATAAAATTATAAGTCAAATTATTAAAGTTTGTACTTCGTTATTACCACAATTTTTGTTATTATTTAAATAAAATACATTGAGAATTAAGCTCTGAAATTGTCATCTATTCATTAATTCAAATTATTATTATTATTATTTTCTTTTAGAATAAGCATAGGTTAGGTAAAACGCAATAATTAGTTTATTTTAATTATGTATCGCAGGGATTTATATGATTTTACTGTTTAGAATAATTTATTAGTTCGAATATATATTTTTTTTTCTTTCTTCTCTACGGATTTATTCCGCTGTTCAATAGTGTATGATATTTATGTAAGGCATGATATTTTCTTTATGTTAATTTTCTTAAAGACTGTTTCCGAATATTTAATGTATACACCAACCACTATTTGTAAAGGGAATTCCCAAAACAAATAAAGATTTATTATTATTATTATTATTATTATATACATTGCCATAATGTATAAGTATGCAATAGAAAGCCCTATTAAATGCGAACATTTTAAGCTAAATTTCAAATCATTTACTCGTTTCGTTAACTTTTTATAAACAAAAATAAAAATATTTGCAAGAAAACAAAACCGGTGGCTATTTTGATCAAAATGGCGGCAAACCCGACGCGGGATTTATGGGGATTTTCTTGGGGATGTTCAGTAGAGTATTTCTAACGATATCCTGAAGGTCCCATCTTGTTTTTTTTTTGAATGTCCGGGTTTCGACTAATTTTAGCCTAAATGCACTGGACTATAAGAGCAACTCATAAGAATTTGCAAACTCCAAACATAATGCGTAATGCACAAGCTTAGTGATTGACATATTTGTTATTATGTTTCGAGTCGTCAATTTCTGTCTGTTTCTAAATATGAGACTTACGCACAAATCATTATGCATTAAGCACTAAAACAGTCGGTGGAAATGAGGCTTAACATTTTTAAAACAATAAATTATGCATATCCTTACTTATTAAAAGAAAAAAATTGACTTTAATTATAATACCTTATTTACATAATATGTCCAATTAATATTACCTATATTTCTTTAAATATGGTGCCACTAACATTTCAAAAACTCTACAGCTCTACACTCTACACACGCCTGTTAGTCTGGTGGATGCGAACGAAAAATAAGTAGGTAGTTCTAATATTTTATTCTATTTTTGAGTTCTAAAATTTTGTATAATTTTTAAGTACCTACCTACCTACCTATTATTTTTTGCACTTCCGCGACTAAAAATCTTCGTAGTCTTTATTTTTAGGGACTAAGGTTCTTAATTTGATACCAAGGGATTATTTTTCATATTGATCCCGTTGTCAAGTAAATACGTGGCAGGTATTTGTTATAGAGTATCTATGGTATTTATTTGTCATAAAGTGTACTGTCAAAATTACAAAATGTGTATTCTTTTAAACTATTATGTATTCGTTTGAGGATAAAGTGCAAAAAATTGCGTATATACAACAGGACTAAAGTACTTTTAATCCCTCAGGTGATTAATATCCCTCACCTTCGGCTCGTGAAATAAACTTCACCCTCAAGATTAATTTAGTCCTTTAATATAATAATATACTATTTACCGATTTTTTAAATTTAAATATTTTATCTACGACTAATGTATAACATTAAATGTGTGATATTTGCTATACCTAATGCCATATATGAATCCCACAGGGAATAATACCAGAGAATAATAATCATTATCCTCTCCTCTGCACCAATCAGAAAATTACTTTGCTGAAATCAAATTATTTTTTTAAAACATTGCAATGTTTAATGATGTATCTATGATGACAGAGAATTGACATTTGGAAATGGCAAAATATTTGCGTATTGGTATATATTTTATCAACATGTACTCCAGTCAAAACGCGTGGGGGGGGTCTGATATCGACAACCGGTTTGAGAAAAGGTCTACTATAGGTTTTTTGGGTCGCTGAATCCGAATCCGGGGTCCAAAGTGGCTGGAAAATAGGGGAACACCCTTAAATCAGCAAAAACTACCCCTTTTTATGTTTTTTTCGCATTATTTTTGACGTGGAACTATAATTACCAAAGAAATGCCATTTTTTAAGAGTGATTGATAAAATATCGAGGTTACTTCATTATGTACCAAATTTGGGGTATTAGGGTTTATTATAGGGGACCCCCAAAATTAGAAAAAACTATAAAAACAAGATTTAAGCTTATTTTTTTAACTTTATTGGTAAATTAGGTATATCAAAATTCTTAATATCATTTTTACCAAGACACCATTTATTAACCACCCCCCAGGGGATGAAAAATTCCCCCAAAATAATAAAAAGTCAAAAAACATGTTACAGTTTAAAAAGTAAATTGTAACATGTTTTTTGGCTTTTTATTATTTTGGGGGTGTTTTTCACCCCCTGGGGGGTGGTTAATAAATTTTATAACAGTCATACTATGGTAAAGTGTTTTCTAACACTTAATTTAAAAAAGTAAATTATAACATGTATTTTATTTTTTATTATTTTGGGGGTGGTTTTCACTCCCTGGGGGGTGGTTAATAAATGGTGTCTTGGTAAAAATGATGATGAAAGTATTTTGTTATACTTAATTTACCAATAAAGTGTTAAAAAATAAGCCTAAATCTTGTTTTTATCGTTTTTTCTAATTTTGGGGGTAGTTTTCACCCCAAATTTTGTACATAATGAAGTAACCCTGCTATTTTATCAATTACTCTTAAAAAAATACCATTTCTTTGGTAATTATAGTTCCACTTCAAAAATAATGCGAAAACCCCCCATAAAAAGGGTAGTTTTTGCTGATTTAAGGGTGTTCCCCTGTTTTCCACCCACTTTGGACCCCGGATTCGGATTCAGCGACCCAAAAAACCTATAGTAGACCTTTTCTCAAACCGGTTGTCGATATCAGACCAGTTAGCGCGTTTTTACTGGAGTAATGTACGTAAAATAGAAGTCGTAGATAAATTACAGTATACAACTCGCTATAATGGCTATTATACCCTCAAATGATTAAAACCCTCGCTCGCTTTGCCGCTGATATTTTAAACTTCATCTTCAGGAATAATAGCTTCCATTATAGCGCCGTTGTATAATATACTATTATTAAATATATTTAAGATCACTAGTTTAAATATAATATTTTAAAGAAATAATTAGGTAGTTTCCTCTACGGTTTCCCCGTATGACCGGTATTGCCAGTTTTTTTTTATGACAGCTCCTATAGATAGTTTGAAGTGAAGAGTAGGTTCAGCTGCGCGAAATGTATAAGTAACGACAACGACAAACAGAACATTGAACACAGTACAATTATCAAAACAAATTATATACCAAGGGATGCAAGCATCAGTATGAGAATATTCCTGACTGGATGTTTCTGAGATAGAGAAGTCCAAAATTAGTAGCTCGCGCAACCGCCTCTTCATTTAAATAATACTATAGCACTTACTTGTTTTACTTTCAAGAAAGTTTTTAGTAAAAACTTTCCTCGTGTCATTAGTGTAGATGTAGACATTTCTGACTGAAATTTCAAATTATATTACCTATTTATTTTAATATTTTTGGCGAAATAGTGCAATAAATCTCATTGTTATATGATTATTGTAAATTCAATGACTAATAAAAAAAAATTCAAATTCCAGTAATATAATTATTATTGTGTATCGTGTTTACAGGTCGTTACTGTATAGGTAGGTACTGTGTCTAAAATGCTGATACCCTTACGTTGTAAAAACTTTCTAATAAATTATATTATTTATTGTAAAGGAAAACATATATCATAGGAACATGTTTGTGTGCAATATTGTACATTATTGTAACTTCGTTGACTAATACAGAAGGTATCAGGCCCGTAGCTAGGGGTACGCCAGGAGGAAATAAAATGCTCGTAAATCAACGAGATAATTTAACTACTCCTTTGGTTCTTCTTCAGAAATATTTCCAAAATCTAATCATTTCACTGACAAATATTAGAAATATGAAGCAAATGACCTTAATATTTTGTTTATTGTTTGGTTGCTAAGAAAAAGCTAAATACGGTTTTATCACTTGCAAAAAGTTACCTTCCTTTTTATCCGCTGTCAAAGCGAAAAATTGTGTTTTTCTTCAACCGTCTTAAAAGTTGGTTCTTTTAATACTGTTTCTAGTATTAAAAGTTGACGTTTTTGTTATTAATAAAAAAATGTAACTGTTGCTAGGTAACACTTTTAATCCTAGGCTTAAAAGTACTTTTAATCCTAAGCTTAAAAGTAGAGTCTGTATTTCTACTAGAATCTTGGGAGCGTAATATTTCTTGAGCTTGATTATCACGCACTTCTTCATTTTTTCTACTGGTATTATCATCACGAATGGAGGATATTATACTTTTACTAGTGCTAGGTTCATCGAACCGTAATATTTTTTTAGCTGTCTACCATGTTTGTTTACCAGTAAAGCTGATTTGACGTCTTCAATAACATCAATCTTTAAACGTACCAATTCATCGCAACGGCATGCACCCGAAATTTCCAGTATTACAACAATCTATAAAAATTAATAATATTTAGATAGTTATATTCTCATTCCTCATATTTAAACACTTACTTTAATCATCAGGTATGTATTATCAGGAGCATAATTCCAGAAAAACTTTATTTATTTTAGTTTGACAGAACAATAAAATTTGTAAACAAAACAAAAGTTAAAGCAAAGCTACCTTTGTTTCAATCATATTTCAACAAAATATTTCAATAATTTAAAATGTAATTTTCTTGGTTGAAGAAAAAATAGTATGTGTTATTTGGATTAAAAGTGTCTTTGTTTGATTCGCAATTTTTGCATCCGCTCGGCTTCGCTACGCTTCGCCTCGCAAATGTAAATTAATTGCTCATCAAACAAAGTATCACTTTTAATCCTAATAACACAATATACTATTTTGTTTATGGCTTACTTACTTTATACTTTATACAGGAGTGGAATTATCAGCTAAATTCTAAATTATAAGTATTGCATGTTGTCTAAAATGCTTCTATGCTTCTTTGATCTGTTTTTTTTTGCATGTTGAAATTATGCAACTTCATAGTTTTTAAAAATGTAACTTTCAATTATACGGCATTTGACCTTGAATAAGAAAAAACCGCCTACGGCGCAATACTTTTGAGTGTGTTTTTACCTTCCGCTGTGTGTGTGTGTGTGTGTGTGTGTGTGTGTGTGTGTGTGTGTGTGTGTGTGTGTGTGTGTGTGTGTGTGTGTGTGTGTGTGTGTGTATGTGTGTGTGTGCGTGTGTGTGTGTGCGTGTGCGTGTGCGTGTGCATGTGCGTGTGCGTGTGCGTGTGCGTGTGCGTGTGCGTGTGTGTGTGTGTGTGTGTGTGTGTGTGTGTGTGTGTGTGTGTGGTCAAGGGGTGTTAGTCGCATAACTCAAATACGAATTACCCGAAAATGTTGATATTTGGTATTTAACATTTGTATATAAATTGGAAGAGCTCCTTAGATTTTGGTACAAATATCTTCATCGGAAGTGATATTTTTTGAAGATTGAAAAGGTTAATTGTCAAAATTGTATATAAATTTGGAAAAATATAGTATTTATTTGTAATAAGAATAAGAGGAAAAGTTATTTGCAACTTACGTTATAAAAAAATTTTCTTTATCTGGTAGCATTAAAGAACTGCAGTAAAATTTAAAAAATAAATTTATCAAATAAAACGTTGATATCTTGTAATCCATGATCGGTAGATTTTTGTTTCTGCGTAAAAAATATTGACAGGTGAGACCGGTGACAAGTTGGCATACTAGCGCTATATAAGTCCTAAGTAAGATATTAAATGTAGTAATTGAACGGAGGATGGCTTCAACACAGCAGAGTTTTCCTGTGAATGAATCTTTTTATTCAGGTGGTGCAAATTTCTGTGTTTGAATATTTTAGATTTTTATTTGTATATTTTAAATGGGCACCGGATTGTACGTATACATTTCTGTTTAAAGTCTAGATATGGCTGAAGGTTGTGTGATGGCCACGTCAGATTTTTTAATATAGGTAATAAATTTCTTAAATTTCAACCTACCCTAAAAAATTCAGTCTGACCTAAAAGTTCATCCCTAGCTACGGCCCTGGAAGGCATCTTGTGTTATATAATATAATAATAAATGCAAATAATATTAAAAATTATATGTTCATTCAAATGGCCATTTTCTATTAAATAAATTTTTATTACACGGAGATCACGCGATGATATTAAATAATTTATTTCAAAGAAGTAACAAGAGAGACAATTTATAATATACTTTGGTTAATAACAATATAACTGTGACACCAGTGCAACAAACGTTGTGTCTGACGTTCCGTAATATATGAAACGCAATTATTACTAATGAGTGACATAAAATGGGCAATTAAAATAACGCAGGCGTAAATATAAGATATTTGTGTTTACTGGGTATAAATAGGTAACAAATATCATAATTATCATTCATTAGCTCACAACGTAAAAATGAAAAAAACTCTATGTTTTTCACATGTTTTGATCGTTTGTTTTTTGTGCGTGTGTGCAAGGAGTGCAAATATTCTCTATTTTTCGACAGTAACTTCTCCAAGCCACGATATATGGGACAAGACACTGGCAATTGCGCTTAGAGACAGAGGTCACCACATCACATATGTAACGCATTTTTCAGGAAAAAGAACAGATAATTTTACAACCATAATTTTAGAAGGTATTTATTAGTTAAGTTTTTTGTTCTTATGTTCTTACATCAGAATATAAACATGTAAATTATAAAATAATATTTTTGTCATTTCCTGCTTCCCTTATTACTTTAGAGATAAAACCTTGGAATTAATATATCCCTATATTACCTTTAAAAGCTGACTTGTAAAAAATTACTAATCTAGTTTTTCTTTACAGATGTTTACGATATTTTAATATCACACTTTGAACTAGAAAAAACAGTGTCTACCACAGCAACAGTAGATATTAAGATGCTTTTCGATTGGCTTTTCGAAACATGTGTGTTAGATATGAAAACACAAGGTTTTAAAACATTACTAAAACTAGCAGAAAATAAAACAAAATTCGATTTAATCTTATTTGACAAATCTTCAGGAATTTGCTTTTTTCCACTAGTAAAATTATTAGGAAACCCACCATTAGTAGGTACATCGCCGTTTGGGATTCCCCCGCATTTGGCTGAAAGTTATGCTATTGATTTGCACACTTCTTATGTTCCGCATTTTTCTTTGAGCTACACACAGCATATGACCTTTATAGAAAGATTATCCAATTATTTTTTCCATATTTATGAAATCAGTTTGAAATATTACTATTGGGGAAAGATAAAAACAATGTTAGATGACCTTTATAATCGAGATATGGGGTGCATGTATGAGATTGACAATAATTTCAGTATTTTGTTACCGAATTATGATCCTATTTTTGATTATCCTAGACCTTTGCCACCTGATGTAATTCCTGTTGGTGGATTGCATATTAAAAAAGCAAAAACATTGACACAGGTAAATGGTGTTTGATTACAATTATTTCATGCGTGGTATTTCACCGGCGATATATCCGAAAATATATCTCCCACTTATTAATAAGACATTATACAGGAATGACAGGGTGAGTCATCGAAATGCCCGCCTTTGATATCTCCATTGTCGTTAGAAATACAGCATACATTTATTAACAAAATTTATTCGTCTACTCAAGGAGCATAACGTAAAATTATTTTCACACATACAGGCTGTTGCATAACGGCTTGGCGAGAATTATTTGTTCTTTTTTAAATTGAGCAAACTTGATTAGTATTATTGAACAGTCTGTATAATTACATTTAAAAAATTCAGAACATAGAAGTATAGTCACAGTTGTTCAGAAAAAAAATCTTTTTTACTATTAAAATAACTTCAGTACGCCTTTATAAAGCAATGCGTGTATTCGGCCTTTTTTAGAGAAAAAATGGAATATCTTGGTAACGCCGCGGAAAACTAAAACAAAACAATAGGTTAATAAAATACAATTCAAAATATATAAAAATATATAGGGTGTTCCATTTAAAAAAGACAAACAATTCTCGCCAAGCCGCCATGCAACATCCTGTATATATGAAAATAATTTTACGTTATGCTCCTTGAGTAGGCGAATAAATTGTGTGTATACATTTTATGCTGCATTTCTAACGACAAGGGAGATATCGAAGACGGGCATTTCGATGACTCACGCTGTTTATGTAATAGTAATATACATAATAGTTACCTACTCAAATTATTGATCATAGAACAAAACAAATTGTTTTAGTAAATTTGTGAAAATCCAATGACCCAAAAGTGTTTAATTAAAAAACGTGGAAATTAAAATTAAAATTCTTCCACTTCTGTTATCAGTAAGTTGAATATTAACATTAGTATTAACCATTAAAATATATTTATGCACGAAATTGTAAAACCTATTAAATTAACCAAACCAAACAAAACCAACCAACAGTATTAAAGTATTGTTTTACAGGATTTACAAGAGTATTTAGATCATTCAAAAGATGGTGTGATTATGTTTTCATTTGGAACAAACATACGCTCGGATAAACTGAAAACGGAGAAAAGAAAAGTGATTCTCGAATCGTTTGCTCAACTTAAGCAAAATATCATATGGAAATTTGAATCCAACATCACAGATTTACCCAAAAATGTTAAAACTGGAACTTTTTTCCCGCAAAATGATATATTAGGTGAATAAATCTACATTCAAATATAACTACCTACATAAATTTAGAATAGAAAGAGTTTTTCTACGATCAGTAACTAAAATAGGCTTTTTGGACTTCACTTCGTTATTTGAAAATGAACTAATTTGAATTGTAACACCTAAAAAGTCTTATGCAGATTGATTTAATAATATTTCTGCATTACATCGTATTCTAAAAATATCGACATACCTATTTTATAAACTGAATAATGAAGATGAATTGATGCACTACGCGGCTTTGTTCATATATTGTCAAATTATTTATTTACAACCTGGACTGGAAAAATACTCATACATGGTTTTTATTTTAAACAAAAAACGGATTTTTGTATAAAACTGTTTTATTTGTATAAAACGTGTCTTTTATTGATTAAAAATACATGTTTTAAACAGTGTTTTACTCAGCAAGAAGCTCTGAAATATGCATGACGCATTATGACGATAAATATGCTGGGATTCCCCTACCTATACTTATTATTTATTATCAGGTTATGGCTATAGTTGACATCTAGTGAGAAATAGTATATGCTATACATACACTATTATTAACAATAGGAACTTTGTTTGTTTGTTTTATTACGCAGTATTAAAAAATGTTTGAAACGGTTAAAACGTGTTTTAAACACTTACATTTCAAACTCTGATATAATAATTTTTTGTGTAGCCCATCCAAATGTGAAACTTTTTATAAATCATGGAGGAGCTCTAAGTACACAAGAAGCTATGTATCATGGTGTTCCTTTACTAATTATTCCGTTCTTTTTGGATCAACGTTTAAATTCTCATAAGATTATAAACAGAAAACTTGGTTTGGCTTTAAACTATGAAAACCTAACAGTTGACAACATGTTGTTTGCAATAAGAAAAATAATTAATAATCCTGTGTAAGTATAAAAATAATCAGGAGTTTTTGTGATCAGAATGATACAAAAACTAATTTGATAATAATAAGATCTTTACATGTAGTAAGTATTTTTTCTTAATGGTCATGTGGCCAATAGGCCAATTCTCAAATCCTTATTGCTTACGTTATGATATGCCCATGTCCAGCCAATATTATGTCATAAAGTAATATGTTAAATACATGCACAATATTGACATTAAACTAAAACAGAACAATGACTTAGGTATCATGTGAACGGTTCAACGATTGCATTATAAATATGTTCATGTTCAGTGTTGTAATAGATAACAATATTTTTTATTTAGATAAAAAAAGATAACTTACTTTTTATTTATCTAAATAAGATAATAGATAATCATTGAAGAAATTATCTACATAATAAATAAAAAATAAATAATTATTATCTAGAAAATTATTAGATAATTCATAGATAATAAAAAAAATTACATGTTCTAAAGTATAAGCGGTACCAGCGTTGTATGCGTATGCGTACACAGTTTGATTTTGACTACACTTGAATTCGATTAAAATTACAAATGAAAAAATTGATTCTAATTTTACAAAAATTATTATCTAGATGATAATTAAAAAATAGTTAAGATGATTTGTAATTTTATCTAGATAAGATAATAGATAACTAAGAAAAAAATTGTCCATATAAGACAATAGATAAAAATATATTATGTAGATGATTTATCTAGATAAGCTACAACACTGCTCATGGTTCTACTTCATAACCTGTCATATCATGACATAATTTTTTTTTGTAATTAATTTTAAATAATAGAGTGTTTGTTATTTCTTTAGTTACTCCCAAAATGCAAAGAAGATATCTAAAACATTCCAAGACAGACCAGAGCATCCATTGGATCGCGCTGTATTTTGGGTTGAGCATGTCTTACGACAAAAAGGAGCAGACCATCTTAGAATTCCAGCTCGTGAAATGTCTTTCTTCTATATATACCTTCTGGATATATGGATATTTATAGTTGTAATATTAATTATTAGTTATATAATACTGAAAAATATGTTTTACAAACTTATATTAAGAAAGAAAAATAAGTTAAAATCAAATTAATAATATAAGTACTATTTTGTACAGTGATAAATGTGATAAACATTATTGAAAAACAAAGTTCGAAAATCATAAACAGCACCGGGGCTTGAACTCGGGAACTTTACTTTGCCGGAGTAACGTTCTAACCAACTGAGTTCAAACCCAATCCCATATTTAAAAAGAAAATCTGGCTGACATCGACCTAAAAATCCAAAACTCTAAAGAAATTAATAAATTCTTTGTTGAAACGCCAAATGAGAAATACGTGATGAAGGTTAAAATACAATTTTCATGAAACATCTTTTAGATTGCTCTCGCGAAGAGCTTTGTAAAATTAAAATTGAATATATTAGTAATTTAGGGTCTGTATTGTTGATACAAATTCTTAATACTAAGATAAAAATTAAAATTTTGATGTATCCAGCATAGGTACAAGATTATAGCGTTTTATTTGATAGATTTAAAAATTAAATTTTAAATCAATTATTCTTTAATGGTATAGGTAAAGAATTTCCTGTTTTCCTGTATTAGTAAAAAGTATGTAGCAAATATTTTCCTCTTATTCTCATTACAAATACATACAATATTTAGCAAAATTTTTGTAAAATACTTTTCACTCATCGAATAGTACCTATATATTTGTACCAAAATCTAATCAGCTCTTTTAAATTTGTGGAAACCCACCTGCTCTCATCTCGACGAATCAGAATCAAATAAATACCTACCTACTTCAATTATTATAAAATGTAGGTTATCAACTGTTATTACCTTTTAATATGTAATATTTATTGATAATTATAAACAACATAATACATTAGTTACTTGAGGGGTCTAGATGCAAAACCGGCAATCTCCACTTTTTGACGAAAATGAGTTATTATATTGATATTATTCTTTGAGATTTTCTGAGCTTTGAATGAACTAGTTGAGTTGCAAACCCGGCGAAATTGTATTCAAATTGAGGGTTTAAAATCTCAGTTTGTTGCAAACCCGGCATTCTCCATCCAGCAGCAGCAGTGAGTTGCAGAAATGGCAATCTCCAATTCGACCAATCACGAGGAAGCTGCCTGTCACGTGACCGCGTGCTTTTTGGTTATATTCACGTGTGTGGTTTTTGGTGCAGATTAAATAATTTTTTTGTATACTTATAGTAATAATAATAATACAATCGACGATGGGACATTCGAAGAAGAAATTATTAAGAGAGAAGGAGATGGTGCCGCGGAAACGGAAGATTTAATTGTTTAGTTTTTTTTTTTCATTCTTGTAAGAATTCAATGTTAATTTTTTTTTCATTCTTATTAATAATTTACTGTAAATTTGCATTATTGTCAAAAATATAGATTTAATAATGTTTCTTTAAATAATTACTGTGCTCAATTCCGGCAATCGTCACAAATTGTTAGATGCAAAACCGGCAATATCCACATGTTAGATGCAGAACCTGCAATCTCAATTTTTCATTGTATCAGAAAACAAATTTTATTCCAGATACTGAGTTATAAATGCATTTTAAATCAAATAGGTGTACAAAACTTTATTTTAGAAGCAGGGGCGCACTCAAGGGGAGGGCTCGTGGGGCTTGAGCCCCCCCCAGACGACTGGACTTTTTTCAAATTTTTTCATTAAACATTTTAAACATTATGTAAGATTATTTAAGTTCACTGAAGACTAAAAATAATCGCCTTTTATATGTTTTTATGATTATCTTAAATTCAAATAGTTCAAATTATACAATAATATACACTCCGTATAACGCATGTGTACGATTATTGGGATATTTTAATAAGAATGCGAACCTTGTGGTGAAATTTTGAACTTAAACAACGGTGCACTTGGGAGTGAAACTAAAAAGATGAAAGAAAGAACTGATACATTAAATATGAACTAAAATTAAAATATATGTATTTTTCTATATAACTGACATGACTCTGCTCAGAGTCGTTCTTATGAAATTATATCAAGAGAGCTGCCGAAAAAACAATGTGTGTGCACAAGAAAGAGAGTAAAACGTGCAACTGTTCATCTTTAAAAAAATGAAACTTTCAATTTAAAGGTGTTTGACCTTGAACTCTAAAAAAATTCGCCTGCGGCGCATTTCTTTCTTGTTTCGTACTACAGGTTTCATAAAAAAAATTCTTAGCCCCCCCAACATGCAATCCTGGGTGCAATCCTGGGTGCGCCACATTGCCAGTTTTGCATCTAGACCCCTCTTATAATACCTTAGATACTTACAATTCATTAGTTACGAACTTAATACGTTAGATACAACCATAATAACATCAAAATCTTCCGTAATATGCTAACTGCCAACTAATTGACAGATAAAATTGTTGGTTTGTTTTATCATCGCTGTCGTTGATGATACGATTAAGCTTTGAACATAACGCGAACATATGCGATTTAAGCCCCCTTGGATGTTCAAAGGGACTCGATTTCACATTGTCGCTTAGCAATATCCTCAGTATTATAAATCGCATAATATTCTTGTTATATTAATAGCTATATTAATATTAAAGATTTTTTTCATTGTTCATCTCATCAAAATATTTCATTCATGCCATGTAACATTTCTAAAAACTAATTACAGTGTTACGCAAAAAACATTCATTTGTTCTGCGCGCATATTATTTACGTCAAGATAAAATTACAATTCCCAGACGTGCAAATGAGAAGATATCTTTGTTTTGTGTTTGTCTCCGGCTGGCGAGTATGCAGTGTTTGTCTCTGCCGGGGAGAGAGACGATGCCGCAGGATAAAACATCATATGCAGCACTCAGCAGGACCCCAGCAGAGCATGCTGACATCCATGCATATTCAAAGTTTAATAAAACGATTTGTCTATGGACCTTATTTAATAATAAGAATGGAATAATCGACTGGTGAATATATTGAAGGATGAGAATATTCGGGAATGCAGTCTGTAAGTTTTTATTTGACTAAAAAACCGACGTTTCGCCACATCCTTTGTGGCTTCATCAGGGTGAATTAATTGTTAATTATGTTGTAAAATTTCTTTTACATAAAAATGTGTACAATAATATTTTTATAATTCTACAGAAACATGTAGATGGGTCAAAAATTGTAAATTTTTCACCTCTCATGGAACAAAACAGTCAAGGCGAATCGAACGGTGGAGACAAATAATAAATTTAATAATAGCAATAGCATCAGAATTCTGGCAATATTGCTCAAAATAAAAACCTGAAATTTAACATAAGTAGCTAATGAAGAAGTGTTATTTAATCGAAAAATAATTAATACAATTACAATACATTGTTGCGTCAACATTTTAATATTACAAATTATTGCCTTTTGTAAATAGTCGATTCCACAGTTAAAGAATAATTAGGTTTGCCAACATGATCTTTTCTAGCGGTCAGAATGTGTAATAGATCTAGATATCTCGGGCTGTATCAGAGACACTGATTTAAATGTACAGATACATTTTTTTACTACTATAAATAGTAACTAATATTGTAATTTAACATGTATTATGGCAAAACAACCTCCATTTTCTACGAGGAAGTTCGTCGTTATAAATAAAACATCTTCATTATTCAGTTTATAAGACATGTCGATTTTTACTCATTTCTCCTAAAATTCAAATAACCTATATCTACATTGACAGTTTTTCTGAAACACTTTCACAGCAATATTTACCTGTTTCTATGTTTAATATACCTACTAATAAGCTTACGTGTTCTTTATATTTTACATATATTTCTATATCACTATACAGGGTGTTAATACTAAATTGTAACACCCGAAAATGGCAGTTAGAACTCATCGAAACAAACAACTATTCTTAGTACATTTTTTTGATTTGGAGCCCCAGTTCATCAGAGTTATTGGCGTTTTTTTGTTTTTCGGACGATCGTCATTACTCCCTTAATTTAACGAATATTTAAAAAATACAAAATTTTTCAGCATTTGCTTTCGGTTCTCTAAAACATTTGTATTTAGAATTATTTTCTATTTTATCAAATAACAAAATCGCGACCGATCAAAAATTTCAAAACAAGATATTTTGAAAACCACTCGATCGATTTAATAAAATAAAATAAAATAAAATAAAATAAAACATTTATAAAATCCTTAAACTATCTACTACTATAACATTTATCTGAAACATTTATTCGAGCTGTCCAAAAATTTTTTTATTAAAATTGAATTACAAGATTATTTTAACAAATTGGAACAATAATTTAAAACAAACTAGATTTGATGCCATTAAACAAGAAAATAAAACAATGAACAATGAAACAACAAGGGAGGGACTAAATTTGATTTTCAAAATGGCCACCATTCGCAGCAACGCAAACCCGGCAGCATGTATCTTGTAATTCAATTTGATTAAAAACTTTTTTGAACAGATTGAAAAAAATGTTTTAGACCAATGTTATAGTAGATCGTTTAAGGATTTTATTTTATAAATGTTTTATTTTCAGAAATCGGTCGAGCGGTTTTCAAAATATCTTGTTTTGAAATTTTTGATCGGTCGCCATATACAACTTAGTATTAAACCCTGTATAACACACAAAGTATTGAATTTCAAAAATAGTATTCAGTAACTATTTGTATCGGTAGTGACCAGCAGAGACACCTAGAAACCTTAGACACACCTATGAAGTAATTACAACTTCTGATCTGACCGTGGTTGCCAATGAAAAACGTGGCCAGTCAGTATACCTAATTATTCTTCAACCATCAACCGTAGGCGATTTTCTATATTGTTCTTAAGGGCGCTACGAAAATATTTATTGTCAAAAATTTTATACGGCTGCCTACAAAAATACTAAAAAATACGCCAAATAGATTATTTTTGCTAATTAATTACCAAAAGACTATTAAATATTTCAAAAATATAATTTCTTAGCATTCTAGAGTCATCTTTTAACTATCCATATCCATACTTTTTGGCAGAAATTTTATTTTAGTTTTCAAAAATAATAAATGATAACAAACTTTTTGAAACATTGGAGCATACTACATTCATGCAACACTAAGATAAAATACCTGCTGATAAAGTTCATATTCAGTTTCAAAAAGATATTAGGAAGATTTATGTTGCACAACTTAATAATATATTTGCACCATGAGGAAATTATGTTGTATTGTTTCTTTGCAGTAAAACTAAAAGTTTAGCAACTATGTACCGAGTTTACTAGCTTTATTATTCCGTTAGGTATAATTTGAATAATTTCAGTCAACAACTGTTTCTGACAACTCAACACTAACCAACTAACGGCCAACGGGTTTAATTTCCCTAAATAATTGACATAGAAATTAACAAACTATTGAAAACTAATGCTAATATGGTTTTATTGTTATTTCTAATTATTAGAGATTACTGATGCAAATAACCGGTTAATCACCTGTCAAAAAATGTTGATATTTTTGAATTTTAAACAAAGCGCGATATTGATCTTTTTTCACAATCTTCTTTTTGTTATGTTACCCAAAAAATAAATTTTTGTACTAGGAAATGACATATGAAGCACGCAATTGACAATCGGAAATGTCAATTTCCCAGTGTAGTCAATCAGGAAAAATGCAAAGAACACTGGCTTTCTTTAGCATTCTACAATAAAATCATCTTCAAAATAGCAAAATTTATTTTAATAAATGTTACAACACCATCGATATATAAAAATATTGAAATAAATATGTGCGACTAGCGCGCCATCTGTCGGTAGTAGTAAGTAGAAAAAGCATCATAACCCCAAATTTAATGATCAAACTACAACTTGTAACAAATGTATTTAATTATAGCTTTATTCGTTACAAAAAAAACATTGTACAAACCCTCCGCTCGTGTTTCAAAAAACCGCTTATGGTGGGATAAAAATCTTCCCATATTTGGTTCGTAAATAACTAAGTATATTATGGTTTTGATGGACGTTTTTCCCACGACCATATACGAAACTAATAGTCTGCCTAGCTACGAGCTTCGTCAAATAAGTGACATTCTTACGCACAAAAAACATCAACTTCGCGCACTTAATACAAAAATAACTATTTTCTATAAAACAGCTATAGGTACCTCATTTCAGCTTAGAAAAAAGCATTGGTTAAGAAAGGGCGATGATATTCTTGAATCTGATAGGTCGAGATGAGAGGTGGATTTACACTAGCAAATATTTTCATTTCCGTTTACATTACTTATACCTTTTTATTTTGAATTTGATAGTTACATCGAAGTACTACATTATTCTACAGATGACAGCTTTATGGCCACAAAATATAATATCTTATTTAAGTTCTCGATAAATTTTGAACTAATAAAATGTGTGAGTGTATAACTTTTTTCTCAGCTGAAATAAGATATAGGTATGTAGTTTGTTTTATTTACTATTATTGCTACAGTCACGTTTATCCACTAAAATTGCTGTAAAAGTCACTAGATTTAATTTCTCTGTATGTTTGTTGTTGTTTGTTAGGTTAGTAAGTAAGATTCACTGCATTTTTTAAAATATTTTGTTTTCTTTTGTTAAATTATGTACTACAAATTTTCCATTGTAATGAGCTCATAGGATTAATCGTCAGCTGTTCTCAAAATATAATAATAATAATTGACGTTACGATCCTCATAACATCATCAAGTATCAAGTGTTATTACCTTTTAATATGAAACATTTATTGATAATAATTATAAAGAACATAATACGTTATTGGTTATTCACTTATTAGTTATTACTTATAATTCATTTAAGGTTTGAGTTTTTATGTCTTTTTTCTCAAAATAAACAATCAGATCAAATACAAAACAAAATGTAAAATTAAATATAGGATTATAGTGATGAATGTACCTACCATTCGAAACATAAACTGTAATAATTGTTATCACCTGTATTTTTACGAAAGGACAATAAACATATATATATATATATATATATATATATATATATATATATATATATATATATATATATATATATATAATTCATTAGTTACGAACTTACGAACAACCATAATAACAGCAAAACCTTCCATAATATGCAAATTGTCAAATAATTGACAGATAAAATTGTTGATTTGTTTTAACATCGCCGTCGTCAATGATACGAAAAATCTTTGAGTATAACGCGAATATATGCGATTTGACCCCTCTCTCGGATGTTTAAAGATTATCGGTTTCACCTCGTCACTTAGCAACATTCTCGATATTATAAACCGCATAATATTCTTGTTATATTAATAGCTATAACTATAACTTTGCAACTTCAAATTGGGACGAAACAACTTGAAATTGGGAATAAACAATTTTAAATTGGGACTAAACAATTCCAAATTGAGACTTAACAATATCATATTTGTATTTGTTTATTCCCAATTTGAAATTGTTTATTTCCAATATGTGTAAAATGCCTGTAGTAACATTAATTTTAACAATTATGATTGCCGTTATTAGTTGACAACTTTGTTGAATCAAAGTAATCTAATCGCTTCTCTTTAGCCAACGTGACAATCTAATTAACCTTTCCCAAACAAATCTACAGAATAAGACAAATAAAGCATGGAAAACTCGATTGCTAAACAGCACTGGAACAAATATTTACACTCAATTTAATAGAATATCAAACTACTTTCAGCTCGGCGAACTTGCGATCCGAACAATTACTTCTTACCTCGGTGCAATTTCTTCATTCAGTCTTCAACTCTGGAGTTCGCGTAAAATGCAATGAGGGAGCAAAAACAACTTCTCTTAGTGGAATATTTCTCCCCTACGTAATTACTTTAGAGATTATTACTTAGCGGGAAAATGTTTTTGAGGCAGCAAAATACTCACTTCACTTAGTTCTTCTACAACCGCAAGTACTTGAGTGTTTTATTTTCAGTAATTTTCATTCAGTATTTGTCTGTGCTACGTATTTCTTTTATGTTTCATTAAACATGTAGGTATGTACGTTTTGTTTATTTTACGTTTAACTACTATAATTACATAAATACGTTCCAGTATTTAAATATTTCTTGATTTATTTAAGGGCGTAACACGAAGTCTGTAATGGTAATGTTTTTAAACCGATAATAGTCAAAATCTTATTATACGTCAAAATTTGATTTTAAAAAAATATGTAACTACTAGTGCCACGTCAGCGACACTTTAAAACATTTACATGGCTCATTTTGGGTGAGCTTTCTGCATAAATTTCGGATAAACGATGGAACCTACAATGTAAATTATTATGTTTCACAATGAAAATATATAAATTCCTAATTGCCCTATTATAAAAATTATGTCTGTAATAATTGTTCATTTTGCATAAAATTCATTACAATAAATGAATTTTGTTACCTTTTCTTTCATTTCTACTGCAAATTATATTTATTTTTAGGTATTCGTATTTAACATAAGGCAATCTAGAAATTCAAATGATTCTATTGATATACTATTTATGCCTATTGCTTGTTCCTATTTGCAGAAATTTATGCAGATAAAGTGCATAAAAATGACTGTCTGAAAACGGTTTCGAGCGCCTATTATAAATTATCACCTAGGTAGTTATTCAAAACAAATTGATTAGAAGAAGTCATTATGTTGACCATAACATTTTTGAAGTTTTGCTATTAAGTAGGTAAGAATAGAGAACAAAATTATCCAACCTCCAGGGACGTAACTAAGGGTGGGCCTGTTTGGTCCAGGGCCCCAAGTCTTGGCCCACCCCGTAACCTACCCACATATTTGGCATGAAATGAAATTAGTTTTTCTCCAAATTAAAAAGATATGATCAACGGAAAAATATTGTAACTAACTCATGTGTTAATGGGCGATTAATAATCTCGACAATTCGCTTCTCTCACGCGGGTTAAAATGTCTCAATTATTAATTATTAGATAGTTAAATAACTATTTCTATCGTTTTTGTCCATTTTAATGTAATAATGCAATGTATCACAAATTACTTAATGACAGTAAAAATTATCAAATGTTATGAAGGAAGGTAACACACGTTTACTAAAAGGCGAAACAAAAATGTAAACTGAGACGATATGATCTGTTCGATACCATATCGATCGGGTTTAACGGATATTTGGTATTGTTTATTTTCGTAGCTAGGTAATTGTATGAAAACTGTTAGTTTCGTATATAGTCATGGGAAAAATAATATAACGCGAATATTATGCGAATTAACCCCTCTCGAATGTTTAAAGAAACTAAATTTTACCTCATCCCTTAGCAACATTCTCGATATTATAAACCGTATAATATTCTTGTTTTATTAATAGCGAAATATACATACCAAGATACTCCACTGTACTTAAACTCAATAAAATACCTACTTAATAATTATACTAATTTCTTTGACATAGGTAGCTAAGTACTTACTACATATTTTATAATTTGACAGGTTTATCAGAAAATGAAACCAATGGAATGGCCAAATTTAGAAAATAAAAATGAATATTATTAACATGGTACGGGTGTCTTTATAATTTTTTATTTATCAGTAAAAACAAAATATGACATTTACTATGTTTATTTTACCTACATAAGGCACAAGGTTTATAATATTTTGAGTTTTGCAAAAAAATTATATTTTATAGAAAAACTTATAACTAATGGGCATAACACATAAAACTAGTAGTTACTACGAAATTAAAATTAAATTTTTAAAAAAATATTTCTCTTATACAGTATACAAGACACAATAACCCATAGACAAGTAGCGAACAAACTAATTATTAAAAAGTTCTGATGAGTATCATACTCTGGTTGCCAATAAAATGGAAAAGATCCATGGAAAATAAGATGACCTGCATATAACAGTATCGAGTTCATTCCAGGATATATCAGTGGTTGTTCGCCCCATTTTCTGGTAACATCCACAAGTACGTGAAGAACACATTCAATTAAAAATGCAAAACTAGATAAAGCCAAAGCAAAAGACAACGACCAAAGTTTTCTGTTGACAGGAATAATACCTTCATTCTTAGAGAAATTGCAGAGTAACCCAGCAATAACGCCTGTAACAATGGACCACACTACCCACCGTACAATTTTGCTTGATAATGCGTCGTATGTATGAAGTATTCTGGCAGCATGCACACCCATATAAACAGTAAGAACTGCTGTCAGGGTTCCGAGCAATCCGTTAAGATACATTTTCACAGAATACCAATAAACAATGTTTCTCCGCTGATGTTGTGTTCCAAAAACAAGCCTGTCAATATATCCTGCTGCGCCTCCTGTACAGTTTTCATAATGTGGGTAATTTTGCAATCCTCCAGGGCCTAAATATCCAGTCGGACAGCCAGGTACAGGTAGTAAGAACGTAATAAGTGTGTGCAAGGTCACCAAACTCAACACCACAATCCACTGAATCCAAGAGTTTTTAAAATCTTCTAAACAAGAGATTGTACTATTCGATTTTGTATCCTCATCAATTATTGACGATTCTTTGGCGAAAAAAACTTCTAATAAAGCTACAATTAAATAACACACTCCGATTTGCTGTAATACGCCAAGTAACCGAAGTTCACTCACTTTACTGTAACTATTGTGGGGATTTATAACTATACCAAGTACAATTAAAATGATAGAACGTTTTATAATTTGTATAATAATTTGTCGGCGAGGAATCGCGTGTTGTATACCATTTCGTAAAGAAATCTTGATGCAGAAGCCCACTATCCATAAAAACCAAGGATATACACAATCAGTGATATGGAGTCCGTTCCAGGGTACTGCTTTAAAGAACCAATACTCGCCGCCGCCATAATGAAAAAATATCATCATTACAATACAAAATCCACGAAAAACGTCTATCGACGTAACTCTGTTAGAGTGTTCACGTTTTGCTGCCTGTTCCACCACCAAAGGCAAAGATATAGAAGGTGTTGTTAAATTACTGGATCTCGATGTAAGCTTAAAGTAATTTAAAATAACTGATCCTTTTCTTTGTAGAAATTGACGCATGCAATTGAAATTATACCATACACAACCAAAAATAATAAAGAAAATTATTGCAGTAATAAGAGGAATATACGAATTCTTAGAACCAGCTTTTGTAATAAATATGTCTGAACAATTATTTCCAGTAATATTCCATCCATAGATTGCATATTCATCGAAACTTACAGTTTGGTTGCATACTGTTTTATTATTCGTTATTTTCAAAATATAATCATAGTTGGTATCAAATAAATACGCCTTTTGATCAGGTTCCAATTTCACAAAAACACATTTGTAGCATTCTAAGTTGAAGGCGAACAATTGGAAATTTTGCTCACTATTTATATCAAGACACGCTACGTCGTAAGCTTTATAAATGAGATCTTCAGTACATTTATAATTAAGGGCCTGCAGCATTGTGTATTAGTATAGAGAATAATTTTGACACATCGAATCAATTTTTATGTTGATTTGTTGTTGTGGTTGTTGTTTTGTTTATTTTTTGTTCGCCTATTATTATTACCATCGCCTACGTTATTATTCAAAATACAGTTGGGCGCGTAAGTAACTTTTCCTACAACTAATAATTTAGAAAAACACTTTAATATTATCAGGATTTATTAAATTTTAATGACATTACATTAAAACTTTGTTTTACGTCGTTGTTATGGTTTGTTTGTTAATTGCTTCATTTGTTCTACGTTATTTAGAAATTTTTCGATATAATTTTCTTTCTTCAATCTTTGCTACAATTGAAACAGAAATTGAGGTTAGTTGGTTAGGTTAGGTTAGTAGCTAAAATATGAACTTAACACACCGCGCGAAATTTAAATCGCAGTCAGTTAAGTTCACGGACTGTTAAGTTTGGTTTTGACAGTTGCGTAAATGAAACGCACTTGTGTTTCACGTTTACAGAAAAACACTTGGTCTGCATTTGTCTTCTTTCCACCCATAACCAAGGCAATAATTGTTAGGTAACAACAAAGAAATCGAACAGTTGTAGGAAAAAAAGTTTTAATGTAATGTCATTAAAATTTAATAAATCCTGATAATATTTAAGGCTCGGGTCTCGGGTATAGCTACTATAAAAGTGTCGTTCGTACTTTACTAATAACTTAATTCAGGTGCACTTTAAAGAAAAAATTTATTTACAAAAAATGTCTATAATTTTATGCTTAACATCGGATTGATTCAAAAATTTCAAAATTCTCAAAAAAACAAATTTCAAAATTTGATATATTTTTTAAATTAGAAATTGGGAATAGTTTTTGAAAAAATATTGACAATCCGATGTTAAGATACTAATGTAGATTATGTGTAATTTTTTTGAAAATGATATTTCAATCGTAGCATGAGTTATTAGTAAAGTACGATTTTTGATGTTTTTCTAGACTTTCCATTATTCAAAACAAGTGCGAAAAATCAGAAAAAATAATACATATATTTAGTGTACTGTAACCAAAATTTGGTTCATAAAGCACTCGAAATGCACGAGTAATTAATTTAATAAGGAACTACTACACGCTAACTATACTAGCACCTTAAGTGATTTTCTAAATTATTAGTTGTAGGAAAAATGTTGTTTATAACACATGTCGAAAAAGATTACGTGCACGTGCAGATTTCCGCACCCGACAAGCCTCGCGCGTTAAACTCTGCACTTTCACGTAAGGAGTCTTTTTTGGCACTTGATATAAAAATAACTATTTCGTGCACGATCACGCACGCTCACGAAATTGAAAACTGAATCACGCCCAATCACTCACGTCATTTTACGCTTGACTCACGCTCACATTTTTTTTATAACTTATTCTCTAATTTTTTCTGTGCACTGGAGCGCTAAGTAGTACCTAAACGTAGCAATAACCCGTAATTATCATTATTTGCATTGTGTTGATATTTTGCAAATTTTATGTATTATGTCGGGATTTGTGATTTTTACTCACGCTCGAAAAAATTTCGCTCACGCCCTATCACGCACGATACATGACATGTCACTAACGGTCACGTCCTTTCACGATCCAAATTTTCAAAATCACTCACGCTTACGTGGGTGCCCACCTGTAATTCAATGCCGGGAAATTCCAGTTAGCTGATATTAAAAAATTGGGGAACAATATTGTTGCATATTTTTGCCGCAAGTGGCATGGCACTCCAAATTAATTACATACAACATTTTTTACGATTTTTTTGATAGGATTCATGCCTGTTGCGTACTAAATTGTTCAAATTAAGCAATGTCTTTAAATTGAATTAAACATTGCTCCTACATTTTTAAAATTTAAAAAAGTTGTCAAATTGAAATTTACCGCACTTTCTATTGTCACACAGCGTACTACGCACCATTCTGCTGTCTCACTTAACACATGTTACTTTTCATCTACCGTACTTGCTTTCTCTGACAGGATGTCCATTGCCTAAGTATGCGCACGCAACCGAAGTCTGGATAGGTCTATTGTGAAAACATTGTTAAATTATAGTAAATACGTATTTTATTAAATTTAAATTATTTATACAATTAGTGACAGGACCTGACGGAATATTTTACAGAACATAATGCGATGAATCAGAAAAAAATCTGATCAGACCAGCTCTACTAAAATATAAAGTTGTTATCTTTTGTTTTCAAATATACTTATTTCCTATAAGTATTCTAATATCCAGATCGCATAATGTTTTCGAAAGATTTATACAAAAAATGTCACTTCCAACTTGGCAAGTTTGCACCAAAATCTAATCATCTCTTCGTTGAGGTTGAGATGACAGAAATTCAAATTTAATGTATTAAGCAAAATTAGAGAATTTTATATCCAATAGTTATATCACAAGTCACAAGTGCATGGCAAATACCTGAATATTGGTCATGCACACGAGTGGTATATTGGTAGAATATTTCCCTCGAACAATTTCAACCAATCAGGTTACAGTATTTTTTAAATTTCGTGCCAAAACAATCAAGTATCAGTGAGTACGTGCACAAGTGCAGTGTACCCGCGAGTATTTGCACAAGTGCATACACGAGTATTTTTGACACCAGTTAACACAAGAATCAAATCAACAAGAAAGTAGATATTTATTAAAATTTCAGTTTGTGGAATGGCAAATATAGGTATTTTTAATATCTACATTATATTAATTATCAAAAAATTGAAAAATTTCATTGGATAAAGTGCTAATGTCAAAGATATGGCGTTTATGTGATCAAATATTAATTATTTTATATTAAAAATATCGATTTTTCCTCGATAAATATTCTACCAATATACCACTCGTGCATGACATCAGAATATTTTATTTCTTGCGCATTCGTGCACTCAAAAAAATATGCAGGTATTTGTCATGCACTTTTGATATAACTATTAAATATTTCTCGAGCAAAATTCGATATTTTAATATAAAATAATTAATATTTGATGTCACATAAACGTCAGATCAGACATTGACTCTTTCTTCAATGTAATTTTTGTATAAAAAATATAATGTAGATAGTAAAAATACCTGTATTTGCCATTATACAGACAGCTATAATGCAATTTATCGAGAAGCAAAATATTATCAAATGTCAGAAAGACAACACACGCCTACTAAAAGGTGAAACAAAAATTGAAACAGTTCGATAAGATTTCGAACGAGTTGAACGGACGTGTGTTGTTGTTTATTTTCGTAGCTAGGTAACTGTATGGAAACTGTTAGTTTCGTATATGGTCGTGGGAAAATGTTATTTTTGTTTATCTTCTGTCGTCTTCTGTAATTTATCAGTACTGTATAATATTATGTATAATGAAAACAATAATTAATGAAAATTGTAATTAGTGTAATACCTATTATTTTTTCACAAATTAAATTTTAAAAAATATATTTATCTTATACAATATGCAAGATATAATAATCCATAGACAAGTACCGCACAAATCAATAATTAAATGGTTCCGATGAGTATCATATTCTGGTTGCCAATAAAATGGAAACGTTCCTTGGAAAATAATATGACCTACATATAGTAGTATCGAATTCATTCCAGGATATATCAGTGGTTGCCCTTCCCATTTTTTAGTAACATCCACAAGAACGTGAAGAACACATTTAATTAAAAATGCAAAACTTGATACAGCCAAAGCAAAAGACAAGGACCAAAGTATTTTGTTGACAGGAATAATACCTCCATTCTTAGAGAAATTGCAGAGTAAACCAGCAATAATGCCTGTAACAGTGGACCATACTACCCACCGTACAATTTTGCTTGATAATGCGTCGTATGTATGAAGTATTCTGGCAGCATGCACACCCATATAAACAGTAAGAACTGCTGTCAGGGTTCCGAGCAATCCGTTGGGATCAAAGCCCACAGTATTCCGATAAACATTGTTTTTCCGCAGATGATGTGTCCCAAAAACCAGACGATCGATATATCCAGCTGCGCCTCCTGTACATTTTACATAATGTGGGTAATTTTGCAATCCTCCAGGGCCTAAATATCCAGTCGGACAGCCAGGTACAGGTAGTAAGAACGTAATAAGTGTGTGCAAGGTCACCAAACTCAACACCACAATCCATTGAATCCAAGAGTTTTTAAAATCTTCTAAACAAGAGTTTGTACTACTCGATTTTGTATCGTCATCAATTATTGACAATTCTTTGGCGAAAAAAACTTCTAATAAAGCTACAATTAAATAAACACACTCCGATTTGCTGTAATACGCCAAGTAACCGAAGTTCACTCACTTTACTGTAACTATTGTGGGGATATATAACTATACCAAGTACAATTAAAATGATAGAACGTTTTATTATTTGTATAATAATATGTCGGCGAGGAAACGCGTGTTGTATACCATTTCGTAAAGAAATCTTGATGCAGAAGCCCACTATCCATAAAAACCAAGGATATACACAATCAGTTATATGGAGTCCGTTCCATGCTACATGTTGAAAGAACCAATACTCGCCGCCGCCATAATCAAAAAATATCATCATTACAATACAAAATCCACGAAAAACGTCTATCGACGTAACTCTGTTAGAGTGTTCACGTTTTGCTGCCTGTTCCACCACCAAAGGCAAAGATATAGAAGGTGTTGTTAAATTACTGGATCTCGATGTAAGCTTAAAGTAATTTAAAATAACTGATCCTTTTCTTTGTAGAAATTGACGCATGCAATTGAAATTATACCATACACAACCAAAAATAATAAAGAAAATTATTGCAGTAATAAGAGGAATATACGAATTCTTAGAACCAGCTTTTGTAATAAATATGTCTGAACAATTATTTCCAGTAATATTCCATCCATAGATTGCATATTCATCGAAACTTACAGTTTGGTTGCATACTGTTTTATTATTCGTTATTTTCAAAATATAATCATAGTTGATATCAAATAAATACGCCTTTTGATCAGGTTCCAATTTCACAAAAACACATTTGTAGCATTCTAAGTTGAAGGCGAACAATTGGAAATTTTGCTCACTATATATATCAAGACACGCTACGTCGTAAGCTTTATAAATGAGATCTTCAGTACATTTATAATTAAGGGCCTGCAGCATTGTGTATTAGTATAGAGAATAATTTTGACACATCGAATCAATTTTTATGTTGATTTGTTGTTGTGGTTGTTGTTTTGTTTATTTTTTGTTCGCCTATTATTATTACCATCGCCTACGTTATTATTCAAAATACAGTTGGGCGCGTAAGTAACTTTTCCTACAACTAATAATTTAGAAAAACACTTTAATATTATCAGGATTTATTAAATTTTAATGACATTACATTAAAACTTTGTTTTACGTCGTTGTTATGGTTTGTTTGTTAATTGCTTCATTTGTTCTACGTTATTTAGAAATTTTTCGATATAATTTTCTTTCTTCAATCTTTGCTACAATTGAAACAGAAATTGAGGTTAGTTGGTTAGGTTAGGTTAGTAGCTAAAATATGAACTTAACACACCGCGCGAAATTTAAATCGCAGTCAGTTAAGTTCACGGACTGTTAAGTTTGGTTTTGACAGTTGCGTAAATGAAACGCACTTGTGTTTCACGTTTACAGAAAAACACTTGGTCTGCATTTGTCTTCTTTCCACCCATAACCAAGGCAATAATTGTTAGGTAACAACAAAGAAATCGAACAGTTGTAGGAAAAAAAGTTTTAATGTAATGTCATTAAAATTTAATAAATCCTGATAATATTTAAGGCTCGGGTCTCGGGTATAGCTACTATAAAAGTGTCGTTCGTACTTTACTAATAACTTAATTCAGGTGCACTTTAAAGAAAAAATTTATTTACAAAAAATGTCTATAATTTTATGCTTAACATCGGATTGATTCAAAAATTTCAAAATTCTCAAAAAAACAAATTTCAAAATTTGATATATTTTTTAAATTAGAAATTGGGAATAGTTTTTGAAAAAATATTGACAATCCGATGTTAAGATACTAATGTAGATTATGTGTAATTTTTTTGAAAATGATATTTCAATCGTAGCATGAGTTATTAGTAAAGTACGATTTTTGATGTTTTTCTAGACTTTCCATTATTCAAAACAAGTGCGAAAAATCAGAAAAAATAATACATATATTTAGTGTACTGTAACCAAAATTTGGTTCATAAAGCACTCGAAATGCACGAGTAATTAATTTAATAAGGAACTACTACACGCTAACTATACTAGCACCTTAAGTGATTTTCTAAATTATTAGTTGTAGGAAAAATGTTGTTTATAACACGTGTCGAAAAAGATTACGTGCACGTGCAGATTTCCGCACCCGACAAGCCTCGCGCGTTAAACTCTGCACTTTCACGTAAGGAGTCTTTTTTGGCACTTGATATAAAAATAACTATTTCGTGCACGATCACGCACGCTCACGAAATTGAAAACTGAATCACGCCCAATCACTCACGTCATTTTACGCTTGACTCACGCTCACATTTTTTTTATAACTTATTCTCTAATTTTTTCTGTGCACTGGAGCGCTAAGTAGTACCTAAACGTAGCAATAACCCGTAATTATCATTATTTGCATTGTGTTGATATTTTGCAAATTTTATGTATTATGTCGGGATTTGTGATTTTTACTCACGCTCGAAAAAATTTCGCTCACGCCCTATCACGCACGATACATGACATGTCACTAACGGTCACGTCCTTTCACGATCCAAATTTTCAAAATCACTCACGCTTACGTGGGTGCCCACCTGTAATTCAATGCCGGGAAATTCCAGTTAGCTGATATTAAAAAATTGGGGAACAATATTGTTGCATATTTTTGCCGCAAGTGGCATGGCACTCCAAATTAATTACATACAACATTTTTTACGATTTTTTTGATAGGATTCATGCCTGTTGCGTACTAAATTGTTCAAATTAAGCAATGTCTTTAAATTGAATTAAACATTGCTCCTACATTTTTAAAATTTAAAAAAGTTGTCAAATTGAAATTTACCGCACTTTCTATTGTCACACAGCGTACTACGCACCATTCTGCTGTCTCACTTAACACATGTTACTTTTCATCTACCGTACTTGCTTTCTCTGACAGGATGTCCATTGCCTAAGTATGCGCACGCAACCGAAGTCTGGATAGGTCTATTGTGAAAACATTGTTAAATTATAGTAAATACGTATTTTATTAAATTTAAATTATTTATACAATTAGTGACAGGACCTGACGGAATATTTTACAGAACATAATGCGATGAATCAGAAAAAAATCTGATCAGACCAGCTCTACTAAAATATAAAGTTGTTATCTTTTGTTTTCAAATATACTTATTTCCTATAAGTATTCTAATATCCAGATCGCATAATGTTTTCGAAAGATTTATACAAAAAATGTCACTTCCAACTTGGCAAGTTTGCACCAAAATCTAATCATCTCTTCGTTGAGGTTGAGATGACAGAAATTCAAATTTAATGTATTAAGCAAAATTAGAGAATTTTATATCCAATAGTTATATCACAAGTCACAAGTGCATGGCAAATACCTGAATATTGGTCATGCACACGAGTGGTATATTGGTAGAATATTTCCCTCGAACAATTTCAACCAATCAGGTTACAGTATTTTTTAAATTTCGTGCCAAAACAATCAAGTATCAGTGAGTACGTGCACAAGTGCAGTGTACCCGCGAGTATTTGCACAAGTGCATACACGAGTATTTTTGACACCAGTTAACACAAGAATCAAATCAACAAGAAAGTAGATATTTATTAAAATTTCAGTTTGTGGAATGGCAAATATAGGTATTTTTAATATCTACATTATATTAATTATCAAAAAATTGAAAAATTTCATTGGATAAAGTGCTAATGTCAAAGATATGGCGTTTATGTGATCAAATATTAATTATTTTATATTAAAAATATCGATTTTTCCTCGATAAATATTCTACCAATATACCACTCGTGCATGACATCAGAATATTTTATTTCTTGCGCATTCGTGCACTCAAAAAAATATGCAGGTATTTGTCATGCACTTTTGATATAACTATTAAATATTTCTCGAGCAAAATTCGATATTTTAATATAAAATAATTAATATTTGATGTCACATAAACGTCAGATCAGACATTGACTCTTTCTTCAATGTAATTTTTGTATAAAAAATATAATGTAGATAGTAAAAATACCTGTATTTGCCATTATACAGACAGCTATAATGCAATTTATCGAGAAGCAAAATATTATCAAATGTCAGAAAGACAACACACGCCTACTAAAAGGTGAAACAAAAATTGAAACAGTTCGATAAGATTTCGAACGAGTTGAACGGACGTGTGTTGTTGTTTATTTTCGTAGCTAGGTAACTGTATGGAAACTGTTAGTTTCGTATATGGTCGTGGGAAAATGTTATTTTTGTTTATCTTCTGTCGTCTTCTGTAATTTATCAGTACTGTATAATATTATGTATAATGAAAACAATAATTAATGAAAATTGTAATTAGTGTAATACCTATTATTTTTTCACAAATTAAATTTTAAAAAATATATTTATCTTATACAATATGCAAGATATAATAATCCATAGACAAGTACCGCACAAATCAATAATTAAATGGTTCCGATGAGTATCATATTCTGGTTGCCAATAAAATGGAAACGTTCCTTGGAAAATAATATGACCTACATATAGTAGTATCGAATTCATTCCAGGATATATCAGTGGTTGCCCTTCCCATTTTTTAGTAACATCCACAAGAACGTGAAGAACACATTCAATTAAAAATGCAAAACTTGATACAGCCAAAGCAAAAGACAAGGACCAAAGTATTTTGTTGACAGGAATAATACCTCCATTCTTAGAGAAATTGCAGAGTAAACCAGCAATAATGCCTGTAACAGTGGACCATACTACCCACCGTACAATTTTGCTTGATAATGCGTCGTATGTATGAAGTATTCTGGCAGCATGCACACCCATATAAACAGTAAGAACTGCTGTCAGGGTTCCGAGCAATCCGTTGGGATCAAAGCCCACAGTATTCCGATAAACATTGTTTTTCCGCAGATGATGTGTCCCAAAAACCAGACGATCGATATATCCAGCTGCGCCTCCTGTACATTTTACATAATGTGGGTAATTTTGCAATCCTCCAGGGCCTAAATATCCAGTCGGACAGCCAGGTACAGGTAGTAAGAACGTAATAAGTGTGTGCAAGGTCACCAAACTCAACACCACAATCCATTGAATCCAAGAGTTTTTAAAATCTTCTAAACAAGAGTTTGTACTACTCGATTTTGTATCGTCATCAATTATTGACAATTCTTTGGCGAAAAAAACTTCTAATAAAGCTACAATTAAATAACACACTCCGATTTGCTGTAATACGCCAAGTAACCGAAGTTCACTCACTTTACTGTAACTATTGTGGGGATATATAACTATACCAAGTACAATTAAAATGATAGAACGTTTTATTATTTGTATAATAATATGTCGGCGAGGAAACGCGTGTTGTATACCATTTCGTAAAGAAATCTTGATGCAGAAGCCCACTATCCATAAAAACCAAGGATATACACAATCAGTTATATGGAGTCCGTTCCATGCTACATGTTGAAAGAACCAATACTCGCCGCCGCCATAATCAAAAAATATCATCATTACAATACAAAATCCACGAAAAACGTCTATCGACGTAACTCTGTTAGAGTGTTCACGTTTTGCTGCCTGTTCCACCACCAAAGGCAAAGATATAGAAGGTGTTGTTAAATTACTGGATCTCGATGTAAGCTTAAAGTAATTTAAAATAACTGATCCTTTTCTTTGTAGAAATTGACGCATGCAATTGAAATTATACCATACACAACCAAAAATAATAAAGAAAATTATTGCAGTAATAAGAGGAATATACGAATTCTTAGAACCAGCTTTTGTAATAAATATGTCTGAACAATTATTTCCAGTAATATTCCATCCATAGATTGCATATTCATCGAAACTTACAGTTTGGTTGCATACTGTTTTATTATTCGTTATTTTCAAAATATAATCATAGTTGATATCAAATAAATACGCCTTTTGATCAGGTTCCAATTTCACAAAAACACATTTGTAGCATTCTAAGTTGAAGGCGAACAATTGGAAATTTTGCTCACTATTTATATCAAGACACGCTACGTCGTAAGCTTTATAAATGAGATCTTCAGTACATTTATAATTAAGGGCCTGCAGCATTGTGTATTAGTATAGAGAATAATTTTGACACATCGAATCAATTTTTATGTTGATTTGTTGTTGTGGTTGTTGTTTTGTTTATTTTTTGTTCGCCTATTATTATTACCATCGCCTACGTTATTATTCAAAATACAGTTGGGCGCGTAAGTAACTTTACGGCGTTGTTATAGTTTGTTTGTTAATTGCTTCATTTGTTCTACGTTATTTAGAAATTTTTCGATATAATTTTCTTTCTTCAATCTTTGCTACAATTGAAACAGAAATTGAGGTTAGTTGGTTAGGTTAGGTTAGTAGCTAAAATATGAACTTAACACACCGCGCGAAATTTAAATCGCAGTCAGTTAAGTTCACGGATTGTTAAGTTTGGTTTTGACAGTTGCGTAAACGAAACGCACTTGTGTTTCATGTTTACAGAAAAACACTTGGTCTGCATTTGTCTTCTTTCCACCCATAACCAAGGCAATAATTGTTAGGTAACAACAAAGAAATCGAACAGTTGTAGGAAAAAAAGTTTTAATGTAATGTCATTAAAATTTAATAAATTCTGATAATATTTAAGTGATTTTCTAAATTATTAGTTGTAGGAAAAATTTTGTTTATAACACGTGTCGAAAAAGATTACGTGCACGTGCAGATTTCCGCACTCGGCAAGCCTCGCGCGTTATGCCTCGTTTTCATGTATCCGGAATCCGCAGATTTTTTGCGGAATAAAATGGCCGCCACGAATTCCGTCAGTAGTTAAATTATTTTTAACTTTCTGCGGAACTCCGCAAGCTCCGCAAGTTTTGACGTTTAAACTGTCAGTTGTTATAACCTCAAATATATGTTTGTTTATGTTGAATATAGAGATGAAATTCGTGGCATTTTATTCCGCAAGAAATCTGCGGATTCCGGATACATGAAAACGAGGCATTAAACTCTGCACTTTCACGTAACGAGTCTTTTTTTGGCATTTGATATAAAAATAACTATTTCGTGCACGATCATGCACGCTCACGAAATTGAAAACTGAATCACGCCCAATTACTCACGTCATTTTACGCTTGACTCACGCTCACATTTTTTTTATAACTTATTCTCCAATTTTTTCGACAAATATCTGTGCACTGTCTGTGTACTGGAGCGCTAAGGAGTAAACGTAGCAATAACCCGTAATTATCATTATTTGCATTGTGTTGATATTTTGCAAATTATGTATTGTCAGGATTTGTGATTTTTACTCACGCTCGAAAAAATTTCGCTCACGCCCGATCACGCACAATACATGACATGTCACTCACGGTCACGTCCTTTCACGATCCAAATTTTCAAAATCACTCACGCTTACGCGGGTGCCCACCTCTAATTCAAGGCCTGGAAATGCCAGCTAGCTGCTATTAAAAAATTGGGGAACAATTATTGTTGCATATTTTTGCCGCAAGTGGCATGGCACCCCAACTTCAGATCACTCCTCCTCGTTTTTAAATCAAGTATAATCTCAAATTAATTACATACAACATTTTTGACGATTTTTTTGATATGATTCATGCCTGTTGCGTACTAAATTGTTCAAATTAAGCAATGTCTTTAAATTGAATTAAACATTTCTCCTACATTTTTAAAATTTAAAAAAGTTGTCAAATTGAAATTTACCGCACTTTCTATTGTCACACAGCGTACTACGCACCATTCTGCTGTCTCACTTAACACATGTTACTTTTCATCTACCGTACTTGCTTTCTCTGACAGGATGTCCATTGCCTAAGTATGCGCACGCAACCGAAGTTCATCTGGATAGGTCTATTGTGAAAATATTGTTAAATGGGAAAATGGGATTTGCAGCCCAGTGATACACCGCCTGGCGGATTTATAGAGAACTAGTCTAAGAGACATTCATTTATAACCTTGAATAAATATTCATGGCAAACAGACGATTTTGCCGTATACCACAGTGCAACTCATGAAAAAAAAACATATTTACGTTTTCATAAGTTTCCAACTGGTAAGGAAACAGTTAGAGTAAAAAATAACTTTGGAGTTTATGAAAATTTAACAGAAAAATGCTTGGATACAAAATTTAAAATGTGCGTAGGTACATGTTATTTATTCGCCTTTTATTTTATGAGGAGAGGATTGTAGAGCATTTCTGTTTGGAGATAAACTATATATTTTCAAATTATCAGTATCTTTAGCTGTCACTGCGGATAAAATAACGTGTTCCGCATTGAATACTTGTTCTTCTTTCTGGAATTTTCAGTTCCATTTATATACTTCATCGTATCAACTATTATAAATTATAACATTTAATATTAAATATTTATTGATAATTATAAACAACTTAATACGTTAGTTACTTATAATGTTATAATTCGTTATTACTTGCAAAATACATAACGAAATTATTACGTTAAATACAACCATGCATTATAACATCAAAATCTGCTATAATGTGCAAATTTTTAAGTAGGTAATTGTTTGTATGACAGATAAAATTGTTAATAATAATATTCTTGTTATATTAATAGCTATAAAAGATTCCAATTTTGAAAAATGTATTAGCTCTGTCTCCATCCCTGGTTAGAATGCCACATAGAAACACATAAAATTTTTTATACGATTCTATGGTAGTCAATATGTGTATTGAAACACCTCTTTTACCATAAACTTCTGGAAATCCAGATATATATTTTATTGGTTTTTATCCGCATATACGAATGTAAGTCTATTCGATCTTATGAGTTTTAATGGTACACAGGTAGAACGGATTTTATACGATTCTATGGTAATCAATATGTGTATTGAAACACCACTTTTACCATAAACTGCTGGAAATCCTGATATATATTTTATTGGTTTTTATCCGCATTTACGAATGTAAGTCTATCCGTTCGTATGAGATATAATGATACACAGGTCGAACGGATTTTATACGATTCTATGGTAATCAATATGTGTATTGAAACACCTCTTTTACCATAAACTGCTGGAAATCCAGATATATATTTTATTGGTTTTTATTCGCATTTACGAATGTAAGTCTATCCGTTCGTATGAGATATAATGGTACACAGGTCGAACGGATTTTATAGGAATCTATGGTATTTAATATGTGTATTGGAACGCGCATTTTACCATAAACTGCTGGAAATCCAGTAATTTATTTTATTGGTTTTTATCCGCATATAAGATTGAAAGTCTATCCGTTTGTATAGAATATAATGGTACACAAGTAGAACGGATTTTATTGGAATCTATGGTACTTAATATGTATTTTACCATTCATTGCTGGTTACAGTCTATCTGTATCAAATAGAATGTGTGTCACATAGAAACGGATAAAATCCAATTAAAAGTTAATAGCGAAATTACTATAAAACCGTATAGGAATCACAAAGTGTGTAATGCGTATAAATTCTCATAGAAAATAGTATGCCACTTTGCTCATAGAATCAAATAGAATGTGTGTCACATAGAAACGGGTAAAATCCAATTAAAAGTTAATAGCGAAATTACTTTAAAACCGTATAGAAATCACAAAGTGTGTAATGCGTATAAATTCACATAGAAAATAGTATGCCACTTTGCTCATAGAATCAAATAGAAAGTGTGTCACATAGAAATGGATAAAATCCAATTAAAAGTTAATAGCGAAATTACTATAAAACCGTATAGAAGTCACAAAGTGTGTAATTCGTATAAATTCTCATAGAAAATAGTATGCCACTTTGCTCATAGAATCAAATAGAATGTGTGTCACATAGAAACGGATAAAATCCAATTAAAAGTTAATAGCGAAATTACTATAAAACCGTATAGAAATCACAAAGTGTGTAATGCGTAT
This sequence comes from Agonum fuliginosum, assembly GCA_947534325.1. Taxonomy (NCBI): domain Eukaryota; kingdom Metazoa; phylum Arthropoda; class Insecta; order Coleoptera; family Carabidae; genus Agonum; species Agonum fuliginosum. The sequence goes on along the minus strand of OX384031.1, from coordinate 33,516,481 downwards.
AAATTCTCATAGAAAATAGTATGCCACTTTCCTCATAGAATCAAATAGAATGTTTGTCACATAGAAACGGATAAAATCAAATTAAAAGTTAATAGCGAAATTACTATAAAACCGTATAGAAATCACAAAGTGTGTAATGCGTATAAATTCTCATAGAAAATAGTATGCCACTTTGCTCATAGAATCAAATAGAATGTGTGTCACATAGAAACGGATAAAATCCAATTAAAAGTTAATAGCGAAATTACTATAAAACCGTATAGAAATCACAAAGTGTGTAATTCGTATAAATTCTCATAGAAAATAGTATGCCACTTTGCTCATAAAATCAAATAGAATGTGTGTCACATAGAAACGGATAAAATCCAATTAAAAGTTAATAGCGAAATTACTATAATACCGTATAGAAATCACAAAGTGTGTAATGCGTATAAATTCTCATAGAAAATAGTATGCCACTTTGCTCATAGAATCAAATAGAATGTTTGTCACATAGAAACGGATAAAATCCAATTAAAAGTTAATAGCGAAATTACTATAAAACCGTATAGAAATCACAAAGTGTGTAATGCGTATAAATTCTCATAGAAAATAGTATGCCATATTGCTCATAGAATCAAATAGAATGTGTGTCACATAGAAACGGATAAAATCCAATTAAAAGTTAATAGCGAAATTACTATAAAACCGTATAGAAATCACAAAGTGTGTAATGCGTATAAATTCTCATAGAAAATAGTATGCCACTTTGCTCATAGAATCAAATAGAATGTGTGTCACATAGAAACGGATAAAATCCAATTAAAAGTTAATAGCGAAATTACTATAAAACCGTATAGAAATCACAAAGTGTGTAATGCGTATAAATTCTCATAGAAAATAGCATGCCACTTTGCTCATAGGATCATATAGAATGTGTGTCACATAGAAACGGATAAAATCAAATTAAAATTTAATAGCGAAATTACTATAAAACCGTATAGTAATCACAAAGTGTGTAATGCGTATAAATTCTCATAGAAAATAGTATGCCACTTTGCTCATAGAATCAAATAGAATGTGTGTCACATAGAAACGGATAAAATCCAATTAAAAGTTAATAGCGAAATTACTATAAAACCGTATAGAAATCACAATGTGTGTAATGCGTATAAATTCTCATAAAAATTAGTATCCCACTTTGCTCATAGGACCAAATAGAATGTGTGTCACATAGAAACGGATAAAATCCAATTAAAAGTTAATAGCGAAATTACTATAAAACCGTATAGAAATCACAAAGTGTGTAATGCGTATAAATTCTCATAGAAAATAGCATGCCACTTTGCTCATAGGATCATATAGAATGTGTGTCACACAGAAACGGATAAAATCCAATTAAAAGTTAATAGCGAAATTACTATAAAACCGTATAGAAATCACAAAGTGTGTAATGCGTATAAATTCTCATAGAAAATAGTATGCCACTTTGATCATAGAATCAAATAGAATGTGTGTCACATAGAAACGGATAAAATCCAATTAAAAGTTAATAGCGAAATTACTATAAAACCGTATAAAAATAACGAATTGTGTATTTGCGTATTAATTCTTATAGAAAATTAATTGCCATTCTGCGTATAGAACCGAATAGATTACATTTCTCATAGAATCATATAAAATCCGTTAAGAATTTTATCGTAAATTTACAATTATTGCAGATAAAATATGTTCCGAATTGATCCAGATTAAAACCCAATAGAATATATTACCACATTGCGTATAAAATGACAATAGAAATATTACGGCTCATAGAATCCCATAAATTCTCATAAAGATTTTATTACAACTTTGTGCATGGCGGATAAAATTCGGCGTGTGCACATAAGTTACGATAAATTCTCATTAAAACTTTATCTGTATTAACTAACCATTTTATCTGGCATTTTAACCAGGGATATCTAATTATAACCTAAAAAATGTACTTATAATTAAGAATTATTTAAAAAATAACATGTCTTTCTTTAGCTTGCAATTACCTACCGACTAAAAATATACAATATTTTAATAATTACAATCATAATGACAATATTATGACAACCAACAAGCAATTTTCACTGATTTTCAAAATCCTTCCATAAGAACTTCTAAATGGAATGTCTCTTAGCCTAGTTTCATAGAATGCCGTTGTGGCGCTGCTATCTTAAAAATAAATCCCTAACGTATTTTATTAAATTTAAATTATTTATACAACTAGTGACAGGACTTGACGGAACATTTTACAGAACATAATGCAATGAATCAGAAAAAAATCTGATCAGACCAGGTCTACTAAAATATAAAGTTACTATCTTTTGTTTTCAAATATACTTATTTCCTATATTCTAAAATCCAGATCGCATAATATTTTCGAAAGATTTATACAAAAAATGTCACTTCCAACTTAGCAAGTTTGCACCAAAATCTAATCATCTCTTCGTTGAGGTTGAGATGACAGAAATTCAAATGTAATGTATTAAGCAAAATTAGAGAATTTTATATCCAATAGTTATATCACAAGTGCATGGCAAATACCTGAATATTGGTCATGCACACGAGTGGTGAGTGGTATATTGGTAGAATATTTCCCTCGAAAAATTTCAACCAGTCAGGTTACAGTATTTTTTCAATTTCGTGCCAAAACAATTAAGTACCAGTGAGTACGTGCACAAGTACAGTGTACCCGTGAGTATTTGCACAAGTGCATACACGAGTATTTTTGACACCAGTTAACACAAGAATCAAATCAACAAGAAAGTAGATATTTATTAAAATTTCAGTTTGTACAATGGCAAATATAGGTATTTTTACTATCTACATTATATTAATTATCAAAAAATTGAAAAATTTCATTGGATAAAGTGCCAATGTCAAAGATATGGCGTTTATGTGATTATTATTATTTTATATTAAAAATATCGAATTTTCCTCGTTAAATATTCTACCAATATACCACTCGTGCATGACATCAGAATATTTTATTTCGTGCGCATTCGTGCAGATATTTGTCATGCACTTGTGATATAACTAAATAACTATTAAATATTTCTCGAGCAAAATTCGATATTTTTAATATAAAATAATTAATATTTGATGTCACATAAACGTCAGATCAGACATTGACACTTTCTCCAATGCAATTTTTGTATAAAAAATATAATGTAGATAGTAAAAATACCTGTATTTGCCATTATACAGACAGCTATAATCTATAATGCAATTTATCGCGAAGCACTTAATGACGGCAAAATTATCAAATGTCAGAAAGACAACACACGCCTACTAAAAGCTGAAACAAAAATTGAAACAGTTCGATAAGATTTCGAACGAGTTGAACGGACGTGTGTTGTTGTGTATTTTCGTAGCTAGGTAACTGTATGTGTGTCGTGGGTTGGTTGGGAGCTTATACACACTTTACTATAATATAGGTTGTTTATTATTTTCTATTAAAGCACTGATCTACATACATGACATGAACGCATTCACACACACGCGTAACGCCTCCTTGCCGATCCTCCGCTCACTGACGCTTTTTATATATTATAGATGGCGCTACGCTACCATACAGTATGGAAACTGTTAGTTTCGTATATGGTCGTGGGAAAATGTTATTTTTGTTTATCCTCTGTAATTTATCAGTACTGTATAATATTATGTATAATGAAAACAATAACTAATGAAAATTGTAGTTAGTGTAATACCTGTTATTTTTCTACAAATTAAATTTAAAAAAAAATTTATCTTATACAATATGCAAGATATAATAATCCATAGACAAGTATCGCACAAATCAATAATTAAATGGTTCCGATGAGTATCATACTCTGGTTTCCAATAAAATGGAAACGTTCCTTGAAAAATAATATGACCTACATATAGTAGTATCGAATTCATTCCAGGATATATCAGTGGTTGCCCTTCCCATTTTTAGTAACATCCACAAGTACGTGAAGAACACATTCAATTAAAAATGCAAAACTTGATACAGCCAAAGCAAAAGACAAGGACCAAAGTATTTTGTTGACAGGAATAATACCTCCATTCTTAGAGAAATTGCAGAGTAAACCAGCAATAATGCCTGTAACAGTGGACCATACTACCCACCGTACAATTTTGCTTGATAATGCGTCGTATGTATGAAGTATTCTGGCAGCATGCACACAAACAGTAAGAACTGATGTCAGGGTTCCGAGCAATCCGTTGGGATCAAAGCCCACAGTATTCCGATAAACATTGTTTTTCCGCAGATGATGTGTCCCAAAAACCAGACGATCAATATATCCAGCTGCGCCTCCTGTACATTTTACATAATGTGGATAATTTTGCAATCCTCCAGGGCCTAAATATCCAGTCGGACAGCCAGGTACAGGTAGTAAGAACGTAATAAGTGTGTGCAAGGTCACCAAACTCAACACCACAATCCATTGAATCCAAGAGTTTCTAAAATCTTCTACGCAAGAAATTGTACTACTCGATTTTGTATCGTCATCAATTGTTGATGATTTTTTGGTGAAAGAAACTTCTAATAAGGCTACAATTAAATAACACACTCCGATTTGCTGTAGTACGCCAAGTAAATGAAGTTTACTCACTTTACTGTAATTATTGAGTGGATTTAGTACTATACCAAGTACAATTAAAATGATAGAACGTTTTGTATAATAATTTGTCGACTAGGGATCGAGTGTTTTATACTATTTCGTAAAGAAATCTTTATGCAGAAGCCCACTATCCATAAAAACCAAGGATATACACAATCAGTGATATGGAGTCCGTTCCATGCTACATGTTGAAAGAACCAATACTCGCCGCCACCATAATAAAAAAATATCATCATTACAATACAAAATCCACGAAAAACGTCTATCGACGTAACTCTGATCTGATAGAATGTTCACGTCTTGCTGCCTGTTCCACCACCAAAGGCAAAGAAATAGAAGGTGTTGTTAAATTACTGGTTTTCGACTTAAACGTAGGGTAACTTAAAATAACTGATCTCCGTTCTTGTAGAAATTGGCGCAAGCATTTGAAATGATACCAAAATTGAAGCAACAAGAGGAATATACGCCGTATTCTTAGAAGCAGCTTTTGTAATAAATATGTCTGAACAATTATTTCCAGTAATATTCCATCCATAGATTGCGTATTCATCGAAACGTACAGTTTGGCTGCATACTGTTTTATTATTCTTTATTTTCAAAATATAATCATATTTGGTATCAAATAAATACGCCTTTTGATCAGGTTCCAATTCCACAAAAGCATATTTGTAGCATTCTAAGTTAAAGGCTAACAATTGGAAATTTCGTTCACTATTTATACCGAGACACGCTACGTCATAAGCTTTATAAATGAGATCTGCAGTACATTTATAATTAAGGGACTGTAGCATTGTGTATTAGTATAGAGAATAACTTTGACACATTCATGCCTGATGCGTACTAAATTGTGCAAATTGAGCAATGTCTTTAAATTGAATTAAACTGTTGTTCTACACTTTGAAAATTTAAAATAAGAAGTTAATTCAGGGTAAATTTTCAAATTCAAATTTCCTGCACATCCTATTGTCACACAGCGTACTAGAGTAAAATTCAAATAGCTAGAACCCTGCGCGAAGTACCGTCAAACGGGGTAATATGGGACAATGTTTGCGGAATTTTCTGTGTTATTCGGTGTACAAATGATTTATAATAATTTTGAAAATTGATTAGCGTGCTTGACAATAAGACACATCAGATTAGATGAAAATTATTTAAAAATATATATATATATATATATATATATATATATATATATATATATTTTTAAACTTGCTGTCCCAAATTAAACTGTGTAGGGGGTTAAATGGTACACTTGTGGATTTTACACAAAAAACCTTACTTAAAACTGGAAAACCTTATGTTACTCAGTAGTATAGTCTATACGGGACACCAAGGAATAAAATAAAAAATAAAACGCGCCAAAAAACCTCATACATTCCGAGGAAATACAAGAAAAGCAAATAAAAAATTACATAATTATTATAACTCTGGTATATTTTTATTTGTGATAATAATACTGTGATTTATAATTATTAACGTACAAAAATAAACATTTTTTCGTAAGAAACAAAAAAATAATAATAAATTGCTATTCCAGCTGTAAATATCACATAGATCAGTCTTACAATCATGCACCTACATATATAATATAATTTTTTTCAAAAACTGCTATTCCAGCTGTAAATATCTTAACTTTAAGTGGGTAAATGGTATTCCACATGTAGTTGCGTAGCTTTTACTATACGCATTTCGTCAAACTTATTGAATGTTGGTGGCCTTCCTAATTTATTACCGTTTAATCCGTGGTATTTTCGAAAAATAGTACTTTTCGGCACATTATAACGCCTTGCTGTCTCACGGAATGACATGCCGCGTACAACTACGGCTTCCAATGCCTTCTCAAGCGACTCATTTTCGTAATCACGACGGATGGGAGTTCCCAGTTTTCTTTTATAATTACGTGGCATGAGTGTCCCAAATTAACCTGAAAAATTCATTTCCTGTTTATTTATTTATAACATCAATAAATAAAACCATAATATAAAAATTTTTGAACTAGCGTGTTGTAAAGGTTAAGTTTTATGCGTATCAAAATTAAGTTGTACAAAATAGCATATATCTCATGAGATACAGAGGACACTATTTAGTGCACAAAAATTAGCTAAAAACAAAATCTTTATTTAGCATTTTTTTATTAAACAAATACTTACCTACTTCTATAAAAACAGTTGCAGGTTATGTATGTCTTCGCAGTGTTGACAACTGTCTGGATTTTTTTTGAACATGAAGTTAGCACTATATGAAAGTTAAGCGCGAAATTTTTAATAAAAACGCAAATGTCCCATATTACCCCTGGAGTCCCATATAACCCCGTTTGACGGTACGAATTCTCGTCTTAGAGAGAGAAACATAGATGATAAACAAGAGGAAACTACGCTACTGTCTGTTCTACAGAACATCAGCTTCAATATCTGTTATTCTCATGTTGACATTCGTAGTGTTTTGCTTCATGTAATCCTGCGACTTTTGTAATTGATTGTGATTGAGTTATATTTTAGTTTTCTTTGAAAATTAAATGAAGTGCAGCGTAGCATATACTCGCTAGCTCCGCTTTTGTAAAACGGACAGTACATGACAAGCTCTGCCTTCTCGCGCAGTCCAGGGTCCTAGCTATTTGAATTTTACTCTACGCACCATTTTCTTGTCCCACTTAACACATGTTACTTTTTAAATCTTTTATATTAACTTCACCGTCTTGTCGTGGTCAAAAAAACAAAAGTCAAAAATGACCCACTTTCCGGGATCCTATCGAGCTGAAATTTTGGAAATAGACTTTTGTCACCTAACTGCACTTTGGCAAAATTTCAGATTCTCCGCCATCTTGAAACGAAATGGCGGCTAGCTATCTCAAAATGTACTGCACCGATTGCGGTCAAATTTGGTACAGTAATAGCCAAGGATCTAACTTATGATATAGATATATTAAAATGTCAGTCCGCCATCTTGAAATAAAATGGCGGACAGATATCTCAAAATGTACTGTAAATATTGCGTTCAAATTTGGTCTTGAAACATAGGTATATTAAAATGTTAGTCCGCCATCTTGAAACAAAATGGCAGCTAGCTATCTCAAAATGTACTGCACCGATTTGATTCAAAGACAAAAATTTAAGTATATATCGATCGAGTCTCATATAATAGTGAAAACTTTGTTTTTACGGGTTCGTTTTTTTACCTACCGTACTTGCTTTCTCTGACAGGATGTCCATTGCCAAAGCATGCGCACGCAACCGAAGTTCATCTAGATAGGTCTATTGTGAAAATATTGTTAAATTATAGTAGGTAAATAGGTATTTTATTAAATTTAAATTATTTATACAAGAAGTGACGGAACCTGACGGAAAATTTTGCAGAACATAGTGCAACGAATCAGAAAAAATATAGTTAGGTACTACCTTTTGCTTTTAAATATACTTATTTCCTTCTAATATCCAGATCGCATAATTTTTTCGACAGATATATACAAAAAATGTCACTTCCGCTTGGCAAGTTTGCACTAAAATCTAATCATCTCTTCGTTGAGGTTGAAATGACAGAAGTTCAAACGTAATGTATTATGCAAAATAAGAGAATTTTATATTCAATAGGTAATATCACAAGTGCATGGCAAATACCCAAATATTTGTCATGCACACGAGTGGTATATTGGTAAAATATTTCCTCGAAAATTTTTAACCAATCAGGTTACAGTATTTTTTAAATTTCATGCCAAAACAATCAAGTACAGGGTTCGCCAGTCAAATGGAAATATTTGATGTGGGGCTTAGAGTTCGAAGGGAGTTGTGATGAGTGCAGGGGTTTAACTGCGTAGCCACGCTGTTCACCCGTCCAACGATCTATTATAAACTAAATGGTAGACCACGCTGATAATGTTGAGTCGGTTATCTTCCTCTCCACCACCTCCCTACGAGCTCTAAGCCCTACATCAAATATTTCCATTTGACTGGCGAACCCTGTATAAGTGAGTAGGTGCACAAGTGCAGTGTACCCGCGAGTGCAAGTGCATACACGAGTATTTCTGACACAAGAATCAAATCAACAAGAAACTAGTTATTTATTAACATTACAGTTTGTACAATGGCAAATATAGGTATTTTTTACTATTATATTTTTTTTATCAAAAAATTTAAACATTTCATTAGATAAAGTGCGAATGTCAATGATATGACGTTTATGTGACAGATCATATGAATTACCTATTTTATATTAAAAATATCTAACTTTTCTCGAGAAATGTTCTACCATTATATCATTCGTGCATGACAAATACATCAGAATATTTTCTCTCGTGCACATTCATGCACTCGAAAAAATATTCAGGTATTTGACATGCACTTATGATATAACTATTGAATTTTTCTCGAGAAAAATTCGATATTTTTAATATAAAATAAATAAAATTTGATCTGTCATATAAACGTCAGATCAATGACATTGACACTTTGTATAAAAAATATAATGTATAGATAGTAAAAATACCTGTATTTGCCATTATGCAGACAGCAATTATGCAATTTATCACTAACTACTTAATGACAGGAAAATATTATCAAATGTAAGAAAGACAACACACGCCTACTAAAAGGTGGAACAAAAATTGAAACTGTTTGATAACATATCGGATGTGTGGTTGTTTATTTTTGTAGCTAGGAAACTGTATGGAAACTGTTAGTATCGTATATGGCCGTGGGAAAATGTTATTTTATATTATGTATAATAAAAACAATAACTAATTAAAATTGTTATTTTTCCACAAATTAATATTTAAAAAAAATATTTTTCTTATACAATATCCAAGATATAATAACCCATAAACAAGTACCGCACAAATTAGTAATTAAATAGTTCTGATGAGTTTCAAACTCTGGGCGCCAATAAAATGGAAACGTTCCATGGAACATCATATGACTTATATAAAGTAATATAAAGTTCATTCCAGGATATATCAGTGGTTGTCCGCCCCATTTTCTGGTAACATCCACAAGCACGTGAAGAACACATTCAATTAAAAATGCAAAACTTGATAAAGCCAAAGCAAAAGACAAGGACCAAAGTTTTCTGTTGACAGGAATAATACCTCCATTCTTAGAGAAATTGCAGAGTAAACCAGCAATAACACCTGTAACAGTGGACCACATTACCCACCGTACAATTTTGCTTGATAATGCGTTGTATGTATGAAGTATTCTGGCAGCATGCACACCCATATAAACAGTAAGAACTGATGTCAGGGTACCGAGCAATCCGTTGTAATCAAATCTCACAGTATAATGATAAACAATGTCTTTCAGCTGATGATGAGTCCCAAAAACCAGACGATCAATATATCCAGCTGCGCCTCCTGTACAGTTTTCATAATGTGGGTAATTTTGCAATCCTCCAGGGCCTAAATATCCAGTCGGACATCCAGGTACAGGTAGTAAGAACGTAATAAGTGTGTGCAAGGTCACCAAACTCAACACCACAATCCATTGAATCCAAGAGTTTTTAAAATCTTTTAAACAAAAGATTGTACTACTCGAGCTTGTAACGTCCTCATTTATTGACGATTCTTTGGTGCAAGACACTTCTAATACGGCTACAATTAAATAACATAATCCGATTCGCTGTAGTTCGCCAAGTAACCGTAGTTTATTCACTTTACAGTAACTATTGCGTGGATTTATTACTATACCAATTACAATTAAAATGATAGAACGTTTTATAATTTGTATAATAATTTGTCGACGAGGGATCGAGTGTTGTATACTATTTCGTAAAGAAATCTTGATGCAGAAGCCCACTATCCATAAAAACCAAGGATATACACAATCAGTGATATGAAGTCCGTTCCATGCTATATGTTGAAAGATCCAATACTTGCCGCCACCATAATGAAAAAATATTATCATTACAATACAAAATCCACGAAAAACGTCTATCGACTTAACTCTGTTAGAATGTTCACGTTTGGTTGCCTGTTCCACCACCAAAGGCAAAGAAATAGAAGGTGTTGTTAAATTACTGGATCTCGATGTAAGCTTAAAGTAACTTAAAAAAACTGATCCTCTTTTTTGTAGAAATTGACGAATGCATTTGAAATGATACCATACACAACCAAAAAGAATAAAGAAAATAATTGCAGCAATAAGAGGAATATACTGATTTTCAGCTTTTGTAATAAATATGTCTGAACAATTACTTCCAGTAAAATTCCATCCATATATTGCATGTTCATCGAAACTTACAGTTTGGCTGCATACTGTTTCATTATTCCTTATTTTTAAAATATAATCAAATTTGGTATCAAATAAATACGCCTTTTGATTGGGTTTCATGTCCACAAAAATACAATTTTGACATTCCAAGTTTTGGGCTGATATTTGGAAATTTCGGTCACTATTTATATCAAGACACGCAACGTCATATCTATCGATGAGATCCACAGTACAATGACGATCATAGGACTGCAACATTTTGTATTAGTATTTTATACACTACGAAATAATAATATTGAAGCAGCTAATTTATTTAAAATTGGCTTCGTTTTTTGTTTTGTTTGTTAAACATTAAACAATCGTTGCCGTTATTATTCAAGGCCTGGAAATGCATGCTGGTTGCTATCAATAAATTGGTGAACATTTGTTGCAATTTTTGCCGCAAATGGCGCTTATAAGGGACCCGGTTCCGATTATTAATAAATAAATTTTAATATTAAATTTAAATCACGAGGTATGAGACAGGAGATGACACTGTTGATTTTGTATGTTTCCATGTCACACAATTTTACTCCGAAACAGTCAAATTGGGTGGGGCGAGAGGACTGTAGTAAAGTTAGTGGCGAACTGTCAGTTTAAAATTAAAATAGATATTACCTCCATTTATAAACTTTATTTACGTGGTTTACTTATATTATGTTTTATTTAATTTTGACAATAATAACATGTTACGACTTTTGAACTATGTAGTCCACAAGTGAATAAATCGTTATTTAAAATTGATGATAGCGTTAAATCTAATAGTTTGATAATAAAGAAACTTATTATAAAATACAAGTGTAATTAAATTTTCAGTCATATGCTTCTAACTTCAGACTATGTGGCCTCCACCTCCCTGCAATTTAGTTGCTCACGGAGTAAAAATCTGATGTGGCCAACACATGATTGTAGTTTTTATAATATTATTAATGTTTATCATATATTAATCATATAGGTAAATAATAAATGACAATAAAAATAATAGAGTACTTATGGCGAGAGGTCATGTGTTGACCACATCAGATTTTCTCTTTTAACGTATTTTACAGATAACTTAATTCCTAATTCACCCTTCCGGTCTTGGACTGAGCCCCTTAAAAAAGAGCCCTCAATCAATCAAATTTTGCAGTCAATTTTCCCTAGCAACGAAAATTGTATTTCTCTACGATCGGTATTAAAAGTAGGCTTTTTAGACTTCACTTGGTTTCCTGAAAATCCTTCAAAATCTTGATATCCGAGTATCCGGATAGTTTGAGATCCGGATATCCGGATCCAATTTTTTCAGATATTGACAGCTCTAGTAAATAACATGTAGATGAATAATTTTGTGTTGTGCATTATTTTAGAGTCGATTTGGTCATAACGCCGGGTACGCCTATACTACATTTTTGTAAATAAAATATATTTTTCGGCGATTGACATTAAAAGTGCTGTTTTTTGACAGCAGACAGTCAATAAAGTGTCACTTTTGCTGCCTAGGCAGCAAAAATAGTAAAAAAAGCCTAGGCAGCAAAAGTAATTGTTACTATGGTGAATCAACAAATTTGACATTTATAAAATTCATCACATACCTAACCTATTTTGGCTTAGGTTAATGCTTTGTTTGTAATATTATGTTATTTTGTAAATCACAAAAATATGGCTTAGAAGTTGTACCAAATAAAGATCAGCTTTTCGGACTTTGATAATTCAATAATTCCAGGTCGAACATCAACATTACCGTATATTTTAATCATTATCGCTGGTATTGTCATCATCGATATTTACATATTTATTAGACCAACGGAGCGAAAATAGGAATCGACAAGGAACCTGTACCTATATTTTTTCTGCTTGGAGGAATGCAGATCAGCACTTGATACTATATTCTTCCAGTGTCGACATACGGAATCAAACACTCTGTGATTACAACAATACTCTAGACAATGTCGTTGCTAATAACGTATGTGTAGTTCGCAATACAAACTCTCTAATGACGTCATCAGAATGGAATTCCAAGAATGCCATTTATATTTTGTTCTTTCATAGCAACTGTCAACATACGCATAGCAACATACTTTGTTTGCGGTACCTATCAATATATTTAAAATAATCACTAAATTAATATTAATTAATAACAATCGCCGAAAAAATAATGTGTTTAACACGGCAAAAAATACAGATTTGCTGCCTAAGCTAGATCCATAGCCTCGGCTGCGCCTCGTCTATGAAACTCTAGCCGCGGCAGCAAATCTAATATTTTTTTGCCTAGTTAAACAAATAACTATTCGTTGTCTCCTTATAGCTAGTTTACTCATATAAAATTTTATTTATTATTTAATAAAAAAGTTATTAATAAAAAAGTTATTTTGAGCGTACCATTTTTTTTGGGACACCGGTATTTAAATCACGAAGTATAATAAATTTAAAATGAAACATAGGGAATAAAATTTAAATTTGTTAATTAACCTATCCTGCTGAATTTCGGTTGTGCGCGTATGCTTGGGCATCCGGTTAGAGGAAGTGAGTACGATAGATACGAAGTAACATGATGTGTTGAGTGAGACGGCAAAACTGCTGCGCAGTACGCTTTGTTAATAGAAAGTGCGGTTAGTTGAAGTTTTACATTTCTTATTTTAAATTTTTTAAATCTAGGGCAAAAGTTTAATTAATTTTAATGACATTGCGCAATTTGAACAATTTAGTATGCAGCAGACATGAAACAAATTAATAAAATCGTAAAAAAATTGAAATGTAAGTTTGACATTTGTACAAATCTGTCTAAATACGCGCGCATCACCAGAATTCTATTACGTCACTTCCTTTTGCCACAAGCATGCGCACAGCGTACTCCTTCTGACAAGATAGGTCAATTGGTGTCACACTGCTGCATGCTGCTATCTGGAATACGATTTATACTTTGAACAATTAAAAGTTTATGTTGAAAGCGTCCCTTGAAACTATTGCAGCTGCTCAAATATCTTATATTTTTCAAGAATAATACATAGTTAAATTGATTCCCTATGTTTCATTTTAAAAAGAACGCTCTAATACATTGCTGTCAAAGTCGTAACCACGGATATAAAAAAATCCCATGTTCCACACGTTCAAATAAACTCACTGTATATTATTATAATACAACGTGGTAAAAACAAATTAACTGATCTGTAGTTCCATAAACAAAACAAGTTGAGTATCTATAATTAAAATATGTTATATAATGATTTAAAGCACGAAGTTTAAATTAAAGACACCACTTTGGTGGTGTGCTGTCAAAGTTAAAACTTATTGTCAAGAAATGAATATGACGGGAAGAGACTAATTACGTAAGTACATCATGCTACTGTCTTATGCCTGTGGCACACCGGCCGAGGAGCATCGAGGACCATCGAGTAACTCCTCGATGAAACGATAGAACGCACCCCGTCCTCGACGAAAAATAGGGGCGCCGCTATATTCATCGAGTTGTTCCTCGATGAAACGAATGTATCTCATTTCAGACGTATCTTTTGTATTTGATTTCGCGCAAAACTTTGATGTATTTGTCACCGATGAAATAGAAATCCATCGCGGACGGGTGCGTTCTTTCGTTTCATCGAGGAGTTACTCGATGGTCCTCGATGCTCCTCGACCGGTGTGCCATAGGCATTATGCCTGTGGCACACCGGCCACAGGCATTATAGACGTCATAAGGAGACTAGTATTGGTCAAATTTTAGACGATTATTTGCATGGAAGAAAATAACATCTTTTTTAGGTGGCTATTGCATAAATAGTTGTTTTACGTATACTTTGACAGCCGTAAAGTGTCACATTTTTTGACATCTGTCAAAATGACTACTTTACGGCCGCATTTACTTCACGGCCACTTTTACTTCACGGCCGCATTTACTTTACGGCCGCTAAATAACAAATTTATTTAATTTTAATTGGTAAATATATTTAAAAGTAATTACCTACAACTTAGTTAGCCTAAATTATATAAATAAAATTATTTATGATACTAAGAAACTTTTTTTGACATAAAATTATATATTTTTTGATAGTCACCTAAAAAATCTGAAGTGGCCTGCACACAACCTTCCGCCATATCTAGACTTATAAACATAAATGTCTACGTATACAATCCGGTGTCCCTAAAATATACAAATAAAAATCTAAAATATTCAAACACAGAAATTTGCATCACCTGAATCAAAAGATTCGTTCACAGGCAAACTCTTCTGGGTTGAAGCCATCCTCTGTTCAATTACTACATTAAATATCTTACTTTTGACTTATATGGCGCTATAGTATGTCAATTTGTCACCCGTTTCACCTGTCAATATTTTTTACGCAGAAACAAAAACCAACCGAACATGGATTACAAGATTTCAACTTTTTATCTGATAAATTTATTTTTTAAATTTTACTGCAGTTCTTTAATGCTTACCAGACAAAGACAATTTTTTTATAACGTAAGTTGCAAATAACTTTGCCTCTTATTCTTATTACAAATAAATGCTATATTTATCCAAATTTATATAAATTTTTGACAATTATCTTTTTCAATCTTCAAAAAATATCACTTCCGGTGAAGATATTTGTACCAAAATCTAATAAGATCTTCCTATTCGTATACAATTGTAAAATACCAAATATCAATATTTTTGGGTAATTCGTATTTGAATTATGCGACATCCAGCATCGGCCCGGACCACACACATACACACACACACACGCACGCACACACGCACGCACGCACACACACACACACACACACGCACACACGCACGCACGCACACGCACACACACACACACACACACACACACACACACACACACACACACACACACACACACACACATACATACATACATACAGACATCATCGAGAAACTATCAAAAATGAGTTGGAAGGACCCTAATTCGTGCTCATCCACTTAAAACTCACAACCCGATTTTTTGCATGATTCCAATACCTTCCTTTACAGGTAAGCGGAAGGTAAAAATGTTGTGTGCACCTCGGCTTAAAAGTGTTTTAAGCATCACCTGAATTGCAGGCCTCGGCCTATGCCTCGGCTGCAAACTTCAGATTCGGCCAAAAAAGATCACTTTTACAGCCTTGATACACAAATAACTATTAAACATCCAGATTGAAGGACATAAGACACGTGACACGTATGTGACGTTTTTGTGAATACGTTTGGATCAGACGTTAAGACATGGAGATTATAAAAACGTCTTAACGACGTATTTGCGTCTCGCGATTTTCGCAATAATTTCTATGACAAAAACAAAAATATCGAAAAACTTCTATCTCTGCATGTCAATCTGAGAATAACTTTATAAATAAAATATAAGCAATAACAAATGAGTATGAAGGCGATGTACCTACTTGAAACATAATATAATAGGTACCACACTTTTTCTAAACTGTATAGGTTATATAATTTTTATTGCACAGTTCTTGTAAATTGTTCAAAATTTGCTATTTGTATAACAAGTTTTGAAAATATAGTTTTGTCGAACGCGAACGAAAATGCAGCCCGAGCGGAGGGAGGGTTGCAATCGTTCGTACAAGTTTTACAAAAACTCTTGAATGATTATTTTTACTATTTTACTCAGTAAAAAATAAACCCGTAAACAAAGTTTTTTACTATAAATCCTTTATATATGAGACTCGATCGATATTTATTTAAATTTTTGTTTTTGAACCAGATCGGTGCAGTACATTTTGAGATAGCTAGCTGCCATTTTGTTTCAAGATTGCGGACTAACATTTTAATATACCTATTTTTCAAGACAGATTCTTAGCTATTACTGTACCAAAATTGGAACGCAATAGTTACAGTACATCCTCCCTACGGAGGAAAAGTCAATTGGAATCCCGCATAAAGCGGAAGGAAAAGTACTTTTCCTCTCAAGGTGGGAAAGGTACTGATCGATCAGAAATACCTCCCTTTCGTCTCTAGTAATAGAGACGAAAAGTAGCGTTTTCAGTGGAGGTATTGAAAAAATAATTTAATTACCTAGGCACTAAAAGTGACATTTCACAGACCGTCAGCTGTCAAAAATAGCACTTTCAATGTCAATCGGCGAAAATTTTTTTAGTAAAAATGGTCGAAGAATCGAGACGAGATCGAGATCGAGACGAGATAATAATAATCGAGACGAGAAATAATCGAGACGAGATCAAAATTTTCAAATTCAAAATGAAACGAGACAAGAAGTGAAAAATCTCGTCTCATCTGGACGCATCACTAAGGCCCCCCTCTCTGCAGACCAATTTCATTTTTATGGGCTCGGACTTGTCCCGTTTAAAAAATCATAGTTACGGTCCTGAACCTATGCTGTTCGAGTCGCATGATCACGTGGTACTTGAAATGCATGCCGCGACCAAGAGAGCTGGAAAGCGACGTTGCTGCTGCATCAGGACGCGGGCGCGCGCTGCACGTGAACAGGATTGCAAGTGAGAAAATTGTGCCAAAGGGAAAATTCTTTTATACGTGTTTAAAAAGATGTTCCGAGGTTTGAGACTGGAATTCTATTTATTTTATTTTTACTGCAAATTGATTAAAGATTGTTCCCAAGTTATCAATAAGACATTTTTCAGTTAAAAATTAGATACCTATTTGTTTTTTTTAACTATTTACAAATTACGATATATTTATTATAGTTCTATAATAGTTATTTACGAACCAAATGCGGGAAGATTTTGATCCCACATGAGCGGTCCTTTGAAACACGAGCGAAGCGAGGGTTTCATTTACGCGAATGCTTGGATGGTGTCTTCCCGCCAGAGGTTTGTACAATGTTTTTTGTAACGAATAAAACGATAATCAAATACATTCAAGTTGTAGTTGTAGTCTGATCATTAAATTTGAGGTTACGTTGTTTTTTCTACTCACTACTACCGACATATGGTGCGCTGCACACAAGTTTTATTTTTAAATATTGGCGGTATTCGGTGGTCTTCACTAATTATAATTCCAGGAAGTAACACTTTATAAACTAAATTTTATTATTTTAAAGATGATTTTACTCTAAAATGTCTAGAAAAGCCAGTGTTCTTTGCATTTTTCCTGATTGACTACACTGGGAAATTGACATTTCCGATTGTCAATTGCGTGTTTAATATGTCATTTCCTAGATGATGAGTGCAAAAAGTATTTTTTACCTCCCGCCTTATATTCTATAAGAAGAGGTATTGTGAAATTTTGTGAAAATCTGTAGTTGCTACAGATTTATAAAACTGTAAATATTAAACAAAATCGCAATGAAATCTATAATCATATGAACATTTTTGTACATGTCAACAAGTATTGATGTGATTTTGTTCAATATTTACAGATTTACAAATCTGTAAAACTTATAGATCTGTGGGCGTTTTCACATCTAACGACACCGATACCGGCACGACATCAGCACGATACCGACACCGACATAAAAATACTAAAATTTAAAAAATTAATGATATAAAAATTTATTTTAGCATTTAGATAATATCTGGGGAGTTTAACCCCAATCACCCCCTGGCTTCGCCAATGCTTACATGTAGATCATAAAAATTAAATAAATAATATATAAATATTTATTTAACTGAAAAAACAAAACGAAAATACATTACTTATTATGAAATTACAAAAATAATTGACTTTGGAGCTGGAATGGAAAAATGGTTTCGTTGGCGGGCCAACTGTAAAATTTCAAATAGAAGCCGTAGCAAAATTATAGGAATTTTTAAAAAAGTAATGCGCCGCAAATGAATTTTTTAAATTTGAAAATCATAAAGAGGGTCATTTTCCCCCATCGCAGCATAAAATTTGTTGTGAACGCATTTGATTATTTTCAACACCTACAAGTGACAAGACATTTTGTTTTTCAGCGTTTTGACGTTTTGATGGTTTTATTAAAATGTCGGCAACAATTTTTGTAATAAAATTTTTGTTAACAAAATATCTTCGGAGTTATTTTCCTAATGCAATGATGCTCTAATTTTCTAAAGAAAAATTTACATTTCATTTTTGAGGAAACAAATTATAAGAAAAGTTTCCCCGTGTGCACTAGGCATTAGAATTTATAAAAGAAAAATCTGTAATTCATTGATATAGCTTCAAACCCGTGAATTTCTATCCAGAATTTAGAAGCATGAAAGAATCCTTGTGTGAACAGTTTACAATAGCAAAAAGCTGGCATTGCAGTTAATAAAATCAGTACGAAACATAAAAAGACCTAAAACGCAAAAAACTAATTCATTTCTACAATCTACACTGCTTTAAATTTAAATTTCTATTTTATATGTGCAAAACGAGCTGACTCCGAAGCGCCATTCTTAAAAAAGTAATTCCAATTATCAAAATTTTTGTTTTCTTAACATAGATAACTAAATGTACTTCATTAGCGCATTTATAATCCTTATCTGGACAAGGTGAGTACAACGGACTCATTTTAACATATTTAGCTATTATACTCATAATGTCATAATCCGGTAATCCATATTTGTTCTTTTATTTTTGTCTTATGTTGTATTTGATGATAAATAAACATTTTTTTCTTGTTAATTATTTATAATAGTTATTTATGTATCAAGGGCATCATAATGATGTTTACAAGCCCAAGGGCCTCTGGCCCGAGGGTCTGTAAATCGCCCGAGGGCTATAAACATCAATGATGCCCGTGGTGCATACAATATTTTATGTCTTACTATTTTATTTAAAATATTGCGCGCGTGACATTTCGCTTAGTGATGTCTCAATATTACCATGGCAATTTCTTAATGCCCTAGGGTATAATGTAGTATATAACATACCTCGTATCCATGACATAATTAAACAATTACATACTAGGAAGACATAAATAAACAAATTTGAAAATTTGTAACGCAGACGGACCAGTGAGTCTATAATTATATCGGACAACGAACTAGTAGAGATGGCCTTTGCATGCATTTGATGGATGTAAATTCCAGGGGTGGATCCTCCCCTTGAGACTACATTGCAAAATAAAAACTAAATTTTATAATTTATTTTTATTTAAGAATATATCTTTTTTTGCTATTCTACAAGTTGGCAACACTCATAATTATATAACTAAATATCTCAAATTCGGCAATAGGGCCGTTCATTATATTAGACTTTAAATTTCCATATGATTTGAAAAGTGATTCTGCCCAATGGGTCCTGCTAGCCCGTAGGCACGTGCCTTGTGCCTATTGGGTAATACGGCACTGAGCATGTGATTTTCCCACTAGCGCCACAGCTCATACCGGCGAGGTAGAAAACCACTCGGGGCACTCATGACCAGCGCAACGCTTGGAGACTTGACCCGCGCTTGGCGCTTAGTGCATCGATCCCGCGCTTGCAAGCTCCGTGTTCTTATTGCTTTGCTTTGTGCTACGATGTGGAGTGCGAATATGTCGTTCTCGCGTTTGCGGACTGAGAGATGATTGGGTTATTAATGAGCCACGGTGTTAATTATTATGCATGAGAATTTGCTTGATTCAAGTATAAAACAATTAACACGCTTTATAGAAGATATTCATGAGTTTTAATACTGGTACACTGTAAACATTATTGTGCACAGCTCGATACTACAAAATATTTAAATATTCAATAATCAATTAGCTGGCTGATGGGTGCACATTATCTCCCGCCTTGACACTGTAATATGTTAATTTGGTTTTAGTTTTATGCTTTCTTAAATTATAATTTTGCAATAATTTTCATAATTCACAAACTTTTTGCAAAATTTTTAATAGTTCTTAATTCTTTATTTTGCTGATGTTGCTCAGTGTAAATGTAAAATGAAAAAATCTGACGTGGCCATCACACAACCTTAGGCCGTATCTAGACTTTAAACAGAAATGTATACGTACAATCCGGTGCCCATTTAAAATATACAAATAAAAATCTAAAATATTGAAACACAGAAATTTGTATCATCTGAATAAAAAGATTCATTCACAGGAAAACTCTTCTGTGCTGAAGCCACCCTCCGTTCAATTACTACATTTAATATCTTACTTATGACATATAGCACTAGTATGTCAACCTGTCAATATTTTTTACACAGAAACAAAATTCAGTCGAACATGGATTACAAGATTTCAACGTTTTATTTGATAAATTTATTTTTTTAATTTTACTGCAGTTCTTTGATGCTACCAGATAAAGACAATTTTTTAACTTTGCCTCTTATTCTTATTACAAATAAATACTATATTTATCCAAATTTATATAAATTTTTGACAATTAATCTTTTCAATCTTCAAAAAATATCACTTCCGGTGAAGATATTTGTACCAAAATCTAATGGGTTCTTCCAATTTATGTACAAATGTTAAATACCAAATATCAAAATTTTTGGGTAATTCGTATTTGAGTTATCCGACTGACAGAAATCCGGCCCTGACCACATACACACACACATACATACAGACATCATCGTGAAACTATCAAAAATGAATTGTAAGGACCCTAATTTGTGCTCATGCACTAAAAACTCACTACCCGATTTTTAGCATGATTCCAATACCTTCCTTTACAGGTAAGCGGAAGGTAAAAATGTTTCCTAGCGCAAGTCATTAAAATGAGAATTGATTATTGCAGTTGAGCGCAACTCTTGCTCAATGTAAAATGGGCTTTAACGTAATTATAATTTGCAAGAGCAATTGATTCACGCATAATAATTTCAAAATTGGTGTACAGAGGAAGGAATCATGACGATTATCATTATTAGTACCTATTATATTTATTATTTATTGTTTTATCTATTTTTGTTATTATTATTATAGTATAATATGGCATTATGTAGCAAAAATTACATATTTGATGTTCATGTTATACCTACATTCGTTGTAGATAAAGTAATGTATTTTTAGAAAGAGTTAGGTAAGTTCTGCAAAAATATCACTTGTACCAAATAATAATGCTAATAATTTATTATAAGCTTGTATAAGTAGAAAACCAATAAAAATGGAAGATTTAAACAGATTACTACTACAACAAGGTACCGCTCCAGAAAGCAAGCAGCTAAAACTGCATCATAATAAATAAAATCAGAATTTGAGCACAGTGTTTATATGTTGTGCAGGTAGAAAAGTCATTAAAAGAAAGTTCTATTTACGTGTCTGGAGTAGAGAAGACGCTACAAGGGTACAAGGTACTACTAAAGATACTAGATTCCTGTTTCTATCTTGTAATAAACGATAACAGTGTTAACTCTCTCCTAAATAATGTATGATACGCCTTTTTCTAAAATTATGTTTATTATTGGCTTAAGAACATGTAAGTAAAATAAGCAATAGGTATGTTATTCAGATGAGGTCGTTTAAGTAAAAATAGAGCTAAATTGTTAACTGTGATAAAATTTCATGAAGTATTTAAAATTTATTTAATTTTTGACGGTATCCAAAAAAAGATTTTTTGCACTTCTTTATTTTTAGGGACTAAGGTTCTTAATTTGATCGCAAAGGATTATTTTTCATATTTAATCCCGTTGTTAATGAATTGATGCATTAATTAATCTTGATGTCCAGTATCTATGGTAAAAATATAAATATCTGTCATAAAGTTTACTGTTTACAAATTGTGTAATCTTTTAAACTACTATTATTACAGATAACAAAATTTGTATTATTTTTAAAATTTGTTATTTATTTTAATTTCTACTCGTGTAAGAGGGTAAAATATACGAAATTTCGCCTATATGGAAAAACTTAACTCAATAAAACAGCCGTTGAACCTGAACCCAAAATTTTTTCCCATTTCCTTCAAAAAACCGAACCCCGGTAATGTTTTTTATAAGAATTCACTTCCTCCTTACAGATTTTCTGGATCCGAAACTGCGCCAAATTGTCGAAATTATGAATGATTTTTAAAACACCCGAAAAAAATGTCGGAGTGCGCCTCTGTTGTCTACATACCTTATTTGGGGCACACTGTATCAGTATTAAAAAGAGAATATATTCAGAATAATATGCTAAACTTTGAATTAACCTACTTTTTAAAACTTGACATATTCAGTAACAGTAAAACAAAAAATATAGCGAGCAATCACTTGATGGAAACAATTAAGTTGATTCAGTGAGGAAGAAGTATATGCATTTCCTCGTGCACGTTTCGCATATAAATAGCTTTCAGCTTAGCATCCGGCCATCCGGACCAGGTTTAAAAAACGAAACTTAAACATCTCAAGCTCTAGCCTGCGGTGCAGTTCCTGTTCCTTGCGAGAATGCCGTACTTAGCGCTGGGATCCGCAAATAAACGCTGTTTATGCGTTCTCCTTGCACTGTACAACGGCCAGGTGAAAGAAACGACTGCAGGGAATCTGAATATTATAAGAAGTGTATGATGTTAGGAAAGAATGGTGAAATGGACCATTAGGGAGTTGGGAATTGTTCTGGGTACTTACTGCTGTCTGTGTTTATTGTTTTTGGTTGGAATATTCAAATAAAAGTATGCTTGAGGTTTAAATTTATTTAAGAAAAATCTATTGTTCTATATTACACTGTATTAAATGTATTTATGCGCAATAACATAACCACACAAAAATATTAACATTTCAGTTCACAATGAAAAAAATCTGACGTGGACACCACATGACTTCCTTGTACGCCTTGTGTGTTCATACTTTTCTTAATAACTAAAATGTAGAATAATATAAAAAATTATTTTAACTTATTATACTAGTACTACTACTACTACTGCTACTATACTCACAAATCATTTTATTTAAACTGCAGAAGAAGATATAAAGCATATTATACTATTGTCACTGTCATGTCATAATCATTTAAATTTTATGAAGTAACAAATGTTAATCGATCATGAACTACAAGATACCGAAATACTAAATTATAAATATATACTTTAATTATTCCCAAATGATACCAGATACAAAAATATTTATAAAATACCGATTGTAGGTAATAATCACATAATCTTTCATTTAAAATTAAAAAATTTGTCTTAAATTAAATATTCATATATAATACCACTAGTGTTCCAAGTTATGTCGACAATTTTTGTTGCTGTATCACGAATGGTTATTACGCTTAGTGATGCAGCCACAAAAATTGTCTACATAACTTGGAACACGAATGGTATTCGGAGGACAATTCACCGAATAAAAATGTATTCTTTCGTTATGAAAATGATTTATAAATAGCTTCACTTCCATTACAACAGTTATAACAATAGGATTTTGATTAATAAAGATATATTCAATTGTTTAAAATTGTCGATTGGATCACTAGTGAAAATTGTCGAAAAATTATGTCGCTGCGAGCACTAGTGATAAATTGTCGAAAAAATTAGTTTCAATTGGTGGAAAATTTATAAATCCTCAAAATTGATTGGTCCATATTTGACAGATGACACATGAGTTGAATTGTCATCGAAATATTTGAAAAAAGTACTACTTCCAGTATATAGATTGAAACCAAAAATAGGAGGTGCACAACTAGATGCTATAACAGTCCTAAATACAAAATTTCAACTTTCTACGTCTAACAGTATTTGAGTTATGCGACACACATACGTCCGTACGTACGTACAGACGTCACGACGAAACTAGTCATAATGGATTCAGAAAAGGTCAAAACGGATATTTCCGTCAAAATCTGAGAACCGAAATTTTTCGCGATTACAATACTTCCTTACTTCGTACAAGGAAGTAAAAAGATATATAAAATAAAAATTTACATAAAACCTTTACCGAAATATAGTAGTTATTGTTAAAGTAATATTTAAATTTGTTAAATAAAAATATCAAGAAAGAAAAATTTTGCTTAGAGACAGCTCAAGGAAGACCATTGAAAATTTTTGACAGAATGTATCTTATAGAAAAAAGTACGAGGAATTCAGTGCTGCAAACCGGAAGTCAATATCATTATTCGTTCAGATATTATAGTTAATTAAACACAATAAACAAAAGAATAAACAACATTTTTACTATATTCTCTCTGGGAAAAACTTTAAATTTCAGCTCAACCAAGGCCACTGAAATTTTTTGACAGAATGTATCTTATAGAAAAAAGTACGAGGAATTCAGTGCTGCAAACCGGAAGTCAATATTATTATTCGTTCAGATATTATAGTTAATTAAACACAATATACAAAAAAATAAACAAAATTTTTACTATATTCTCTCGGGAAAAACTAACTATAATATCTGAACGAAAAATGATATTGACTTCCGGTTTGCAGCACTGAATTCCTCGTACTTTTTTCTATAAGATACATTCTGTCAAAAATTTTCAATGGCCTTCCTTGAGCTGAAATTTAAAGTTCTTTCGCGAGAGAATATAGTAAAATTTTTGTTTACTCTTTTGTTCATTGTTTTTAATCAACTATAATATCTGAACGAATAATGATAGAAACTTCCGGTTTGCAGGATTGAATTCCTCGGACTTTTTTCTATAAGATACATTGTGCCAAAAAATTTCAGTGGCCTTGGTTGAGCTGAAATTTAAAGTTTTTTCCCGAGAGAATATAGTAAAAATTTTGTTTATTATTTTGTTTATTGTGTTTAATTAACTATAATATCTGAACGAATAATGATATTGACTTCCGGTTTGCAGCACTGAATTCCTCGTACTTTTTTCTATAAGATACATTCTGTCAAAAATTTTCAATGGTCTTTCTTGAGCTGAAATTTAAAGTTCTTCCGCGAGAGAATATAGTAAAATTTTTGTAGAGAGAAACGGTTGGTGTTTCAAATCTGTATATTTTGCCAAACTTTGAAAAGCTGTATCTCAGAAACTATTAGGACTACCGAGCCCATTCTGATCTTAGATTGTAGACAATTTAATCTAGTTTAAAAATGTATAGAATGGTTTTTGTCGAAATCGTGCTCCTTCATAGTCAAAATGGTAAGAAACCGAAAAAAGTGCAAAAATTTAGCAGTTTTTGAGATATTCAAAAGTGTTCCGGAGGGTTGCCGAGGTCGAAAACTTGGATTTAGCATCTCAGTCACATCCTATACAAGAAAAAAAATAGAAACCTACTACCACCACTTGATGCAACTTAGGCCCATTATAACCATGACAAGGCTACTGGACAAGAGTGTGTTGAACGATTTTTATGAATATTGTTATTGAAATAAAACTTAACTTTAAAGAAACTTCGGCGTTTTATTAAAACTATGAGTTTAGTTAGGTTAGGTTAGGTTCCAATATGTTAACAGTAGGTATATTACTTCCTTGTACGGAGTAATAAGGAAGTATTGTAATCGCGAAAAATTTCGGTTTTCAGATTTTGATGGAAATATCCGTTTTGACCTTTTCTGAATCCATTATGACTAGTTTCGTCGTGACGTCTGTACGTATTGTACGTACGTACGTACGGGCGTACGTATGTATGTCGCATAACTCAAATTCGGTTAGACGTAGAAAGTTGAAATTTTGTATTTAGGACTGTTATAGCATCTAGTTGTGCACCTCCTATTTTTTGTTTCAATCTACAAACCGGAAGTAGTAAATTTTAAAAAAATTTCGATAAATATTTAATTTAAGACAAATTTTTTAATTTTTAATGAAAGATTATGTGATTATTACCTACAATCGGTATTTTATAAATATTTTTGTATCTGGTATCATTTAAGAATAATTAAAGTATATATTTATAATTTAGTATTTCGGTATCTTGTAGTCCATGATCGATTAACATTTGTTACTATGTAAAATTTAAATGATTATGACATGACAGTGACAATAGTAAAATATGCTTTATATCTTCTTGTGCAGTTTAAATAAAATGACTAAAATATATTTGTGAGTATACTAGTATAATAAGTTAAAATATTTTTTTATATTATTCTACATTTTAGTTATTAAGAAAAGTATGAACACACAAGGCGTACAAGGAAGTCATGTGGTGTCCACGTAAGATTTTTTTTACTCTGAGGCTGCGTCATAATCAATAGTACCTATAATTACAATATAATGAATTAATAAGATAATTCGAAATCATATACTAAGTACAAAACCATAATTGAAGGGTACTTTAAAATATATTTTGTACAATAGGTCATTTTTAGCATTTACTGGCTGTGTTTCCATGGTAGTAGGTTTTATTTACAAATTAGAAGGCGGTAAGAACTCATAAAGAAGGCGGTAAGCACTAAACAACAACAGAAACCAAGGCAACAGCATCAAAATGCAAACTAAACGTAGGTACATAAAAAATTTAACATTATTTCCAAATTTATTTTTATTGTATCGATCAGGCAAAAATATTATAAGCATCACAGACGTTATGTGCATTTTGTAAGGTTTCGGATAATATTGGAAACATCGATTACGTCTCGGTCTCCAAACATTATCCTCAACCGGTAAGCTGCTCATACCGCCCTTGATACTTACATATTCTTATACTATACCTACTATAAAATACAGCAACCTGATTATACCTGTAATGTTGTATTTAATTTATAGTTAGTGAAATTTTCAATCAGAACTTTAGTAATTTAATTTTTGAAATAATAACAGTAAGTATCATGCTAAATTATTATTTTCTATATAGTTTTGTCACATCTACCTAACTCGAAAAATTCAAAAATTATTGTGTATTATGTAGAATTTTTTGTCCGTGTTTTCACTAATTCACTATAATTTGTAATATCAAACTACATTTTCTACGAATAAAAAAAATAATAATAAGAAAAAGTGAACATTCTAAATAAATTATCTTTTAGCTTATACCATCTACTCGTATACCTACGCAGTGAAGAATAAATATAAATTTGGTTAGACGTTTGAATTTCAATGAAATGTGTGTGAAGTATTAAAAATTCATAAGAGTAGCAATTTCAGCATGATTAACTTTGGAAGTTAGAAGACAGTATCATTATTCTATAAACCTCAAAATTAAATTACAAGTTTAATACGTCGTATTATAAAATTAATTTACTAAACTCTGGCTTTTAAAGGAATTTCAATATTACTTCCAACGCGTCAAGTAACAGCTTCAGCATCGTCTACAATATCTGAGAGCTTTTTACATGTAATGGGTGATAAAGATAATATACATTTAAATTTTTTTAATAAAAAACCGGATGTGGCACCACATGACTGCCTTATATGCCTATTACACTGTTCATACTTTTGTTAATATCTAAAATGTAGAATAATATAATAACCGGTTTTTATCCGGAAAATACCAAAAAAATACCTAGAGTAAAGTGCCCCTTTGGCACGGACGATCGCAACCAAAAATAGGAAGTGTATAACTAGATGTTATAACAGTCCTAAATAGTACGTCTAACAAAATTTGAGTTATGCGACACACATACGTCCGTACGTCCATCCGTCATAGACTAGGAAATTTTTTCGAAAATATACCTCCTAGAGGCAAATCATGTAACAATTGATTAACAGATTGAATATTATGCTTTGATACCCGCTGAGTACGCCTAGGTATGTTATTTGCTCGAATTTTCACTCCTTGTGCCCCAAATTCAAGATGGCGGACGAAAATTGTGTCCGAAAATCAGTTTTTTACATTTATCTCAGAAACTATTCATATAAGGTGAAAAAGTGTTACATAAGAAAATGTAGATCATAAAATTCTCTATAAGATAGGTTCTTAACTATTTTCATGTAAGTGGCACAGTTTTCGAGAAAATCAAGAAAATGTATTTCGAACATTTCAATCATTAAAAACCAAGTCCAAATTATGTCTCCCTTCATGAAATGGCTGTCATTTATGAACTAATAATAATATCAACTTCCGGTTTTTAAATTAAATTATATGAATTTTTTTTTGTAAGATATATTATTTTAAAAACTTTTTAGTGCGTTCATTGAGCCAAAATGTAAAATTTTCTTCCGAGAAATTTTACCATTTTTTATATTATTTTGTATTTAATGAACTGTAACTTCAGACCGAATAAAAATATTGACTTTCGGTTTCTTTTATTAAATTCTACGAACATTTCTCTCTAAGATACATTATGTTAAAAACAGTTTAAAGTTATTTTTAAGCCAAAATATTACATTTTTCCCCAAGAAAAAGTTGAGAAATTTTTAAATTTTTTGTATTTATTGTGTTTAATGAACTGTAACTTCTAATCGAATAACAATATCGACTTCCGGTTTCTTTTATTAAATTCTACGAACATTTTAAAAAGTTTTAAGGGCGTTCTTTAAGCTAAAATATTAAACTTTTCACCGAGACAAAATTGAGAAATTTTTAAATTTTATTTATTTATTGTCTTTAATGAACCTTAATTTCTAAACGAATAAAAATATCCATTTCTGGTTACTTTTATTAAATTCTACGAACATTTCTCTATAAGACACACTATTTTAAAAAGTTTTAAGGGCGTTCGTTATGCCAAAATATTACAATTTTTCCCGAGAGACAGTTGATTTTTTTTTAAATTCTTCGTATGTATTAATGAACTGTAACTTCTTAACGGATAAAAATATCAACTTCCCGTTTATTTTATGAGATTTTTCAGATTTTTTTCCATAGTCTATAAATCTAGCGCCTCCAAAATTTTAGTTCCTAAAAATAAGTTTTCT
This sequence comes from Agonum fuliginosum, assembly GCA_947534325.1. Classification (NCBI taxonomy): domain Eukaryota; kingdom Metazoa; phylum Arthropoda; class Insecta; order Coleoptera; family Carabidae; genus Agonum; species Agonum fuliginosum. The sequence continues at coordinate 33,487,140 of OX384031.1, read as the reverse complement.
TATAGAGAATGTTGTGATATACATTTTCTTATATAACAGTTTCTTTTACCTAATATTAACAATTTCTGCGATAAAATGTTCTGAAAAGAAACCGGAAATCCATATTCTTATTCGTTTAGAAGTTAAAGTTCATAAAACAGAATAGTTACGAAAATTTTTTTTAAATTCAACTTTCTCCAGGAAGATTTTTTTATATTTTGTGTTAATGAACGCCCTAAAAAGTTGTTAAAATAATATATCTTATAGCAAAATGTTCGTAAAATTTGATAAGAGAAACCGGAAGTCAATATTTTTATCCGTTCAGAAGTTACAGTTCATTTAACAAAATCAATACGAAGAATTAAAAAATTTCTCAACTTTCACTCAAGAAAAAATGTAATATTTTGATTTTAAAAAAACTCTAAAAGGATATTAACATAATGTATCTTTTAGAGAAATATTCGTAGAATTTAATAAAAGAAACCGGAAGTAGATATTGTTATTCGATTTGAAGTTATAGTTCATTAAGACTGCGTTTAAAGCCCTCTATGAAAAAACGTGGCCAATTTTTGAACAAACCAGAGTTTCAAACCATCTATGAAAACACATCCCCACCATTCCCTAATGGGGTAGAGCTATTTACCTAAAGATGTCACCGTAGTAAGACAGCACATCAGTCAGGTAGTACGACCCGCGTAGGGTAGGTAAGGGGAAGGTGCAAGGGCAAGGGATGTACGCCAGATGGGAAAGAACCGAAAGAACGCATTGCACCATGCACACAACATAATTCTATTCGGCTTCACAAATTCACGAACGGTGATTCCATGACTGTTTCCATACTTATCCAAATAGTCTAAATAATATTTTTAGAATGATGTAAACTGTACTGTACATACGAGTAAAGAAAATAATTTCATAATTTATTAATAAAGCAAAATATTTTAATTTCAATTAAAGTCTACAAAACAATAATAATAAATTATCAGTAAATTTTTCTACAAATATAATATTTTTGCCAGTTCTATAATAATATATAATACAATTTACATAAAAATACAGTACCTACGTAAACAATAATTTTTTTTATTGTTTATATTAAGTTGACCATGAGTTTGATAAAATAATTATGATTTTTTTGTAACATGTGCACGCAAAATGAGCTTATTTAAAGGGAGCAAAACGCATTTTTGTTCCCTTGAAATATTTTGCTCCCTCTCTATTATTTTCGAGAAACGGAGTAGCGACCGTTACACTGAGGGAGCAAAAACGCGTTTTGCTCCCTTTAAACAAGCACGTTTCCGCTCATTTTTCTGTGCACTCGTTACAAAAATTATCGTATGCACTTCGGGAGGAACGCTTTTGCTCTCTCGGGTGAATCGACAGCACAAGACTGATTCAGTCCTGTGTTGTCAATTCACCCGCGGGAGCAAAATCGAGTTTTCCTCCCTTGGTGCATAATGTACTATTTTCCGTTGATATCTGTAATCGTTGAATAGTGTACGAGTATGTTTGGAAGTGTGTATAAATTATATCAACAGAAAATATTAAAGTTTTTTTTATTAAAAAAAGTCAGACATAAAATCCAAAATTGGAGTTCTATCAGCTATTTCAGGAAGAATATAATTTAAATAAAAATATTTTAGTTTTGGTAACATTACTTGCTGCTATAAAACTTCATCTTTTTCAACTTTTTCTATGTACAGGTCGACATTAATGAAATAACAATATTCTTTATTATTTATTTGATAAAAGTAATTATGGTTTCTTTTTAACATTTTTTTGCTTCAGTATTCAAAGTTTCACTGGTATTACTAAAAAAGAAATGAAAGTTATACCTACAGTTTGTTTATTTAAAGTAGACTCAATTTACACATATACAGAAAACGATACAAAAGTATTGATTTAAACAATTTCATTATTCAAGATTTGTACTGATAAAATCAATTTGCTGTACTTGTTATTTATTTAATGTAAAACTTGAAATTTTTACATAATATTGTATTTGTATTAACATACTATCATATTTTGTTGCTACATTAATACCGATTCAAAGTCAAATATTTTAAAAAGAATTTTCAACACCTTTATGTGCAAAAATAAATAAAAATATTACTTTTAATTCTGCGTCAGTAAGAAATAGTATAATAATGATTGGAATATTAGTCTATTTTTAGAAACAAATAATAATCTTAGGGAGGGGGAAATTTTTGCCGCTCCCCCTCTTTTCAGTTAATTAAATTAATGTTTTTTCGACTGTTTTTCATTTTAATGTGTAAAAAATACTCGAAATTTCAGTTATATAGCATCTATTTGTCTTACATACCTAACCGACGTTTCAGTTAGCACTGGAACTTTCTTTAGGGTCTAAAATTTACAACAATAATTACAACAATGTATATAAAACAATTACCTAAGAGATTAGGTATATACATTGTTGTAATGATTGTTGTAAATTTTAGACCTCGAAGGTTTAACTGTAAACCGAAACGTCGGTTATGCAAGAAGAATAAATACTGTATTACTGAGATTTCGAGTATTTTTACACTTTACACCTTTCAGTAAATTTTATATAGTTGTAGTAGCACAATGCATCTTCAAATATCTATACATAAATTACAAATCTTATAAACACTTGAAGCTTGTAGCAATATAAAAAGAAAAAAGTGATATTATGTTGGTACACATACTATTTGAAGAAAGAATTTGATTTCTTGAGTTGTAATAAAAAATAAGTAATTTAGAACTTTTAAACTTTTTTTAAGCTTCCACTTAGATTTTGCAACTCTCGACTTTTTATTTTTCTTATTAATTTTGCTTGGAGCAATTAAAGATTTGCGGCCCATATTTAACAATAATAAGCGAAACTTAACTCTTTAACAATGTACAAAACGATATTGTCAAATCAAGATCACAAGTGAAAGTGAAGGTTTTACCCTTAGCAAGCAGCACAATTTATATACCTGTACAACTGTTATTTAACCGTTAATCCATGGAAAGCACCTTATTCCAGGTATTGAACAGTTATTTCAATCCTATAAAACAAACTTTAAATCTTGGAAAAACTTCTGTATTTGAATTAGCAGAGTTTTCCCTCAGCAGCACAAACTATAATAATCTTAACATAACTGTTATTAACCCCGTTAATTTCAAAATAAACTTTTAATCTTTAAATCAAAGTAAATCTTTAATATTTTATCTTAACATAACTTATTAAGCCCGTTAATTCAAAGAAAAAAATGTCAACTGTCAATCTGTTTGTTTTCCTCTACAGTTAGATTTTTCGCCTATAAAACGCTTATAAATATCTCAGTACAAATTGCAGTAAATGAAAATGTTCTCGCTTCAACTAGCTGGAACAAATTTGAACAGCCGGGTCCACTACCGTCTACCGGTCTCTTCTCAACCGACCGATATCCTAGTGACAAGAAGCTGAACTATTTACTCGCTAAAATGCATTATGGCGGGCGCTCAGCCCTACATTTTTTTATTCGTACAAATTTCAAAAACTGTTGAATATATACGATTTTTGAAATTATATTTATAAACAATATCATATATTCTTTGTTAGGAGACTAATTTCAATACATTTATTTTTCTAGTACTGGAGAATTTAATTATTGTATTAAAAATTTAAACAATAAACAAAAATGTTATATATGGTGACATAGATATTTAAATACTAAATACAAATTTGAAAACCGGATCCCTTTAAGTGCAATAGTTCTTGAGATTTGTATGCTTGAAATTTTAATGCACTTCGAACGCAGTCTTAAACACAATAAATATAAAAAAATTAAAAATTTCTCAACTTTCTCTTGGGGAAAAATGAAATATTTTGGCTTAACGAACGCCCTTAAAACTTTTTAAAATACTGTATCTTATAGAGAAATGTTCGTAGAATTTAATAAAAGAAACCGGAAGTCGATATTGTTATTCGATTAGAAGTTACAGTTCATTAAACACAATAAATACAAAAAATTTAAAAATTTCTCAACTTTTTCTTGGGGAAAAATGTAATATTTTGGCTTAAAGAAAGCTTTAAACTGTTTTTAACATAATGTATCTTATAGAGAAATGTTCGTAGAATTTAATAAAAGAAACCGGAAGTCTATATTTTTATTCGGTCTGAAGTTACAGTTCATTAAATATAAAATATGGTAAAATTTCTCGGAAGAAAATTTTACATTTTGGCTCAATGAACGCACTAAAAAGTTTTGAAAATAATATATCTTATAAAAAAATTTCATATAATTTAATTTAAAAAACCGGAAGTTGATATTATTATTAGTTCATAAATGACAGCCGTTTTCATGAAGGGAGATATAATTTGGACTTGGTTTTTAATGATTGAAATGTTAGAAATACATTTTCTCGATTTTCTCGAAAACTGTGCCACTTACATGAAAATAGTTAAGAACCTATCTTATAGAGAATTTTATGATCTACATTTTCTTATATAACACTTTTTCACCTAATATGAATAGTTTTTGAGATAAATGTAAAAATTTTCGGACACAATTTTCGTCCGCCATCTTGAATTTGGGGCACAAGGAGTGAAAATTCGAGCAAATAACATACCTAGGCGTGTTCAGCGGGTATCAAAGCATAAGATTCAACCTGCTAATCAATTGTTACATGATTTGCCTCTAGGAGTGATTTCTAGACATCTTTTGAAATTATTTTCCTAGTCTATCACGACGAAACTAGTAATAATGGATTTAGGAAAGATCAAAACGGATATTTCCGTCAAAATCTGAGAACCGAAATTTTTCGTGATTACAATACTTCCCTTTTCTCCGTACAAGGAAGTAAAAAGAGAAGGAAAATAAGCCTCCTGAAAAAAGTAACATTGAATTTTAAAATAATATACCTACCTAATTACTTGATAAATTTGAATTCTCCACCCTTAATAAATCAAGTCTTGACCTAACCTCTAATGAGATTTTATTTCATATGGAATAACGGTCAAAAAGGTAATATGATAAAAGAGGAAAAGAGGTACTGCAAATTTATTAATTTAATTTAAAACAAATATTTCAAAACAATTATCTGATCATATTACAGGTATTTACTAACTTGATTTTAATTTTTTTCTCTCTATTGATTTAAGTTTGTAAAAAATATTTTTCATTATTATATAACTAATAACTAATACTCCAACTATAAATGTCCATATATCCAGAAGATATATATAGAAGAAAGACATTTCACGAGCTGGAATTCTAAGATGGTCTGCTCCTTTTTGTCGTAAGACATGCTCAACCCAAAATACAGCGCGATCCAATGGATGCTCTGGTCTGTCTTGGAATGTTTTAGATAATTTCTTTGCATTTTGGGAGTAACTAAAGAAAAAAACATACTCTATAATTTAAAATTCATTGGAAAAAAACTTTAATTTGAATCTCATCGCTTAGGTTATGATGATATACCAATAAATACTGTGTCATGAAGTAGAACATAATCTATGCAAATTTATAATGGAATTGGTCACTTGGTACATTGTGTCCATTTTTTGTTCTATTAATGTCAACATTGCGCAAGAATTTACATGTTACTTCATGACATATAGTATTGGCATATCATTGACTCAAACGATTAGTATTGGCCATTAAGAAAAATGGAAATATACTATGAAATTTTCTTGTAAGGAAAGACCAATGTAAAGATTTTTTGTACCATATTTTAATAACGAAAACTCGTGATTATCTTATACTTACATAGGATTATTAATAACTTCTCTTATTGCAGACAACATGTTGTCAACTGTTAGGTTTTCATAGTTTAAAGCCAAACCAAGTTTTCTGTTTATAATCTTATGAGTATTTAAACGTTGATCCAAAAAGAACGGAAAAATAAGTAATGGAACGCCATGGTACATAGCTTCTTGAGTACTTAGAGCTCCCCCATGGTTTATGAGAAGCTTCACATTTGGATGGGCTATGCAAATAATCATTATTTAGATTTTGAAAGCACGTATAACTTAGGTATTGTACACTTTTAAAATTTGTTATATCATATACAATTTAACAGAATAGTTTTATTTATACTCTCAGCATCTAAATCCTTAAATTTCGTAAGTAATAAAAACAATAAACAATATAAATTTCTGAATATTTTGATTAATTTTTCAAAAATTTGCTAATCAATTGAACCAATCTGTAAGTATTAAATTAGATGTACGATTAGGCGAAGTATTGCCAGGTGTAGGTAAATAATATAGTTATTAGCCGGTCGGGTTTTATTTTTAAAAAACTGTCAATATTGCACGATAATAAAAACTAATTTTCAGTTTTATTTATACCCGGTTTCCCAAAAGTTCCAGGACGGAGCTATAAGTTTTGAACGAGTAAAGGATAAAAATTGAAAATTTGGGGCTCACTAAAGCGTTTGGATCATTGCGAGATCGAAGAAGTTCGACAATTTGAACATTTGTTATAAAAATCGTAATATACGTACAAAAACATTAAAATTAACTAAAATTAAATTCTTGAAAGAATAATTAAGATATCGGGTTTTAGGTTGTGGGGATGTGTTTCTTTTTTCATTACCTACCTTTGAAATAAGGTGAAACTCGACAGGGGTTGCTATTTAAAAATGTTGGGGTGGTCATCTCATAAAAAAATTCCACGTTGCATGAAAGTTATAAACTATCTAGGAATGTAGTAATTATGACTTTTTAGTGATCCCCAAATTTTTCCGGGACTTTTGAGAAACCCTGTAAACTAGCTGAGATAGGTATCCGGCGTTGCCCGGGATAAAAAAGAAACATCTTAAAATCTGACTGGTCGAAAGAGACCAAATGATCTAGATCTTTAGATCTTGATGCTTAACCCCCACTCTTTATAGTCCAAACAAAATTAAACATACATTATAACCCGATTTAAAAATGAAAACTATCATTCTTATTATATTTCGGTATACCTATACCTACCGAGCGATTTTTAATTTTTATCCCAACCCCTAATGGTCCGATCGAAGTCAAACACCTTAAATTCTGACTCTGGTCAAAAGAGACCTGCATGCAAAATTTCTTATAAGGATCGGACAAACGATCTAGATGTGTAGATACAAAACAAACGGACATTCAACTTTATATTATAAGATTTATTCACCTAATATATCATTTTGCGGAAAAAATGCTCCACTTTTAACATTTTTGGGTAAATCTGAAATGTTGGATTCAAATTTCCATATGATATTTTGCTTAAGTTGCGAAAACGTTTCTAGAATAATTTTTCTTTTCTCCGTTTTCAGTTTATCCGAGCGAATATTTGTTCCAAATGAAAACATAATCACACCATCTTTTGAGTTATCCAAGTATTCTTGTAAATCCTGTAAAACAATGCTGTTATATCGTTAAGGGAAGTAATTTAATTATCTTATTTCTGTCCAATATCTGTAAAGAAATAGGTTTTTGTCATACCTGCACGAAAAGTAACCTGTTTCGTGGCTGTTTTGCATGCGCAAAGTGGCTCTTTTCTCATCTATATGCGGATATGCGTGCGCAAAGTAGAAACGTACGAGAATATGCGGAAAGTTAATTTTTTCGCAAGACTTTTCTCGCACGCTTCTACTTTGTGCACAAATTTCCGTAGAGTTAAAAAATTAAGCCACCAATTTTTAACATTTTTATGTCTATTTCTTTGATTTTGTTTTGTTTTGAATTAAATATTGAAAATATTTTACTATTTACAAAATGATTTACAACTTCGTGCACTTAACTTTTAATTTTACAACTAGGCAATTCTTGTCATTGCATAAAAAATTTAATATGATTCCATTATGTCGAATATGCTTATGCGATCATGAATCAATGGTACCGGTACCAAAAATGTGCTCTATACCTACTCTGCCCTGAGGAACTCGTCTAGCTTTTTTTCGAATTCCGAGAATACCTACTCCCGATATTACTTTTTTTTCTACTTAACTCTCTTCTCCACTACTACGGTTGCTCGAAACCAGCCCGAAACTCGTACTTTCTCGCATCCTAGCTATGCAATGTCATTTTGAAGTTGAAAAATACTGTAAACATTGCTCCAGTATTCCCATAATAACTTCTGTATTTTTTAAAGAAATTAAGTTAAACAAAAATTATTCAAAAAAGAAAGCTTAGCTGTATGCTTCTTGCTTTTTAAATTTTTCTTGCCATTTATATAGTGGCCGGAAAAAAACATATCAAATAATGCCAAAAAACCGCAAAAAACGTCATTTTTAATTATTTTTTGAAATTTTCTTCAAATAACTAAGCCAAAGACAAAAAATAAAAATATAGAAACATTAAGAAATCCTGTGGTAATACACTTATATGTAAAAGCATCATATATTTCAATTATAGTTAAAGTAAGCATGGAAGGCTCGGTGGAAGGCGTACACCTATGTAACGCTGTAAAATTTTTGGGTAGACGTACACCTTAAAATTACAAATTTAAAAAATAATTTTGTTCCATGATTAGTAAGTTGAGTCCCTATTATTAATTGTTAATAAATTATATTCAGCCTGCATTTACCTGTGTTAATGTTTTTGCTCTTTTAATATGCAATCCACCAACAGGAATTACATCAGGAGGCAAAGGTCTGGGATAATCAAAAATAGGATCATAATTCGGTAACATAATACTGAAATTATACTCAATTTCATATATAAATCCCACATCTCTTTTATAAACTTCATCCAGCATTGCTTTCATCTTTCCCCAATTGTAATATTTCAAATTTATTTCATAAATTTGAAAAAAGAAATTAGATAATCTTTCTATAAAGTTCATATGCTGTGTGTAGCTCAAAGACGAATGCGGAACATAAGAAGTGTGCAAATCAATAGCATAACTTTCAGCCAAGTACGGGGGAATCCCAAACGGCGAAGTACCCACTAATGGTGGGTATCCAAATAGTTTTACTAGTGGGTAAAAACAAATGCCTCCGGATTTGTCAAATATGATTAAATCGAATTTCTTTTCACTTTCTGCTAGTTTTAGTAATGTTTTAAAACCTTGTGTTTTCATATCAAATGGACATGGTGCTCTAATCCAATCGAAAAGCATTTGAATATCTTCTGTTGTTGCGGTATTCACTGTATTTTCTAGTTTAAATTGTGATATTAAATTTTCGTAAACATCTGTTAAGATAAAAATACATTAGTGATACCGAAATTAAACGGTAATTTGAAACGAGATTTTACAATATGTATTTTTGAATTCCTAGACTACGAAATGGTCTTAAGCTAGATTTTGACCTATTAACATAAACACTGTTTTAGTTTTAAGACATAAGATTAAGATATTTGAGATATGTCAATGCGACTGATCATTCCCACCTACCGTTTTAAACATAGGAAACGATGTTAAGAGGTCGAAACCTATAGCTTTAAAAGATATTATTTTAGCCTAAGCAAAGTCGAGGTCAAAAAATCACACATTTCATAGACGAGTGATCAACAATTTTTTTGTGCAACTGTCAAAAATTGTTGACATTGACGTATGTAATTGCAATTTATACATAATTACCTATATTAAGTATTATTTTTCACTTTTAATTGCAAAAATTGTTATAAATATATCATTCATCGAGTTATTAAGAAAACCATATCTAATTTCAAGTAAAATACTACTTCCGGATGGCGAATATCTACCAAAATCAACCGAGATATTAAGATTCTTATTAAAATTATAAATATGAAAATTGGATATTTAAATATAGTTGTGGATACGATGTTAAGAGGTCGAAATCTATAGCTTTAAATGATATTATTTCTAACCGAAGCAAAGTCGAGGTCAAAAAATTACACATTTCACAGAGGAGTGATAAACAATTTTTTTGCGCAACTGTAAAAAAATGTTGACATTGACATTATGCAATTAAGTCGCGAAATAAAACATTAATGTACAATAATTAATTTCATGAGTACCCGGACGCAAAATTGGTATTTTGTATAAACAAATATCATCATTTCCTTAGTTATCAAAAACTTGTTAGTAGATATAATTTAAAGCAAACGCAATGTTTCCAATGTAATTTAATTACTTACATTGCAATGTAATGTGTTAAAAATCTTAGAGATTTTTTGGCCTCGCCAATATCAACTTTGCTTACACAAAAATAAAATTTTGAATCCTTGTTTACCTTCCAAAATAATGGTTGTAAAATTATCCGTACTTTTCTCGGAAAAATGCGTTACGTATGTAATGTGGTGACCTCTGTCTCTAAGCGCAATTGCCAGTGTTTTGTCCCATATATCGTGGCTAGGAGAAATTACAGTTGAAAAATAGAGAATATTTGCACTCCTTGCTCTATCACACACGCACAAAAAGCAAACGATCGAAATATGTAAAAAACAAAGAGTCCTTTTCATTTTTACGTTATGAGATTTTAATGTTTTACCAGTGATGAAATTTGTTTTCATAGTGTATGTTCGTGATTCACGTAATTATGTACTTTTAAGAAAAAAAAAGAAATATATTACTTCTTTTCACACACGTTACAACAAAGCAATCGTACTTTGTTATAGAATGTGCACTTTATTAGTTAACCAAAATACAATAATCTTAATGTTTTTATCTCTTGCACATAAACATTTTCCTGTAATATATGTTCATTTTTACAACAAACATAATTTATTAGAAAATTTTTATGTTTTTAAATTTTTTTGAAGTTAGTAAAGGTACCATAAAACCACACAATCTTGAACACTTACGACGATCTTTTACCGTGCCAGAAATCAGCCAAAAACATGGATTTCGCGCGCCACTCCACAGCGTTTATTGTTTGGTTAAATATAATAATCTAAAAATATTATTGAAGATAAAAGTACAATCTACAAAATGATCGATGCAGAATTTTAAAATTTTGATTTAAAATCGAAATGTTAATTTGAATTTTAACAATTTTTATTTTTTTGAACACATCTTCTAGTTAAAAACGAATTTTACAAATTTGATCTGTTATTTTGCAGATATGCATATGTTGAAAACATATTTAAATTTGAAGTTACTTCATTTATAAATAAAAGATATACAGCGAAAAGCCTATTTTGTATAAATATTGCAGTTTTTTTACAAATGGGTGCCAAAATTAAATTTTTTTCTCAAACATGAATTATTTGTTGTTATTATGCTTAACAATACAATAAATGCTATAGAATATCGTTCAGAATCAATTTTTGACTGTTTTCTGCCATGGGTAGATGATCACCTTAATAGCGTAAACACAGGACTAAGTATAAATACATACATATAATGCCTCACCTTTGACTCCAGGAATAAACTTCTTCCTCAGGATTAAATCATATACTTTAATCCCTTACAATATAATAAATATAGATATAGGTATTAGTCACATTATGTAACGGCAGAAGAAGATAAACGTTATGTTACTATTACTGTCAGTATCATAACCATTTAAATTTTACGTAGTAACAAAAAAGTTATGCGATCAAGAACTACAAAATAGGTACTAAAGTATGAAATATGAAACTTACTTCAAATTATTAATCAAAATTACTAAAATTGTACCAAAAACAAATAAATTTATAGGAAATCGATTGTAGATAACAACATAATATTTATTCATTTGAAATAAAAAAAATCTTGTAATAAATGTATTCTTTATCGAGATATTAGTTTTCAAGGAAGTTCATAGATATCAGTTTGAGTATAAGATATTTTGCACCACGTTCATGGCGTTCATTCTAATTACAGTAAGTTAGTAGAGTAGGAAGAGGAGTTAGTGCAGCTCGTATTTCATTTATTAACGTAGATACATTACCAGGTAACAACACCATATAACGTGCTGTGCTAACCTGGTAACTGCAAACTGTAAAGGAGCACAACTGATACCAGGTATTATTTGTCACGGTTTGTAATCTTTATGTGCCTTACTCGTAAAACCTTTCGATTCGAAACTAATATTCATCAGGATGCAAGTTTTCTGCCAGTAGGAATATAGAATCCCTGAAAATAAATTTTTTTGCGGTCTTCACAAATCAGGAAGTAGCGATGAAGTAATAGTATATTTAAACATAAGTTAGGAAAGACGACTTTTTCTAGCAAGAGTTCGAAATTCGCACATGAGCGCAGTAGCCTTTCGTAACGAATGTTTTACACTATTTTCTCTGTTGAGGCAGTATTTTTGATTTAGTTTGAATTATTTATTTATTTGGCAGTAGAATAATTAGGTTAGTGACAGTAATTTGTGCTCGAATATTGATGAGTTTTGTTTTATATGACCTACCTATTTTTTGCATTTCTAATAGTAAAAATTAATATATGGATAGTAATATAAATTTTAAGACAGCACTATAATTTTATGTTTAAAATTAAATCTATCTTTGCAACTTAATCTTGATCTTGCATCACCTAGATTTTACTACATTACCCCTTCGGTGCACTTATATGTCCCATTTTATAACCCATAAAGTACAAAACTACTAAAGTCACAGATAAAGAAAGATATAAAACTTTAAAATATTTGAAAGGGGTAAAAGTATAATGTAAATATAAATTATCCCAATAAGAATTTCTTAATCTTCCTAAAAAAATCTTGTCTTATATGAAAGGTAAAGTAAAATTCATTTTGTAAGATTAACCAAAAAGGTATTTTATATAATATGAACAACACACGATAAGTCAAGCACACACACATCAGATTTTATAAAATGCCAGCTTTTAATTAAAAAAATCTGATGTGACCAGCACACGATCGACCTATTTAATTAATTACTTTCATGTAAACCACAGATATTAACTAAGATGCACAAAATGTCAACTGTCACTGTCATAAACTATAAAATTTTACGTACAAACAAATTGAATTCCAAAAATTAGAATATTAAATTGGCAGATACATAAAAATGTATTAAAAATTATCTGTACATAATTACCTATATTAAGTATTATTTTTCACTTTTAATTGCAAAAATTGTTATAAATATATCATTTATCGAGTTATTAAGAAAACCATATCTAATTTCCACCAAAATCAACCGAGATCTTAAGATTCTTATTAAAATCCGTCTACCCGTCTACCTCCTAAAATCCAGGACAAAATGTACTAACGAAGCGAGTGTTTTGTGGCCAGTAAAAGTATGGTAAATGAATTTAATAGAGAAAAATTTTTATTAAAAAATTGTACATGATTATAAAAATTCCGAAAAATTTAAAAAAAAGTCCAACTTATGTAAACTCCATTCTTTCTCTATTACATGTTTATAAAAACATTATCCTGAAATCAAAAATAATCTAAAAGTTTACTCGCAACGAAAACACTTTTACAGTATTTTTCAAAATAACATTGCATTGTTAGGATGCGGCAAAGTACCTACGAGTTTCGGGTTGGTTTCAGGCAGCCGTAAAGCCGTAAAAGTGGTGAAAAGTGATTTAATTTTCTGAGTTACAAAATACAAAATTAGTTTTATTTATTTATTCAGACATATAATTTAATTATATGTTTATTAAAGTAATACAGACCGCTCACCGAAAACTATAATTATTTGACTATGCAACCGCCTTAACATGAGAAGTAGAACAGTTGATTACGGCGGTCTCCTGACGGGCACCGGAAATATCTCTGTTTTGGTATAAGAGCGTTCCTATGTACATTATAATATATCGTTTTTTAAAATATGTCGACGTGAGTAATCAAACCTTGACAGTTTTCCATAAATAACTCTAAATCGAAACAAAACAAAAAACCGTGCGATTTACAATTTACAAAAGCGCATACAAACCAATATCTCGGGTCATTTGTTATATGTCACGTTGCTCGCGTCGCGACTCTGGCAAATAATCGCTTTTCCATATCGAAATATTCCGTGAGAAATAAATTCGGTTTGTGTCAACACGAGATAGCGTTTCTCCGAACGCAAATAGTTCACATCACACACCCATTGGGACGGGTACGAGAATGAGAATGTATGTATGTACACAGCAAATGTATTATGTTTTTGTTTCCGCCTTTTAGCGGTATTGAGTAATAACCTATTTTTCTAAACAATTTATTTGTTTCGTTTTATTATAATAAAATGTTGTTATTTTTCAAGTGATATTTTCTAACTTGTTACAAAAATGTCTCATTTCATATACAGTCTGTTTTATGGTGCTAGAATAGGTCGTCTTTTGTAAGTTATATTTTAACATACTATTTACTAAACACAGGATGTTTTTATACTTCAGGAAAATAAATCAATAGTATTACAACATGGGATAATAATACTGAGCTTGAAAAACTTTTTTTTTACCTCTCGCCTAGTTTAATTCGCAATTGATAGCTATAGAGTTCGCGGATTATTATGCATAATGCATATTTGATATTATTGAGTACCTATATTGCTGATTTTTTTACAAATGTTTACGTTTACCAGTTGCTGAAAACAAAATATCACCATAAATCCTAGGAAACGAAATTCTTTCCAGCATAAAAAATCTGATGTGGATACCACATGACTTCCTTACACGCCTATTAAACTGTTGAAATTTATCTTAATAACTGAAATGTAGAATAAAATAATAACCATATTTGATTAATGCGGAAATTACCTGCTAGATTAAAGTGCCCTTTTGGCACGGAAGATCGCAATCAAAAATATAAGGTGATCAACTAGATGCAACATGAGTTTCAAATACAAAATTTCAACTTTCTGCGACATACCGTTTTTGATTAATGCGAAAAATACCAAAAAGTGCCCCTTTGCCACGGACTATCGCAACCAAAAATAGGAGATGCACAACTCGATGTTATAACGGGAGCGCACAATTTGGACAAATATAGTTTTGTCAAACTGTAGTTTGACCAAAAATTATTAAGCCAAACTGTATTTTAGTCAAACTGTAATTTGTTCAACAGGAATTTTGTCAAACCGTAAATGTGCCAACCCGTAATTTAGCCAAACTGTATTCTAGATAAACTGTAATTTTACATACCGTAATTTGACCAAACCGCAACTTCGACTAATATTATATAGTCCATGGGCCAGCTACCCAAATTCAAGATTTCGGTATAATTTGGGGGTTTTCTTTTAACCATAGTTATATATGAGTATAAGGATCATTAAAAACCATGATTGCCATCCTCAAGTGGTAGCTAATAGAAATGGCGGCCAATACAAGATGGCCGGCGTTGCTATTAAAAAACGGCTATATCTATGGAAGTAATGGTCCGATTTCAACAAACTTTCGATCGTATCATTTTTATAGTAAATTAAATTTGCAACAATTTAAGCCCAACCGCAGCTCTGTACGTTCAATAGTTTCCGAGATATGGCACTTCTAAAATTAGCACTTTTTTCAAAAAAATTAAAATTGAGAAATTTTAGCTTTTTTCGTAATTTTTGTGTGTAATTAACTGTAATTTCTGAATGAAAAAAAATATTGTCTTCCGGTTTCTTTCATTAAATTTTACGAACATTTCTCTATAAAATACATTATTTCAGAAACTTTTTAAGGTGATTACGCCAAAATATCAAATGTTTTTATAATAAATACGAAAAATTTTAATACTTCTGAATTTTCTCTCGAAAAAAATTGATATTTTGGTTTAAAGAAACCGGAAGTAAATCCGTTCAAAAATTATAGCTCATTGAACACAATAAATATTAAAAATTTAAAAATTTCTCATTTTTCTCTCGGAAAAACATTTGATATTTTGGCTTAATGAATACCCAAAAACGATTTTAAAATACTGTACCTTATTGAGAAATGTTCGTAGAATTTAATGAAAGAAACCGGAAGTCGATAACTTTATCCGTTCAGAAGTTACAGCTCATTAAACACAATAAATACAAAATATTTGAATACTTCTCACGAAAAAAAATTTATATTTTGGCTTAATAAACGCCTTCAAAAGTTTCTAAAATAACATATTTTATAGGGAAATGTTCGTAAAATTTAATGAAAGAAACCGGAAGACAATATTTTTTTTTATTCAGAAATTACTGTTAATTAAACACAAAAATTACGATAAAAGCTTTTTTTTTAAAAGTGCTAATTTTAGAAGTGCCATATCTCGGAAACTATTGGACGTACAGAGCTGCGGTTGGGCTTAAATTGATGCAAATTTAATGTACTTTAAAAATGATACGATCGAAAGTTTGTTGAAATCGGACCATTACTTCCATAGATATAGCCGTTTTTTAATAGCAACGCCGGCCATCTTGTATTGGCCGCCATTTCTATTAGCTACCACTTGAGGATGGCAATCATGGTTTTTAGTGATCCTTATACTCATATATAACTATGGTTATAAGGAAACTTAGTACCCCCAAATTATACCAACATCTTAGCTGGCCCATGGACCTGATATTGTCAAATCGTTTTCAGGTAAACCGTAATTTAGCCAAAAAGCAACTATACCTGTCTGGAATAATCCAACACGGAATTTATCCAAAACGTATTTTTGTCAAATCGCAGTTATCCATAACTGTAATCTTGCCAAAATTCGTATCCAAGATGAGGTTTGTTTGCTTTTTTCAGTTTTCAGTTAGTTTAATGTCAACCTGTTTTCAATAATGTAAATTTTAATGTAAATATATGTTATAAAATATATTGTAGATTATTTCTAATATCGTAATGAAAGGGCGAGTGGGCGAAATTAATTACACTCACTACTGCAGTTTTAAGTAGTATTGTATCCAAGTAATAAAAAACATATTTGAATAGTACGATTGAACAAATATAAATAACCACTGAATGTACTTCAGATTCAGAATTTTTTCAATTTTAAACTGAAGTCAATGTGAAAGCCATTGCTGACCAAATAAAACTAGATGAAATAAGATTTAGTGTATCTGAAGATTGTGTGTTTACAAAAAAATATTCATGGGAGAAAGTTTTGAATTTCTTGTTAAAGGACGATATGCCTAAGGCACAATAAAACCAACAAGCCAAGAACAGTGGAATTTTTTTGTAGAGGAAATAGAAAATCTTTTGAATAGAATACGTTGTTTTGAAGAAAGATGCATGCCGGCATGCCTACCTATAGTACCTATTGAAATAAAAATATCATTATCTTGCCAAAATAGACGATAATTAACAGAATATTTTTTCGCAAAATAGAAATAAATTATGATATAAAAATACCTAATATTTAAGTTTTCAATAAAAGCAGAATAATTGAAATTATGTTCAAAATTTGGAATCAATGTTGAACCTTTGTATATTACTATGTTAGTTATTATGAATCAGTATAAGAATAAAGTAATATTTTTACTGCCAGAATTAGAAACACGCACTTTAAAACCTTGTGTTGTAACTCGTGCGTAATGCTTCGTAGAAAGCCTTTTTACTGAGAGTGTGGTCATAGGCATTGCAACCAGGTGACCATGGTTTCATAGTGACAACAAAATGTGAAATTAATTAATGTTTAATTGTCAAAAATGTCATTTAAAAATATTATATTTCGCACGTATAAAATGATGTGAGTCAAAAGTTATTTTTGACCATTGCATCGTGTTCAGCGACTCCAAAAGCTATAATATAGATCAAGCTAGGATAGGTGAAAAATATTAGTTGAAATAGTTGCTATAACAATGAATAAAATGATACTTGATCAAGCTATGCATTTTACTTTTTAAAAAAATTTCGAATATCAAACCAATTAAAAAATCTAATTCGGCAAACAATTACATTGACATTTTCATTTTTCATTTCTTTCATATATTGTGATTTACAAATCGTGGTAGGTAAAATTATACCTATATCTTTAAAAAATAGTTTTCCTTTATTGGTAAGAGATATAGAAAAGATGTTAAATAAATATTGTAAGATATAATTTGTTCTTTCAAATGTCGTATGACAAATTGTAACTATCACAGAATTTCCTATATTTTTTTGCAAAAAAGCCTTGACAGACATCATCGTGAAACTATGAAAAATGATTTGTAATGACCCTAATTCGTGCTCATCCACTTAAAACTCACTACCATATTTTTTGCATGATTCCAATACCTCCTTTACAGGTAAGCGGGAGGTAAAAACTATCATCAGAAGGTATACCCGCTTTCGGCTTTCTGTTAGTAAAACTTTGGTGATCCAAACAAAAAAGTTTCCACAGGTAACGTAGCTTGAAACATTATCGTAGACGTTTAAGTTACCGGTATCGGTAGCCGAGAACCGAGCGACGATGTGAATACAGAGCAACAGCCCAAGGAAGAGAAATCGTATGACCGAAACAGGCAAAGGGAGAGACCTTTGAATCTATTCTAGGCCTCTGAGAATAAATACTTTGCTAACTGGTTCAAGGTGTATTTGCTTCTTTGTGAATGATATATGAGCCTGGGAATAATTAATTACTTACTTGAAGTATGTTCACTTAAAGATGATTATGTTTTGGAGAGTCGGAGAATGTACGTAGGTATTACAAATTGTTGAACGTGTTATGACGATCCTCTACCGCGCTAGAAAACAGCCAAAAACATGGATAACGCGCGCCACCCCACAGCGTTTATTGTTTTGTTAAATATAATAATCTAAAAATATTGTGGAAGATAAAAGTACAATGTACGAAATGCAAGATGCAGAATTTTAAAATTTTGCTTTAAAATCTAAATATGTTAATTTCAATGTTGACAATTTTAGTTATTTTTTCAACACAAGTATCTTCTATTTTAAAACGTATTTTAAAAATTCGATCGGTTCTATCACAGATCCAAGCTTGGTTGACAATTTTAAAATTTGAACTTAATTCACTTATAAATAAAAGCGGAGAGATGTAAAGCGCATTTTTGGTCATCAAAACTTTTGAAAAGCGCAGAAATATAATCAGTAAATTTATGTTCAATAAGCGCAGATCGTATAACATTAAATAAGCGCATTTTTCGAAAAAGATCGTCTACGAGTATGATGGGGTTAAGTTCAGAAAAATGTTAGGCAAGAATATTTTCTAGTTTTAAAAAATTCCAAAAATCTTGTTAAAAATACTCTTCGAGTATGATGGGGTTAAGTTCAGAAAAATGATAGGCAAGAATATTTTCTAGTTTTAAAATATTCAAAAAATATTGTAGAAAAACTGTCGTACAATCCCTAAAACCATTGTGCTTTTCAAATGTACACTTCTGCGCTTATGCAACTACAATTTATGCGATTTTCAAATGTTATTTTATGCGCTTTTCGAACGTGATAAGCAAAAACTGATAAAGCTCACCCAAATAAAAGCTGTACAGCGACGCGCGAAAACCCTCTTTTTTACAAATATTGCAGTTTTTTTTAAATTATGGGTGCCAAAATTATTTTTTCTCCTCAAACATAAATTATTTGTTATTTTTATGTTTAACAAAATAATAAACGCTATAGAATAGCGTGCGGTATCAATGTTTTTGACTGTTTTCTGCCATGGGTAGAGGATCACCTTAAGACGGTGTATTATGAGTTTAAGGAGGCAATGTAAATGCGTGGCGGCAGCACTACGAGATATTGTATTTGCATTGATTTACTGTATTTATAGGTTGATCATTTAGTTGATTCGATCTTATTTTGCACCTTCCTATATGTTTAAATCTTCTTGCGTTTGCTATTTCCTTGCATTTATACCGAATCTAAAATTCTTGATTTGAATTTTCTGTTGATTCAATTGATGCAGATTTATGTGTTTGAATATTTTAGATTTTTATTTGTATGTGTTAAATGGGCACAGCATGGTAGGTATACATTTATGTTTATAAGTCAGTTTTCTAGATACGGCGGGAGATTGTGTGCTGGCCACATCAGATTTTTTTCAATTTGACGTGTTAAGTTTAAGTTCACCCAAAACAAATTTTTAAACTAAGAATCAGATGGTTAAGTGTAAGAACAGCAATTTGCTGAACTTTGCCAATAAAACGTTTTTATTATTATTATTATTAAAATGCTTGGCTTTATCGCCGAATCCATTTCAATTAAAACAAGCTTATAATAAAGTTTTTTTTAAGATTATTCGATACTATCAGTTCCCAAAATGGCGCACTTTCCTGCTAAAATACTCTGTAAAAAAAATTATATCTGATAAAAGGATTATCATGCATGCTATCAATAATTTAATTTTTATAAGAATTTTACCTGGCCTTAATCTTAAAAAGTGTCTTAATTTAACAATTTTATCATTTAAATACCTAGGTATATCATAAGTTATAATCAAGATTGTATAGATAATCACTTTAAAGAAACAATTAATCTTGTGAAAAGTATATTAACATCCGATAATGAATTTAATAAATTGTATTAAAATATAAATAACGAAATAAGTAAATTATATATTAATTCAATGGAAATACTTAATACAATTTCTGTAAAATTGTTGTCACAATCTCGCAGTTAATATTTGTAGTTAGTTAACAATCCGGTAACTGTGCTATATTTAGCGTACAAAAATCTATTGTTTTTAGTTGATACAACATCAATTTCCGTAACATAAAAACGTCGGAAGACAAAAATAGCACTCTACATCAACTCGTGAAAAATTCGCGATCAGAACCAACAAGCCGGAAATCAATTTCGACCCGGAAATAACAATTTCAAAGTAAGATATTTATAATCCAACTTCCCATTAACAAAATTCTTTTAAATAAATGCAAAACGATTTGCACAAGAACTTATCTATCGTAAGCAACCTTAACTGGGAACCCACCATATAATATTTAAAATCTATTTCGCATAATTTTATTGTTGGAATACAACGATCTTTTCTTTTCATTCCAAAATTATTTACCTCCATTCATTTATTTGAAATCACAGAATGGATTTTTTTAAATTCTCTCAGAGTTAAAATAATACAGGGTGAGTCATCGAAATGCCCGTCGTCGATATCTCCCTTGTCGTTAAAAATACAGCATAAATTTATAAACAGAATTTTTCGTCTACTCAAGGAGCATAACTTAAAATTATTTTCACATATACAGGGTGTTGCATAACGACTTGGCAATAATTGTTCGTCTTTTTTTAAATGAAACACCCTATATATTTTTATATATTTTGAATTGTATTTTATTTACCTATACGAAAATATAAGTTTCATTTTAGTTTTCCAATTTTTTCTCTAAAAAAAGCCGAATACACGTATTGTTTTATAAAGGCGTACTGAAGTTATTTTAATAGTAAAAATTATGAATTTTTTTTTCTGTACAGCTGTAACTATACTCTTTGTTCTGACATAACTTTTTTTTAGTGTTATTATACAGGGGTGTTCAATACAGAGAATCAAATTTACTCAATTTCAAATGGCTATAACTCGTCATTTTCAAATGAAACACCCTATATTTTATTATTCTGTTGTGTGTATTTTTGCATCTTCTTATGTTATAAAGGATGTCCTATGTCTAAAATCATTAATTTCGAAATTAATTAAATTAATGTTTTAAGGCATAGGACACCCTTTATAACATAAGAAGATGCAAAAATACACACAACAGAATAATAAAATATAGGGTGTTCCATTTGAAAATGACGAGTTATAGTCATTTGAAATTGCGTAAATTTGATTCTCTGTATTGAACACCCTGTATAATAATACTAAAAAAAAGTTATGTCAGAACAAAGAGTATAGTTACAGCTGTACAGAAAAAAAAATTCATAATTTTTACTATTAAAATAACTTCAGTACGCCTTTATAAAACAATACGTGTATTCGGCTTTTTTTAGAGAAAAAATTGAATAACTTGGCAACGCCGCGGAAAACTAAAATGAAACTTATATTTTCGTATAGGTAAATAAAATACAATTCAAAATATATAAAAATATATAGGGTGTTTCATTTAAAAAAAGACGAACAATTATTGCCAAGTCGTTATGCAACACCCTGTATATGTGAAAATAATTTTAAGTTATGCTCCTTGAGTAGACGAAAAATTCTGTTAATAAATGTATGCTGTATTTTTAACGACAAGGGAGATATCGACGACGGGCATTTCGATGACTCACCCTGTATATTAAAAAACAAGTTTTATAAGATATGATTTTTTCGCATACTTCCAAATTTAGTAAGTCCGAAAAAAAGTCTACTAATTTTTCTATTTGGTGTCTTTTTAATATTAAAATTTATATTAAACTGCCACAATATACACAAGTCGATTTATGGAAATTCATGTAACGTTTTTGTTGGCGACATAAATATAGCCATTTATTTAACTGTCAATGTCATTGTAAAAGTATATAATTAATGAACTATTCTAGGTGATAAGCGCAGACACAGAAAATATGAACTTACATGTTTTCTATTACTAGATTCCTTAATTTTGATAAATAAAAAGTAATTAATTAAGCAAAACAGATACAGAGGTTATACTGAAATTTGTCAGTTCTGAGGGTTCTGAGGTTTTACATTTGAGAATTGTAGTAAATGTCATATGATACTGCCAATACCAATCTTCTAAAAAAATATGTTGCGTGTCACAAAGTGAACTTTGGCGACATTCAGTTGCGTTTCACAAAGTTAATTTTGTGAACGCCAAATAGAAAAAAGGATTATTTGGCAAAACACGTCTAAAAAGCTGAAAATAATTTGTGAAATAGTATTGGAACATTGGAAATTGGAACAAATGGTTTGACGTAATAATTACATTTATATTTATAAAAGCAAACGCATTCGCATAATAATCTTAATTTTTAATTACATCTCCCTCTTCCAGAAATTCTAAACGCAAAGAAAACAAACAATATTTTGATAGGCACAGGAAATAAATATTTGTTGTCACACCAAGAGCAAAAGCAAGGCACAAGAGCAAGAATTACATCGACAAACACTCGTCAGGCTGTTCAGGCGACTGTGTTCGAATAGAATAACAATTAGGCCGCGCTGAGCCGGGTCTGCCTCAGTGTTTATCTTACAAATCCACCTTTAAAGCTAGAATATTGCTTCTGTACACACGCGGATCGCGAGATAATGTACAGTCACGTATATCGTTCTGTTTATTCGCTGACAGAACAGAACAACTACGTCACGAGCTCTTTTACTCGTCAGCCGCAGCCGCAGCCTACTCGGATGCTGCTGTGATGATTTTCAATTAAATGGACGACAAATATTGGTGGAGCCGCTCTTAGGCAATGTGGTTAGGATAGCTACCAAATTGGCCTACTAAGTGGGTGAGGAATATCAAATTAGGACAAGTAATTCATAATAGAATATTATTATGTTATGGAATTGATGTACTGGTTGTTTTGTTTCTATAGTACCCTGCATAAACTTTAATGAGTTTTATATAATTTGATATAATGAGTATAGACCAAAACTATTTTTCAAATTTGCGAATTAAGGGTAGTTTGATAGTACATTTTATTATTTATTAATTATTTACATAATAAATTACTATTTGTAAATAAACAGTTAATGGCACTAAAATGTTCACTTCCTTTCCGAATTTTGAAAAAAAAATTCTATAATACCAATAGTGTATCGTTATTTATATAATCTATTATAGACCGGGAGCTCATGACAGGCGAATCGCATGCCTTATTTTTAAGACTTTAAATTTCTTTTGATAAAAGGGCATGCATTATTAAATTAGAGAAAAACACAAAATTTTCGTGCAACTGGAAAAATGCAATTTTCCATATGACCGGAAAGCGTGCAATGATTTAATTCCCGCTTTTTGTTGTTGTCATATGTCAATATCTATCCTCCAAAAGGCATGCTGAATGAAATCGGAGACCATCAGCTGTTCAGCTGTCATGAAATCCCGGTCTATTAATTATATCCTGTTCACACGAGGAAGTTTTTACTAAAAAGTTTCTTGAAAGTAAAACAAGTGCTAGGAGCTGTCATATAAAAATCTGCCAATTGCGCTAAATACCGGTCTTACGGAGAAACCGTGGGGAAATCTAATTATTTCTTTAAAATATATTAAAGTTAGTGATCTTAAATATATTTAATAAAAGTAATTACATTCCCCATATGAACGGTAGTGACAGTTTTTATTTATGACAGCTCACAGCTCCTAGCACTTGTTTTACTTTCAAAAGAAACTTTTTAGTAATAACTTTCGTCGTGTGAACAGGACATTTAAGTTTCGTGCACAGGTATAGAAACACCCTGTATAAAATGATGGAAAAGCCTTAGCGCACTTTTGCTCCCGCACTTTTTGTCGCCGCTGTAAAGGCGAATCACTTTTTGACCTTCCAATGTTTGTTTAATGATACGAATGATAGTTGACAGTTAAGAAGTGAGGTTATTACAGACATTCCAAATGCAAAAATTTTATTTTATTAATTTTGACGAGAATGACATACGAAAGAACGTAGACATATGCGAATTAATTCCATTCCATTTTTCGTACTAAATTAATTTTTCGTTTTAACAAAATGACAAATTCTGAAATGTAAACAATAGTATATTACATTACAAGTCATGAAAATGTTTCATTGCAGACGAGGAGGTGTTTGAAGAATGCGAGGATGCGCAGCGTCCGAGCATTTCTTCAAAGCCTCCGAGTCAAGCAAAGACATTTTTATGACGCGTGATGTATTCTATTTTTTTTAAATCGGCAATTAAGCTTAAAATTAAAAAAAAAATTAGGTTTGCATAAATCATCAGAGCTGTGACAAATCATCAGAGCTGTAACAAATTTTAGGAAAAGTTGTCATGACAAGTAAACAAAGTTGAAAGTAAAAATGACTAGGCATGAAAATAAAATTTTCATGCCTAGTCATGAAAATCTTACTTTCATGCCGCAAATTAGTCTGGAAATGACGATTTTCATACCGATTTTGAAAAAAATATAGTTATGCAACACTTAATTTCTTTCAAACGTTTCTCTACTACAAAGCTATATTTACAAACAAAAAGATTACTTGTATTTACATAGTGTGACGCTGACGCGGTCTACGTTTAGCTGTACACTAAAAGGTGGGTTTATGCTCACAAAATTTAAGAATAAGAACTAAGAATAAGAATAGTCGTAAAGTTAAAACGGTTATAAACATATGGGACGGTTTATGCTACTGGAATAAGAATAAGGTTTAAGAATTGGGAGTAAGCAAAAGTTAGTCAACTTTTAACTTTACGCCTTATTCCTAGTTCTATTTGTTAAATGCGCATGCGTGACAAACATTTCAAACGTCAAAGTCAAACGTAATATAACCTCAAAATATATTTTTCATAGCTATAGTCTGTCCCAAATAAGAATATAGTATGGGGCAAGATAGGGCTTACGATTTGAGCGTTCGGATTGGTCTAGCCGGAAACCAAGTTTACATCAGCGAAAAATTTGTGATATGCGCGCATCATTTAGCTGTCGAACGCCGTAGTAGTAACAGCTAGTATTGTTGAAAAAGTGAGTCGTTGATTAGCGTCAGTAGCGCGTGACGAGCGGAAAATAATACTATTTCAGAAATACCGCGCTACATTTAAATTTCTATTTAATGTGTGTAAAACGGGCTGGCTCCGCAGCGCCATCTACTATACTCTTATTTGGAACAGGGTATACTTTGTAATTGTCAACATGGAGAACCAGAATATTATTTTGTGTGTTACTGGATATCTTGTTTTATCAAGTGCGGTTAGTGCTTTGTGTTTTTTTATTAATTATAATTTAATTATATTAATTATAAACGTGTATACCAACATCAGAATAATAAATATAACAACTTTTCACCAACCTAAAAATATAATATAACTACTTTTATTCTTACTCTTATTCCTTAAAACTGGCAGCATAAACGCCTCTATCGTTATGCTTAAAATTGTTCTTAACACTACGCTTATTCTTACTTCTTATTCTTAAATTTTTGAGCATAAACCCACCTTTAGGCTCCCATTGTAAAGTTCTACTACCTACATAGAAAGATCTGGATATCATTAACTCTTACTCTTAATATCTACAATAATTTAAATCAGGGCCGGCCCAATGCAGGATATTATATTTAGATTAAACAGTAAAATAAATTAATACAAAATTAAAATTAGACAGTATCTATAAAATGTTATTCCTCCATTTATGTAAGTACTTATATGGAACTTGATGTTTCAGAAAATTAAGGGAACAAGTCCATTAAAGATTTAAGATTCCATCTTTCCAGGCAGTCACCAATCTAAGTGGTGGTGGATTATTAAAGTGCCCAGCAGCCCTACAGTTTAGAGGGACCCTTAAAATTAGGAATTTAATGTGTTTATTTAATTAAGAAGTAACACAGTAAATGAAAAAACACAATACATACCTACATTACTTTGATGCGATAATAGTCACAATTTTTATTGTACAAAAATGATTATATATTGTACAGCTGTTTGCTCATCCTTGAAAAAAGTTTATAACTTTCAATTGAAATGTGTCCATAAACCAAAAAATCTTTTGTTAGTGACGTTATTTATACATTGTCTTTATTTACCTCTGTATCCAGACCAGACATCCGTCAAGATTTAATTTAATATGAAACCTTTTCAATCATTGTGTTTTTGGAGCTGTCAATCGGTCAAAATATTATTGGGGATTCGATCGGATTCTGATTTGATTATATCTAACTATACCAAATTACCTCTCGCCTCATATTCTATAAGATAGGTATTGTAATGGGTCAAAATTTTCGAGTATGAGTTTCTGGTGGATAAGCACCAGAACTGGGCAGTAATTAGCTACTCAGCAGATGAATTACTAATTTAACTACTTTTTGATAGAAAGTAGGTACTTGTAGTTGAATTACTTTTAGGAAAATGTAGTTTAGTTGGTAATTGCTGTAAAATTATGAAAGTAGGTAGTTGGTAGTTTGAAGAAAAACTACTATTTTAACTACTTTTGAGTCAACTACCTTTAGTACCGAATTGAATCAGTACCACAAGTATATTCTGTTGAACAGAACGCACAATTTTCATTAAAAAAATAAACTGGAATTAGAACTCCTAAAATATTTAGACGATGACAGGAAAAACCAAGATATTTTGAAGACTATAAGCTTTTGAAAGAACTTTTTATTAAGCACAACACATCTTTACCATCCTCAGCACCGGTTGAGAGACTATTTTCGTTTGCGTTCTTTATAAATGCACCTCGGTGACATGCTCTTCTCGGATAATCTATTCCAAAAATTAGTTATTGTGAAATCTAATTGTCAATTTTTACCATACTTAAGGCGATCCTCTACCCATGGCAGAAAACAATCAAAAACATTAATTTCGCACGCTATTCCATAGCGTTTATTGTTTTGTTAAACATAAAAATAACAAATTATTTATGTTTGAGGGGAAAACATAATTTTGACACCCATATTTGTAAATAAACTGCTATATTTGTAAAAAAGAAGGTTTTCGCGCGCCCCTGTACAGCTTTTATTCACAAGTGAATTAACTTCAAATTTTAATATGTTGTCAAAAAAGCTTGGATCTGCGAAATAACCGATCGAATTTTTTAAATTCGTTTTCAAATAGAAGATATTTGTGTTCAAATAATAACAAAAATTCTCAAAATTCAAATTAACATACTCGTATTTCGATTTTAAAGCAAAATTTAAAAATTCTGCATCGACCATTTTGTAGAATGTACTTTTATCTTCAACAATGTCTTTAGATTATTATATTTAACAAAACAATAAACGCTGTGGAGTGGCGCGCGAAATCCATGTTTTTGGCTGTTTTCTGGCGCGGTAGAGGATCGTCTTAATTATATATTTTTTAATATGAAATGTATAGAATATTCTTATGTTATTTTTGCTTTGTTTTATAATTTCACAAAATATAGTTTATTATTAAAAGATAACAATGTTTGTGATATACTTTTATTTTTCAAGTAGTTAATAAAATAGTTAAAAATAACTAGTTAACTACATAGTAGTTAGTAATTGAACTACATTATGAAGAAAGGGTTTAATAAGGATCTTAACATCGCCAGATAAGATTTTGGAAGAAAACCGCAAAACGAAAGTATTACTTTTTAAGCAATTTTTGGAATTAAAAATAAAAGATAATATAATTATCTATGAATACTACCTACCGTTAATTTTATATACAATTTGCTGAATCTGGTAGTATACAACAATAAAATAAAGTGCAACTAATATTCTACTTTTTGGAAATTCCAATATCTTGTTGTCCATAATACAAAATTTAAATTATTAAAACAGTAACAGTACAGTATACATCTTTTGCTTGCATATTGGTTTCCATTATCTTTTACATATTATATTATACATGAACATGGAACTAGGTATTAAAATGTAAGTAAAACTATTTATTACATTAGTAGAATAAGCAGAATTAGACGAGAGATCGTGTGCTGGCCACATCAGATTTTTTTACACAATACGATACACGCAATAGCCCAGTTTACGTTTGTTCCGGTTTGATTGTTAATTGCTTAATTGTAAAGCAAACTGAATGTTACCCAACCCTTTTTCTAAAAAAACGAACCCTTCAAATGAAAATGAACAAATAAAACAACCCCTACGCAGCCATTTCCGATTTCTCGTTCATAATTCAAATTGCGTAATTAGAACGCGATGCGTATTTCCTCTACATGATCACAATTCACAATCAAGACATTTTCATATTGATCACGTTACGCCTTCGTATTTCGTATTGTTTACGACTACAAAATACCAACACACTAAACGATGTTTGATTTAAACCCTTTGTTTTCAAACTATGCTCCTGACAGCTTGATAATAAATAGCATTAATAGAGAAATATTTCCTTGTGCAATTTGCCATTAGAAGTCGATGCCATTGTTGAATTGAATTTATCACCACAGTTCCGCTACAAAGTTATATATATAAATAAATATACTGCTTGTTGCTGTCGCTGTTCCACTACGGTACCTATAATGGCACAGAGAATAAAAACAATCGCAACAAAAATAAAACATTGCTATTTTCAAATGTATGCCCAGTTTTACAAAAGTTTGTTTGAAATTTAAAGAAATATGTAGAGACGCATAGTCTTGGCCCACCCAGTGGCACACCCAAAAAATTTACAATATTTTACATTAGTTTACCGAAGAGATACCTATAGTTATAGTTATTTAATTATCTAGTGTGTTAACCCGGCAGCGGGCAGGCGAAAAAAAATTACAAGTAAGGGCAGGTGGGGTGTGACAAAGCCCATTTAAAAAAATAATTAAAAAACATTAACTAATTTTTTTTAAATTAATTTATTTAGAAAAAAATAATACTTATACAATCATTCCTAATGACTGAAAAAATCCATTACAAGGTAAATAATAAAGGAAGGTAATACAAACAAAATTAAATAATATTCTAAAACTTAGAAAGTAAACCTATCACCTAAAAAAATATTCACCTGGTTACTTGCAGGTACAAAAAAGTTGCGATGAATCAAATGTGCTGCATTTTTCACAAAAAATACACCCAGGACACTATGACTCGATGTAACTCTTCGCGCAGATGAAATGAGACTAAATCCTTTTGCATATTGATAGTTCAATATATTTGCGGAAGGTACCTGGACAGCCGATAGCGTACGGGCGTTAGTAAAACAAGTTCGCCAATTATAAAGTGATAGGGGTTTACTACACCCATCTGCCCGTTGCCGGGTTAATGAGGACGATTAATAATTGAGACATTGTCGAGATTATTAATCGCCTATTAACACATGAGTTAGTTACAATATTTTTCCGTTGATCATACCTTTGTAATTTGGTAAAATACTAACTTAGGTTAGTCACAATTGATATTGCTGGGCATTAATGTTACGTGAATTAGCTAGAATTATCAAAATCATTTCGTTTTATTCTATTTACCATTTTTACAACTTACGGCTAGCTAATATAACTAAGTATATTACGTGTATTGAACAGATTAAAAAAATCGTTTATTAATAAAAATCATACATTAATAGGAATCATTAATGTATGATTTTTTTACATTAATAATGCTCATTAATGAGCATTAATCAACAGAAAATAATATTTAATAATGCCTTACATATTACATAATACTAGGGAAGATATATAGATTTATACTTAGGCAAAAGATTTATTGCTGGTAAATGTTGTATTTTTGTATAGATATAATAATGTATTAATTTGTCAGTCTGAGTGCTCGTGCAATCTTTATCTATTCATACATAATTCATATTTGATATAATTGATTTTCTACGAAATTAAGTTCAGGAAAAACTATGTTAAATTCCTTCAGCAGTGAAATAATTTTTTTCAAAACAAAAAATTTACTATAAAAATCTGACGTGGCCATCACACAACCTTCCGCCATATCTAGACTTCAAACAGAAATGTATACGTACAACCGGTGCCCATTTAAAATATACAAATAAAAATCTAAAATATTCAAACACAGAAATTAGTATCACCTGAATCAAAAGATTCATTCACACGAAAACTCTTCTGTGTTGTAGCAATCCTCCGTTCAGTTACTACATTTAATAGCTTACTTATGACTTGTCACCCGTCCCATCTGTCAATATTTTTTATTCAGAAACAAAAATCAACCGAACATGGATTACAAGATTTCAACGTTTTATTTAATAAATTTATATTTTAAATTTTACTGCAGTTCTTTAATGCAACCAGATAAAGACAATTTTTTTATAACGTAAGTTGCAAATAATTTTGCCTCTTATTCTTATTACAAATAAATACTATATTTATCTAAATTTATATAAATTTTTGACAATTATCGTTTTCAATCTTCAAAAAATATCACTTCCGGTGAAGATATTTGTACCAAAATCTAATGGGCTCTTCCTATTCGTATACAATTGTAAAATACCAAATATCAAAATTTTTGGGTAATTCGTATTTGAGTTATGCGACATCCGGCATCGGCCCGGACCACACACATACACACACACACACACATACATACAGACATCATCGAGAAACTATCAAAAATGAGTTGTAAGGACCCTAATTCGTGCTCATCCACTAAAAACTCACTATCCGATTTTTTGCATGATTCCAATACCTTCCTTTACAAGTAAGCGGAAGGTAAAAAGTGCAGCCCACCTAAAAAAATTCTAGTTACGTCCCTGGAAATATGTTTTATTTCTAAAAGCGGCGTTATAATTTTTGCCCCAGTGTTACCTACTGAAAAAACTTTAATTCCAAAAGTAGGTTTAGTATCATATTGACAATCCGACTAATAATTGTAACTTTGAGGGAACTTTGAAATGCAAATCTAAAAATCTTAAATTTTTTTATAAGAAATACTGGTATATTAGTCCAGTCAATGAGTGCTCAAAAGAGGGGTGTAGAGTGCATGGAATATGCGATAATTTTTGACTTTAGGAATTTGTTAGGAGTAGTTAGTAGGTAAACATACTAAAAGTCCCCACCCATGGGAGGTGAGCTAAAGGAGGGAGGGGGGTCGAAAGGTCCCATTTTTTGGTTTTTTGCTTATATCTCAGAAACGGTGCATGTAGGGAAAAAATGTTTCAAATAAAAATGAAAGCTAATTAAATTTCCTATAAAATTGTCTATATACATATTTGTCGAATTCCTAACGGTTTCCGAGATATACGTTATTGAAAATCGATAAATTTCGTGAAAATAATTTTTACCCCACTGTTTTTGTCGAACATTTGCTTCTAGTGCCTCTCACGATCGTTTCTCAGAAAAATTGTCTAAAACTAAGTTGTAGAACATTAAATTTCCTTCAATTTGATATACACTTTTGACACTTTATCTTCAACCAATCAAAAGTTATAGAATTTCTAACATGTACGCTCAATTGGCAGCCAACGAGCAAATAGTACAGTAATATTAGCTCCAAATCCGGAAATTAAAAAAAATAAAGGTTTGAGTGCTCCACATTGTTCATTAGCCTTGGCTCTAAATGTGGTAAAAAGTCTTCGAAACCATATTGTCGGGTTAGGCAGTGAGGTGGGGGGGAAAAGTTACATTCGTTTTTGTGAGAAAACATACGGTACTGGCACTTCCCCCCCCCCCCCCCCACTAACTACTCCTAACAAATTCCTGAAGTCAAAAATTCTCGCATATTCCACGCACTCTACAATATATTCATTGACTGTACTATATTTGAAAAAATTGACGGAAAATAAAACAAAACCTACTAATTTTTTAGTAAAATACATTTCCTCATGAGTTTATTAAGAATATTGTCAAAATATTACTTTTAACAATTTTTTCATAATTTAATGACGAAAAAATTGATGGAAAACATTAACCAATTTTTCATTATCTCTTGTAAGGCAATATTTTTACTATAATAAATTAAGTAGGTAAGTATAACAGAAATATATCGAATATCGTTATGAGCAGAGAGTAGCATTACCTGGCGTTAGAGATAGGTTTAGAACAATTTGAAATTCACAAATTCCCTTGCATTAGACAATTTAAAATTACTAATGAATTCCGAAAATCAAATAAGGGCTTTGATCTTTGCTACAAATTATAGTAATTAATTTTTAAAATTTTAAAAAGGCACATCTGTAAATCCATTCTTTCTCTATTAAGGCTACGTATTCAAAACCCTAATCTGCGAACACTGCCTTGCTCAAACACAGCCTTTTGCATTTCTATAATCTTTAAAACCTGCCTTTTCAATTCTCTAAAATGGCGGCTTCCCAAATGATTCATTTTTCTAACATTCAAAACCTGCCTTGTTCAGTTCTTTAAAATGGTGGACCTCCGAATGATGCATTTCTCTAATATTCAAATCCTGCATTGTTCAATTTACTAAAATGGCGGATCCCCGACTGATGCATTTCTCTAAAATTCAAAACCAGTCTTATTTAATTGTTACCAAAATTGAGTATTTTTTGACATAAACTAATCTATGCTAACAAAACCCTTCTTGAGTCCAACAGAATGCCGTTTTTTGACATAAACTAATCTATGTTAACAAAACCCTTCTTGAGTCCAACAGAACTCCGTTTTTTTGCACATAAACTAATCTATGCTAACAAAACCCGCATTTTTAGAGAAATGCATTATTCGGAGATTCGCCATCACAGATAATTAAATAAGGCAGGTTTTAAATTTTAGAGAAATGCATCATTTGGGGCTCGCATTTTAGAGAGTGAGTTAAGGCAGATTTTGAATTTTAGAGAAATGCATCATTTGGGATCCGCCATTTTATAGATTTAAATAAGGCAGGTTTTGAATATTAGAGAAATGCATTAGACAGTGTTTGGGCTAAGCAGTGTTTGAATTTTAGAGGGATACATCCATTCCCTATAAAAACTTTATTCTGAAGTTAATAATAATCTGACAGTTTACTCGCAAGTCGCAATGAAAACACTTTTACAGTATTTTTCAACTTCAAAATGACATTTCATAGCTAGGATGAGGCCAAGTACGAGTTTCCGGCTGGCTTTAGGCAGCCGTAGTAGTGGAGAAAAGAGCGGAATAGAAAAAAAGTCAAATCGAGGTATTCTAGGAATTCGGGAAAAACGTAGACGGGTCGCCAAAATCTTTAACAATAGGCCTACTGTAAGAGACAACGATATATTTTTGTACAAGTTATAGGTACCTACCTATTTTTTAAGGAAATAATAATAAATAAATAATAATAACGTAAACAAATTAGTATATTAGTATATTAGTATATTTTATATACAATTTTTGCTTATTTGCTTAACTAAGATAAAAGATTAATTTTAATGTATTTTAATTAACATTAAGTAAATACCTTATGACCTCAAGGCGTAATACTTGTCACTTCAGCTCTGATGCAGTCTTATCTCAAAATTTATTTTAATCACTCTGTTAATAATAAAATCTACTAAAATATTAATACAAAGTATTAAATTTTATCCGTCCACAGATTCTACGTATATTATCAAATTTTCTACAATTTATATTTTCCTACTGTGCTGGTTTTAGATTCTAGAATCATGTAGGAAGCATTTTTCTTTCTTTTCTGTCACTATGCGCAGTGGCAGCGGCCGTTTTATTCTGTTTAAGATAAATAGTAGTGTATGCAACAAAAATATTTCTTTAAAATCTTTGCGAGATAGAATGAAACACGACTTGAATACATTTTCGAGAAAGAAAATATATCTATATGCAAATGTTTTCATTTTCTGCTTGTTTATTTATGTGATAATGTTTACGTACCTATTTCCTGTGTGCCGAAGTTATATTTTAATAGAAAATATAATAATATATGTAAGTCAGTATGTCGGTATCCGTGTTTTTGTTATTATTATTATTTATTTTATCTTTTGCATTGTTCGCTTATTCCAAATTTAAACTACTTTACAGAAAATAACTAACAAATGTCAAATTAAGAATGAAAATTATTAAATTAGTAATGTTGTAGGTAATACTACCTTTGACACTAAAATTAAAGAAAAAATAATACCTTATTTTATAAAATTGGGAACATAATATAATATGTATATTTACGACAAGAGTATAGGTACTGGATAGGCGATAAATACCTTTTCCGTTTATCGTATATTAATGAGAATCATTAATGCAAAAAAATCATACATTAATGACCCCTATTAATGCATAAATTTTATTAATGAAAGATTTTTTAATGAGCGTTCAGTACACGTAATATAGTATATTAGCTAGTATTAATTTGTAGAAAAATAATAAACAAAATTAAACGAAATGATTTTGATAGTTCTAGCTAAATAATATTCAAGTGACATTATCCTCAGCAGTTTCAAACGTTACTAACCTAACTTAATTTGTAATGGACAAAAATGAGACTTTCTCCAAATTAAAGATAATGATCAACGAAAAAATATTGTAACTAACTCAATTATTATAATCGCCCCCATTAACACACTAGATAGTTAAATAACTATATTAGTGCAAAATACTTTATGCAGACAAGTAAAGTACACTGTTTAAAATAAGAGTACTTGTTGGTACCCTTTTAAAAGAGCGTTCTAATTTTTGCTTTTATAAGTGTAAAATAATACACTTTATAAAAAAAACATTACTCAAAAATGTATTCTTATAAAAGGGCAAGAGTAACATTTTATTGAATTTTATTGAGTACTAATTTTTGAGTATTTATTATACTTTTTAGTATTTGATTTTACCCTTTAAATTATAATTTTGGTTATTGTATACTAATTTAAGTATTAAACTACCCAAATTAGTGCATATGTTACACTTTTGGTGTAGATTGGTACCCGTTTAAATATATTACATTTAATGAGAAACACTAAAAACAGCACAATGTACACCATGAAAGGGTACTAATTCCTTTAGTAAGCAAAGCAGTTCTTCCCCTGGTCAGATCTAGTCTAGCAAAGGAACTGGAACTAGTCTGACTGACCTACCTAGATACTTAAATACAGACAGCGACAGCGTTGTATGTAACCATACTAATATTGATAGTGAAATAGTTATTGTGTTTCTGGTTGATGAAGAATGATATTTAGTCTTAAATATAACTAAATATAATTTTTGTGAAAATTTGCACGTCTTTGAAATAGTTAAAGATAATAATATTTCCACTGAACTTCATATGCTGCAAAAAATGTTAGAGAATCATTTGAACTACACGGTGCCAAATTATTAAGCAAAAGTTTATATTTAGTACCCAAGGTACATATTTTTGTAATGTTATTAAATAATCAACTTATATTGATATTCTTGTGTAGTAAACTTTCATGTATACCTAAAAATGTAGGTAATCTTTAAAAATACAAAATTGTAATTTAATAAAGAAACTTATTACTCGATTAAGTGCAAATTTTATACATTTTTAAGAATACAAAGTATCTATAATTGATTAAAAATAATTACATTAAAAGAATTACATTTTACCCATATTAGTTTAATTTAAAGAACCTCTTTTAGTTTACTATATTTTTATACAAAAAAGTATTATTTCTTGTTTTACCCTATTTATATTACTGAATTAAGTGCCCTTTTTATTTTACCCTTATTATAGAGCGTTATATGGCGGCCTTGGTCTTATATAAACATTAATAAGGGTAAAAAAGTGCTCTTTTTTTAAACTGTGTATGTATGCAAAAGTAGGTAATAAGTTTACTTTCTTTCTAAGTATAACTGGTATAAACTCATAACAAACTTTTCTTTAATAATATAAAGTTAAAAAATGTATGCCAATTTAAATTATATTAAAAATTTAAACATTTGTACGATTGCACTATGTGAAATGTTATTTTAGAATGCATTTCTAAACATTTCACACAAATTACGTAACGTTATCTAGAATTTGCAATAAGTACCTATATAAATTTTAAATGGTTTAAGATTAATCAAGTAAAATCCTAATATGTTTCCACAATAATCAATCACGATCACTATGTAAAAGGAATTTCATTATTGTGAAATATTAGATATTTCAAAAATAAATATAATATTTATTTTTAAAAACAATATGAAGATACCCATTTTAAATTAGCCACATCAAACATAATTAATATCCATTAAGGATTCTAAAGAAAAATCGATTCAATAATAATTCTTATGAAATTTATTTGCAATTTCAGTACTTTTCCCACCATCTATCAAAAATAAGATATTTATATTATCACTGCAAATATTATCTACAAATAATAATGACTTCATTTTTCATAGAAAAATACTATTGCTCATAGGCAGTTAAAACAGCTATGCCAACGCAAATACTTGTAGAAAATAATTTAAATAGAAGTAAGGATATTTTAATTCATACCACAACTTGACCTTAAATGAATTCAATATCGTAAAGTTATATTTATAATTAAGCAGTACCTCGCCATGAATCATAATAACAACAATTAACATTATCATATCTTACAAAGAAAATAATAAAGATATCAGAAATTTTCTAAAGATAAGCGCCGGTTTATAGCGATTATTTCATTGACAGTCGTATTTAAACATCGTACGTTTACGGTATAAATATTTTATATTAGCATTAAAAATACTTAAATATAAACATTACTGATAAAATTTTATATCTTATAAATAAGTAAATATAATTTCTCATATATACCTACATAAAAAGAATTTAAAACAAGTTTCAAGTAGAAAAATCAATGAAGTTCACCTCCCAATAAAGACATGTTCTTCCTACGATTTTGTTCCATTTTTGTGATATTTTCATTAACCTGGTAAGTACGTTTTTATTCAATATTTTTGTTTTCGCTGAAGTGTGTTGATAAATATGTGTAGGTAATTTTATCGATAAGTATTGCGAGCTCTTGTAATAAATTGATTGACGTAATTATGAAATAATGATAAAGCTTTATTATTATAATTATCTACAAATTGTGTCGTTCGGTAATAAATTTAACGAGATAAATCGGTAAGTAATATTTAATGTCAAAATAAGTGATTAAGCGTAACGTGTTTCGATTTTATTAGTAAATTCTTTATCATAATTATTCATTTAATCAGAATGCTTCATTTGGTTGAAGATGTGCGTTTTAAATCGGTAAAACGTTTCCAAAATTGTGATTTTGGTGAAAGTTTTGCTGTTGGATTTTATGGTGGGATTCTGGGCATTATCTTAAAATTCTATAACTTTATAGATCTTTAAGAGCCTAATGTAGTGAAGTTGCGCGCAGCAAAAACATGCTTTTGAATTTTGATCGGATGGATTTAATTTTTTTTTTGCATTTAAAGATAAAGATGAACTCCGCATCCGCTTAGTGTTGAAATTTTAG
This sequence comes from Agonum fuliginosum, assembly GCA_947534325.1. Lineage (NCBI taxonomy): Eukaryota > Metazoa > Arthropoda > Insecta > Coleoptera > Carabidae > Agonum > Agonum fuliginosum. The sequence continues at coordinate 33,449,697 of OX384031.1, read as the reverse complement.
TTTTATTTTTGTTTTAGTTTTACAATGCCATAAACTTGTCATAACTTGCCTAACTTCACATAACTGTTACTCAGTATATCAACAAAAATTGCAAATTTCAACACTAGACGGATCTAGATTGAACTTTTATCTTTGAACCCTTGTTTGTGATGATACGTTCAAATTTACTCCCAATTTTGATCCCTCTACGAGAGCGCGTTCCTTATTGCTGCCTTTATTCGACACTCTAAATCTGTATAAATCTATCCTTTTCTCGCAGACAGCTACATTCGGGCCTTAAGTTATAGAAAATCCGAAACCAGGCAGTATTTCGATAAAATGGTGTTCAGACTACATGCCTATAACATTTAACATCAATATTTTTTTAAAAATACGTCTATAAGTAACTACGCTTATATAATCCCAATATGTCATTTTTTCGTTAGTAATTTGCATCTTTTATAAAAAATAACAAACAAAATTAAAAAGTATAAATTTATAAAACTTATTGTAACATTACTGTAAGCCACTCGTAACATTTAATAAATTACAAATAAGTGTATAATCTAAAATAATTTATAAAACATTTTAATAATGATTGTATTGTGTATTTCTAGGAAATGGAGTAACTGTGGCTTCACGAACGAACCATGTAACAACAGAAATACTTTATACATTTCAACAGATTTCCTTAAAATAACAAATACAACACAATGCCTGGACATATCAGACATAGCCAGACCTCTTACAGCAAAACGGAACTTTTTAGAAATTTATAAAATTCGACAAACGAAACAGATAAAAACTATTTACGCAGAAGAAATTGGCTTAACAGCTGTACCAAAAGTGGAGAAATTTTATAATTTGGAAGAATTTCATCTCCAAAATAACAAAATAAGAATTGTACCAATCCATGCTTTTAGAAGAAATAATAAACTTCGATTGCTGATATTAATTAAAAACAACATTCGGACGAGAAGAAACAAGCCATTAATAAAATCTGCTTCAATAAGAATACTAATTTTATCAATGAATAAAATAAATCATATTGACAAATATACTTTCTACAATTTACCAAACATGCATACATTATATCTTGACAATAATAGTATAGAACATTTGCCGTATGATGCTTTTAGAAATCAACCAAATTTAAAATATTTAAGATTAACTAGAAATCCATTAAAATTTTTGTCAATTTATGTACCTGTAAGTATTCAGCTTTATTCAGATATACAAAATGAAGATGGCATTAAATAAGCTTCTACTAATAATTTTCATAATATATGAGTATGTTCAGTATTTTTGATACATTTAATATTTAATATACTTAATTAATTATGTTAAGGATCTCACATTTCATTTATATTTTTGTATATTATTTAATGATATAGTAGTACCTAATAGTTTAACATATTATATACATCATAGTAGTTAATTCTATTTCCTGTCGTATACAGGCTGTTCTACAACTTAGAACAAAAATTAAAGGCTATACCTATACTGTACGACGTGTTTGTTGATCGTGAAACAAAAAGAAAAGTTTAGGATGGTTTATTATTGAAGTAGACATTTTTTTGATTTGAAAAAAATTATTAAAAATAACTACCGACCAGTGGCAAAAACATGTATGCTTGAAATACGATGCAATTTTTTTGCTAATTTTTTAAAAATTATTTTTGTTTGTTGTCCTCTAATTTTTTGTCCTAAATTGTGAAACATTCTGTATATTAGACAAAAATATTATATTGAAACAGTAGAGAAATGTAAACACTAAACACAGATTATCATTGAACACTATATTAATTTATGTTTTTATATCTAACTAAACCAACTAGGTATACATGCTATCGGGTAATGCTAATATTTAAGTGAATAAAATCAATGTTTATATTATACAAAGATAAGAAATATAAATTTAATACGTAAGAGTAATGCTTGTTCCTCTACCGCAACTAATTTTAAAATAAATACCTTTTTTTTATAACATTACGACATATGAATGAATTATTTACTAAACCTATACTAATTTAAATTGCACTAGAAAAATTGGCTTTTAAAAAACATCACCAACAAGATTTTTTATCATTCTGTAAAACTGACGGTTAAATGTTTTATTATACCAATCGCAAAATTACTTTGTGTGAATCAATTTATCTGTGCAAATTATTTTTAGAAAACATTGCAATATTTAACCTAACTATAGAGATAGAAAATTGATATTTGGAAGCGTCAACGTATGGGTTTTTATTTCATTAAAATCTTGTACGCAGTAAATTAGTCGTAGATAAAGTACAGTATACAACTCGCTATAATGGCTATTATTTCCTCCGATGATTAAAACCCTCGCTCGTGTTGTAAACTTCATCTTCGGAAATAATAGCATCCATTATAGCGTCGTTGTATAATATATTATTATTAATGTTTTCCCTAGGCCATTTAATAGAAGCTGTCGTAAGTATATCCACTACATACGTATCTTTATAAAATAAACATTTACTCGTATATTATTATATACCTAGGTAAATAGTACTATTATCGCTTATATTATATGGGATATGTTTATGTATTTAACGAAGCTTGAGATTATAAAGAATCTTTAATTTTTGAGAGATATGAGTTAACAAATACCAGATCACTTTAAATTGAAGAAATCCTGTCCTGTGTTGAACAGCAGATTTTTATTACTACAACTCTGTTTCCTGCTACAACATTATTAACAAAAAAACGTTAATAGTGGGCTATGCCCTCCGGTGGTGTTTGTTTATTAATAAAGTAATAGATATTTTTACAGGGTGGTTTAGAAGTTCATGTCATAAATTTAAGGATAAGTAGTATGACATGGTGTGTAGATTACGAAACACAAAGAATTTTTTTAAATTCGAAAAATTAAGGATAGCTTACCTGCTGCATTTTTGTACTATTGCACTGGATTCGTTTTCCTATTAAACACAAACAATAGAAGTAGGTAATCAACATCTTAAATTACGATACATAATACTAGTAAATAAAATTTTAATGACACAATAATTACTCCACCCAGTGGAAGTGGCAGCGAAAAAATTTTAACTGAAATTAATTTTACGATTTAAAATACACTGGCGAAAAAAAAATGAAACACTTGAAATTCGTAAAAATATCGACCATTTTCAAACTGCCATAACTCGGTGTATTTTCAATCGATATCGATGAATCTTCGAGGGCGAGAAACTTTGAAGTGTCTACTTTAAAGTCATGCATGCAAACTTAAGCGCAATCCCCTCCGCCCCCTCTAGCAATCATGTGCAAAAAAAAAGAATTTTAATTTTAAAAATGTCCAACTTTGAGGATGTGTTCCGTACATTTTTGTTTACTCTTTTGTTCATTGTTTTTAATCAACTATAACATCTGAACGAATAATGATATTGACTTCCGGTTTGCAGCACTGAATTCCTCGTGCTTTTTTCTATAAGATACATTCTGTCAAAAATTTTCAATGGTCTTCCTTGAGCTGAAATTTAAAGTTCTTCCGCGAGAGAATATAGTAAAATTTTTGTAGAAGAGAAACGGTTGGTGTTTCAAATCTGTATATTTTGCCAAACTTTGAAAAGCTGTATCTCGGAAACTATTAAGGCTACCGAGCCCATTCTGGTTTTAGATTGTAGACAATTTAATCTAGTTTAAAAATGTATAGAATGGTTTTTGTCGAAATCGTGCTCCTTCATAGTCAAAATGGTAAGAATCCGAAAAAAGTGCAAAAACTTGGATTTTGCATCTCAGTCACATCCTATACAAGAAAAAAAATAGAAACCTACTACCACCACTTGATGCAACTTACGGTGTACTAGGTTACTGGACTATCAAAGAACGAAGTTCCTACGATGATTTGGCACAAAGTTATGATTTTTTTTAAAAAAAATCTGACGTGGACACCACATGACTTCCTTGTACGCCTTGTGTGTTCATACTTTTCTTAATAACTAAAATGTAGAATAATATAAAAAATTCTTTTAACTTATTATACTAGTATACTCACAAATATATTTTAGTCATTTTATTTAAACTGCAGAAGAAGATATAAAGCATATTTTACTATTGTCACTGTCATGTCATAATCATTTAAATTTTACGTAGTAACAAATGTTAATCGATCATGGACTACAAGATAAAGAAATACTAAATTAAAAATATATACTTTAATTATTCCTAAATGATACCAGATACAAAAATATTTATAAAATACCGATTTTAGGTAATAATCACATAATCTTTCATTTAAAATAAAAAAATTTGTGTTAAATTAAATATTTGAAAAAAGTACTACTTCCGGTTTGTAGATTGAAACCAAAAATAGGAGGTGCACAACTAGATGCTATAAGAGTCCTAAATACAAAATTTCAACTTTCTACGTCTAATCGTATTTGAGTTATGCGACACACATACGTCCGTACGTACGCACGTACGTACGCACGTACGCACGTACGTACAGACGTCACGACGAAACTAGTCATAATGGATTCAGAAAAGGTCAAAACGGATATTTCCGTCAAAATCTGAGAACCGAAATTTTTCGCGATTACAATACTTCCTTACTTCGTACAAGGAAGTAAAAAGGCCATTTTTTGGTTTTTCGCATATAACTCAGCCACTTTTCAACTAAATTAGACGATTTTTTCTGGGAAAAACCCATAGTGGCTCTACTTTAAGAGGGTAAACTCAAATTAGTATGATACCTTTTCGTACCCTAAAACCCGAACAAAAAAAACACGTTTTTGGGAAAAAGCACGTCCAACTTTGGCCATGTGTATTAAGTTGGAAAAAATTTGTCTACTCGATCCACAAAAAAGGCTTTGAAATTTGTTCAATTACCTGTGCAGGGCCCAAAGAACGAAGTTCCTACGACGATTTGGCATCGTGCATTTTGTGGTTTTTTGACTCATAAATTGGCAGTTTCTTGACGAATTTTTACTTCCTTGTACGGAGTAAGGAAGTATTGTAATCGCGAAAAATTTCGGTTCTCAGATTTTGACGGAAATATCCGTTTTGACCTTTTCTGAATCCATTATGACTAGTTTCGTCGTGACGTCTGTACGTACGGACGTATGTGTGTCGCATAACTCAAATACGGTTAGACGTAGAAAGCTGAAATTTTGTATTTAGGACTGTTATAGCATCTAGTTGTGCACCTCCTATTTTTGGTTTCAATCTACAAACCGGAAGTAGTAAATTTAAAAAAAAAATTGATAAATAATTAATTTTAGGCAATTTTTTTTATTTTAAATGAAAGATTATGTGATTATTATCTACAATCGGTATTTTATAAATTTTTCTGTATCTTCTATCATTTAAGAATAATTAAAGTATATACTTATAATTTAATATTTCGGTATCTTGTAGTCCATGATCGATTAACATTTGTTACTACGTAAAATTTAAATGATTATGATATGACAGTGACAGTAGCAGTGACAATAGTAAAATATCGTTTATATCTTCTTCTGCAGTTTAAATAAAATGACTAAAATATATTTGTGAGTATACTAGTATAATAAATTAAAAGAATTTTTTATATTATTCTACATTTTAGTTATTAAGAAAAGTATGAACAAACAAGGCGTACAAGGAAGTCATGTGGTGTCCACGTCAGATTTTTTTTTTTCACGAATGAAATTTTCTTTCAAAATTTCTAATATTTTAGGCAATTTGAGTTATTCACACGAAATATCCAATTTCATTTTTAAAGAAGTAAGCAAATCTCACGAGTTTAAAGTTTACAGACCTGTAAGCAGATCTTCAATATCGAGAAAATTTAAACTTTAAACACGTGAGATTTGCTTACTTCTTTAAAAATGAAATTGGATATTTCGTGTGAATAAATCAAATTGCCTAAACTATTAGAAATTTGAAAAAAATTAATTCGTGAAAAAAAAAACAATTTCGTCAAAAGCTTCTGACTTAGGAGTCAAAAAACCACAAAATGTACTTTTTTCTTCAACCGTCTTAAAAGTTGGTTCTTTTAATACTGTTTTTAGTATTAAAAGTTGACGTTTTTGTTATTAATAAAAAAATGTAACTGTTGCTAGGTTACACTTTTAATCCTAGGCTTAAAAGTACTTTTAATCCTAAGCTTAAAAGTAGATTCTGTATTTCTGTATTCTGTAGATATTGAATGTTTTTTTTGTTAATTTAATCAAACAAAAAAAAAGAAATTATTAATCTGATTTCAAAACATCTTAATTTTAGTACTTAGGTTTAATATTAATTTACAAATTTATTACTTATTCACAGTGATATTAAAAGTACAGCTTGAGCAACTTTGATAAAAATTGAACAAGCCACAAGTTTCAACAGTATTAACATTTTTGGTAGTCTTGCTAACAATATCCATTAATGGTACATGATACTAGAATCTTGGGAGCGTAATATTTCTTGAGCTTGATCATCACGCACTTCTTCATTTTTTCTACTGGTATTATCGTCATGAATGGAGGATATTATACTTTTACTAGTGCTAGGTTCATCGAACCGTAATATTTTTTAGCTGTCTACCATGTATGTTTACCAGTAAAGCTGATTTGACGTCTTCAATAACATCAATCTTTAATTCATCGCAACGGCATGTACCCGAAATTTCCAGTATTACAACAATCTATAAAAATTCATAATATTTAGATAGTTATTATTCTCATTCCTCATATTTAAACACTTACTTTAATCATCAGGTATGTATTATCAGGAGCATAATTCAAGAAAAACTCTTGATTTATTTTAGTTTGACAGAACAATAAAATTTGTAAACAAAACAAAAGGTTAAGCAAAGCTACCTTCTTAGTTTCAATCATATTTCAACAAAATATTTCAATAATTTAATATGAAATTTTCTTGGTTGAAGAAAAAATAGTATGTGTTATTTGGATTAAAAGTGTCTTTGTTTGATTCGCAATTTTTGCATCCGCTCGGCTTCGCTACGCTTCGCCTCGCAAATGTATAATAATTGCTCATCAAACAAAGTATCACTTTTAATCCTAATAACACAATATACTATTTTCAAACGCCTATAACTTTGTGCCAAATTGTCGTAGGAACTTCGTTTTTTGAGTCCTGCACAGGTAATTGAACAAATTTCAATGCCATTTCTGTGGATCGAGTCGACAAGTTTTTTCCAATTCGGTACACATGGCTAAAGTTGGACGTGTTTTTGTCCAAAAACGTTTTTTTTTTTTGTTCGGGTTTTGAAAGGTACGAAAAGAGATCATCCTAATCTGAGTTTACCCCCTTAAAGTAGAGCCATTATGGGTTTTTTCCCCGAAAAAATCGTCTAACTTGGTTGAAAAGTTGCCCCTTTTAAAAAAAAATCCATAACTTTGTGCCAAATCATCGTAGGAACTTCGTTCTTTGAGTCCTGCACAGAGAATTGTACAAATTTTTGTACCCTTTTGGTGGATCAAGTCAAAAAAAAAATGTTTAAACTCCGTACACCTCGTCAAAGTTGGACATTTTTTAAATTAAAATTCGGTTTTTTCAGAGGGGTTTTAGAGGGGGGCGGAAGGGGTTGCGCTTAAGTTTGCATGTATGACTTTAAAGTAGACACTTCGAAGTTTCTCGCCCTCGAAGATTCATCGAAATCGATTGAAAATACACCGAGTTATGGCGGTTTGAAAATGGTCGATATTTTTACGAATTTCAAGTGTTTCATTTTTACTTCCTTGTACGAAGTAAGGAAGTATCGTAATCGCGAAAAATTTCGGTTCTCAGATTTTGACGGAAATATCCGTTTTGACCTTTTCTGAATCCATTATGACTAGTTTCGACGTGACGTCTGTACGTACGTACGTACGTACGTACGTACGGACGGACGTATGTGTGTCGCATAACTCAAATACGGTTAGACGTAGAAAGTTGAAATTTTGTATTTAGGACTGTTATAGCATCTAGTTGTGCACCTCCTATTTTTGGTTTCAGTCTACAAACCGGAAGTAGTACTTTTTAAAAATATTTCGATAAATATTTAATTTTAGACAATTTTTTTTATTTTAAATGAAAGATTATGTGATTATTACCTATGTTCGAGACAATCGCCCTCTACAACTGTCAACTGTACTTTTTGTGGCAGTTGGTAGCGCTGTGCCCTGTCTGCATAGCAGGACTGAATTTGTAAAGTTCAGCCAGTTCCGTTTTAGACTTCACGCTGCGTAGTTCAGCACGCTGTCCCGTCTCGCTCCATGTGCTTTATTCTCCGAGAACTTAAGTACCTCATTATTATTGTATTGTTGCCGTATTATTATTTGAATTGTTACATCCGTATTATTTGTGTGTGTGTGAATAAAGTGTTGTACGTGGTGAATCTTGTGCTAGTGAGATTTACAACCTCGCTCTCTGTTACCATCTTCCATACACGGAATCCCGGACATCCACTCCTATTATCTCTCACATTTTTTGGTCCTTCGAGCCGGATAATCCGGATTTTCCGTGTCTTTTTTCACCGCAACATCACGTGCTCTGCCTGTCAAATTATTCATCCAGCGTCATCCGTCCATGTGCTGTGTTTCTGTGTTCGCCACGCTTGTCAAACGTTCCGTCTAACCGCAAATCAACGCCGGTGAAGTTACGTTTCCGTGTCGGGAGTTCTCACCAGGTTCAACGATGGCCGATATCTTGCTCCACCAGGACGAGCTAATGGAGAAAATCCAGAAGCTACCGCTGGCACTCAAAGCACGGTTGTCGGAGAAGACGATTACACCGACCTGCAAGCTGATCGACACCGCGCTCGCTCACCTCCAGAGTCACTGGGAGACATTCAAGGACAACCACACCATTCTAAGGTTGGAGAAGGGCTACAAGGCCACGGCGTATTACACCGAGGATCACTACACCAACACAGAACTGGCGTGCTTGGAGAGTGTCGCCCTCCTGGAGGCCCTCCGCCCAACGCCAGCTCCACCAGCCCCGTCAGAACCAGTAACCGCTCCAGTGCAGCCGCCAAGGGCTGCCGTTCCGCCTCTGCCTAAGATAACGCTGCCAGAGTTCTCAGGTTCGTATCTTGAGTGGGAAACATTCCACGACGCTTTTCAGTGCCTCGTTCTGGACCGCGACGACGTTCCCGATGTCCAGAAGCTGCTGCTCCTCAAGTCAGCCCTGAAGGGAGAGGCCGCACTCCTAGTGCGCACCATCGCCAGCACCGCAGCGAACTTCCAGGGCGCCTGGGACGCCGTCTGCACTAGGTACCGGAACGAGCGGCTCCTGGTGAGTGCACATCTGTCGGCGCTGTTCGACCTGCCCCAGGTCCCGAAGGAGTCCGCACGCGACCTGCGTGCACTGATCGATCGAGCAACAGAAGAGCTGCGATCTCTTAAGCACCTAGGGCTCCCCGTGGACAAGTGGGACGCCGTCGTGGTGTTCATGCTTCTCCGTCGCCTAGACTCCACGTCCCGCCGAGCTTGGGAGTTGCATCTCTCCTCCATAGATGCGACTCAAACCTTAGTCAACCCCGCCTACAAGATGGAACAGCCGACACTCAAGCAGCTGGAAGCCTTCTTCGAGATGCGTATACGCGCATTAGAAATGTCGGCGCCGCTGAGCCCACCTGTCCGATCCACGACGGCCTTCAACGCGAAGGCCGCGCCATTCCGCTCGCACCAGGTGAGCATCAAGAACACGGCCTGCGTGTTCTGTGGGGACTCCCACTCCAACTTCTCGTGCTCATCCTTCCGAGGGAAGTCTCCACAAGATCGCCTGTCCGAGGTCAAGAGGTTACGGCTCTGCTACAATTGCCTGGGCTCTCACCAGCGCAATGCGTGCAGGTCCACCAAGACGTGCTCTAAGTGCAGCCAGACTCACAACACGCTGCTGCACGACTCGTTCCTAACGAGCTCTGTTACAGCCACGACTAGCCCCTCCGAGAGCGCTGCTGTGTTCCACGCCTCCACGGTCGCCACCCATTCCGCATCACAAGGCACATCCCGTGCCATGGCCCTCCTGACCACGGCCCTGGTCACCATCTGCTCACCCGATGGACAGCGCGTACAAACACGCGTACTCCTCGACACCGGATCAGAGGTGTCCTTCATCTCCGAGGACATCGTCCAATGTCTTGGACTACCCAGGCGGCGCTCCCAGGTCAAGGTCGTCGGCGTCGGGGCCTCGCACTCGGCCACGGCCTCCTCTCAAGTGGAAGTCGCCTTCCAAGCCAGAACAGCACCTGGTGCGTGGCACCAGGTATCCGCCTACGTACTTCCACGTCTGACGGCTCACGTTCCACAACGGAGAGTCCGTTCTGTCGATCCGCAGCTGCTGCTGCCACTCGAGCTGGCCGACCCCAGCTATCACCAGGACATGAAGGTCGGTCTGCTGCTCGGAGCCGATGTCTTCGGCTCCTTACTCCGTTCAGGAGTGTACCCAGTCCCCGGCTCCAAGGTGGTAGCCATGAACACGGCACTCGGCTGGGTTCTGTCCGGAACCGTCGGCGAGGATGGTTCCTCTCCAGCGTCCTCTCTGCACTGCTGTGTGAAGGATGACCTAGACCAGTCTCAATCCATTCCTCAACGCACACGGCATGCTGTGCGTGGGCGGCAGACTCGAGAATTCCGAACTTCCAACGTCAGAAAAACATCCGCCAATTCTTCCAAAGTCGTCTCTGCTAAGCCAGCTACACGTCCATCACTGGCACGCGCTGGCTCTCCACGCTGGTTTAGCACTCACATACTCACTACTCCAGAAGCACGTCTGGATCCTCAGAGGGAGAGCCCTCACGAAGAAGCTGCTCCGAGCCTGCATCCCCTGCAGGCGCCGTCATCCGCTGATGGGTCAACAGCTCATGGGCGACCTGCCAGCTGCTCGTGTGACTCCCAGCCGCCCATTCCTGCGTACAGGGGTAGATTACGCAGGACCCATCAAGTGCCGCCCTTCTCCAGGTCGGGGGCGGCAGTCCACCAAGGCCTACATCGCCCTTTTCGTCTGCCTTGCCACCAAGGCGCTTCATCTGGAGGTCGTGAGCGACCTCACGACCAAGGCCTTCCTGGCGGCCTTCCGTCGGTTCGTTGCACGACGTGGTGTGTGCAGCGAGCTTCTGTCCGACAACGGCACGACGTTTGTCGGTGCCAGCGCAGAGCTGCGCTCCATGTTCCACCAGGCATCACTATTCTACAAGGAGGCAGCCACCACACTGGCCGACTCCGGCACCCGCTGGAGCTTCATCCCACCGTCGTCACCGCACTTCGGCGGCCTCTGGGAGGCAGGGGTGAAGTCAGTCAAAGGTCTTCTCCGCACAACCATCGGCGAGACGACCCTCACCTACGAGGAGCTGTCCACACTGCTGGCTCAGGTAGAGGCCTGCCTGAATTCACGTCCGCTGACGCCGTCCTCGTCGGACACCGCAGACCTGTCCGCGCTGACCCCAGCGCACTTCTTGGTGGGTTCGCCGCTGCTCACGATTCCAGAACCAAGCCTCCATGACGAGCCCAGCAACCTCGTGACTCGCTGGCAGCTCGTTCAACGACTCACGCATCACTTCTGGAAGAAGTGGTCCACGCAGTACCTACACCAGCTGCAACAACGTCCTCGCTGGCGCGGGGAAAAGGTCAACTTCAGGGTGGGCCAGCTAGTGCTGGTTCACCATCCGCAGCTGCCTCCAGGTAGATGGGCACTGGGTCGAGTCACGGAGCTGCACCCCGGCGCTGATGGCCTCGTCAGGGTGGTCTCAGTCAAGACCGCCACTTCCGAATTCCGCCGGCCGATCTCCCGGCTGAGCCCACTGCCGATCGAGACGGACGTCGCACCGCCAGCCACCCAGAGCACCGCCGCGCCGCCGTCATCAGAGCCCAGCTGCTCCACGGTGGGCAGCCTCCAGCCGGCCTGACGCCCATCAGAAGTTCCCCCTATTGTTAATCGTTTGTTAATTTCTATGTATTTATTGTTTAATTTAGTCGCTTCTCGACTAGGTGGGCAGCATGTTCGAGACAATCGCCCTCTACAACTGTCAACTGTACTTTTTGTGGCAGTTGGTAGCGCTGTGCCCTGTCTGCATAGCAGGACTGAATTTGTAAAGTTCAGCCAGTTCCGTTTTAGACTTCACGCTGCGTAGTTCAGCACGCTGTCCCGTCTCGCTCCATGTGCTTTATTCTCCGAGAACTTAAGTACATTATTATTATCATTGTATTGTTACCGTATTATTATTTGAATTGTTACATCCGTATTATTTGTGTGTGTGTGTGAATAAAGTGTTGTACGTGGTGAATCTTGTGCTAGTGAGATTTACAACCTCGCTCTCTGTTACCATCTTCCATACACGGAATCCCGGACATCCACTCCTATTATCTCTCACAACCTACAATCGGTATTTTATAAATATTTTTGTATCTGCTATCATTTAAAAATAATTAAAGTATATATTTATAATTTATAGTATTTCGGTATCTTGTAGTCCATGATCGATTAACATTTGTTACTACGTAAAATTTAAATGATTATGACATGACAGTGGCAATAGTAAAATATGCTTTATATCTTCTTCTGCAGTTTAAATAAAATGACTAAAATATATTTGTGAGTATACTAGTATAATAAGTTAAAAGAATTTTTAATATTATTTTACATTTTAGTTATTAAGAAAAGTATGAACACACAAGGCGTACAAGGAAGTCATGTGGTGTCCACGTCAGATTTTTATTTTCCGCCAGTATAATTCTTTCTGTTTCGTAATCTACACATGTCATACTACTTACCCTTAAATTTATGACATTAACTTCAAACCCATCCTGTACACCAAGTGAGATACATAATTTTTATTCAATAGAATAAAGTTTAATTTCGCGAGTGAATAAACATTCGTATCTCACGTGGTTTATACAAAATTTTAGTCAATTTTGACGAAATTATTTCAATTATTTGAATTATAATTTTATTTTGACATAACAAAAAAAAACTACTTAATCAAAGTAATCGTTAGTAATCTGTATAAAAATGAATGCCTGTTTTTCTGGTCACGCCATAACTTGAGAACGACTTGACCGATTTGAATATTTTTGTTTTGTTTTATTCGCTGTAATAAAGCCGTGGTTATAAAAAGAAAAAATTTGAGAAAACCCAAAATAATAGCTGAAAAATCGAAACATTCAAAATTGTTTCTTCTTATGACGAAAATGTACAATGATTTTCACTTAATTGAACAAAATAACAAACAGATTAGATAACCAGACATTTAATTAAATTACTATGTATAAGTTGTTGAATAGGAATTTCAAATTCAGTTATTCTAGGTGTTTTGAAACAGACAGTTTGTTGTGGATTGTTAGTATTGGTTAGTATTAAGTTTTTTTTTATTTATTTAATGTTTATAACGATGTCAAATTGCAGTGTTGTACATAACAATGCCAATTTAACATTGTTGCCGGCGGCTATCTAATTCAAAGTTTACTGCACCGATTGAGTTCAAATTTGGTATGGTAATAGTTTAAGATCTAACTTATAACATGAGCAGACTAAAATGACAGTCCGCTTTCTTGAAACAAAATAGTGGCTAGCTAACTCAAAATGTACTGCACCGACTGGGTTCAAATTTGTAATGGTCAGAGGCGTACTTACGAGGGGATAAGGGGGATATATCCCCTCACAAAGCTCTAAGAAAATCTATTCTAATATTTATTATTGTTTAAATTCATCATAAAAATGTACAATTTGTACATATTTATCTTTGAAGATTTATTTTTAAGGAATTTGACCTTGAATGAAAAATTTTCGCCTGAGGCGCTTTTTTTTAGAATACAATTAATAATTATTGAAAATGCACATCACCACCACTGAAAGGACTGCAACATATCCGCCAACGAACGTTGAGCAAAATTTGTTTTAATTATTATATATACAAAACATTTTTATTTTCATATCCCCCCCAAGACTGATGTCTGGGTACGCCACTGGTAATGGTTATAACTTTATGATCTAACTTATGGCATGAGCATACTAAAATATCAGTCCGCCATCTCTAAACAAAATGGCGGTAACCGATTGGGTTATTCAAATTTGGTATATGGTATCATGGGCGTAGTTAGAATTGCCACCATGTATGGTATGGTAATAACTTAGAATTCTTATAACGAGATTCCTTTATATTCGAGTTTGAGGCGTAGCAACGCGAGCCAGGACCGCTAGTAAATAATAAATAATGACAGTTGAAAATGTTAGAGTGATTTAAAAATGTGTTTAGTAATTTTTTTAAAAAAATTCACTTACGAATAAACCATTGTTTAAAGTTGTTGCTATGGAGTTAATAATAGCAGTTTAAGGCACATATCTTGCTAAAAATGCAAATCAAAAAAGCATGTGACAATAAATCATTTTGTGACTTTAGTTTTGAAATCGATGACCTCATATTTTACAATAATGCACTTATAGGTTGTGCTTACATGGCTATAAAATGAAATTTACAAAAAACCTTGCCGTATTTTGTTAAATAATTTCTAAAAATTAAGTACTAAAAAGTAAAAATGCGAGTTTTACATAAATTATTACAGTCAATGGGTTAACTGTTTAAAAAAAATCTCTCTATACCCGTCTTCTGACTAATGTATATTATCGATTTCAAAAGAAAATTTTCGTTTTTGTGCATTAATCAACGTATAATATGGATTATTAAATGATAAAAATTAGCTAATTTTGCTAATTGATGTCACAGCAATTTATAATTTGCATTTATTGATTCACTAATGAGTCATGATTCTTCATGTTAAATTTCAATTTGAATTTTTTTATAATACGGACAGAATCGTTAAAATTGTTAATCTTCTGGATTTACAAGTGTAGCGCCTTAAATCGAGAAAATTGAATCAAATATTAAAATATTCTTTCGTGAATAAAATCAAAATGTTAAGTAATTAATCTATTTCTCTTTCCAGGTTACTCTGCAGCAGCGTTATTAGCAATAGTGTTCGCAATTCCATTTGCGTTACGAGTTCTAATTCATAAAGAAGTCGGAAGATGGAATAATTTTCCGCAAGCATTTTACCACGCTCATCTAGAACTGTTCCTCGGAAACGGATGTCTAGGTAACTTTCTTCATCATACTATTTAATTTAAAATTTACTATATTGCACCATAATTTTCAAAGTAAAATAAATTTAAAAATTATTTCTCTCTCCAGAGATAAATCATTTAAAATACTGCTACGAGCAACCTTAAATATAAGCAGAAAATGGCTTAGTCGTAGGTACCTGCTCAAGTTTTTCTTGATTGAAAATAATTTTTACATTTAATATAAAAATAAGTTAATATAAACGTAAGGAAATTTTTCCTAGAACTTAATTTCAAAAAATGAAATGTCAAAAATTCATTTAAATGTTACATTATTTTTTCTACTTCTGGTATTAAACATCATTTAAAGAATAGATTCCGCTAGCGGTACCAACTCACAAAAAAATTTAAAAACCTATGGAAAAATATAGGCTTATTATAGGCTAATTAAATGCCTCATCCCCCAATTTTATGCTCTTCAATTTTTTTTGCAATAAAAAGTTCCGCTAGCGGAAGGAATGCCAGCGGAACTTACGGTAGTAACAACATAAACTTACTCGAACTTAGTTGATAATTAAAGGCTATTTATAGTCTCCACAATTGACGTCTCACTATCCCAGTTGGACCTTGTCCCCGACTAACGGCTCACTGTAGTCCCAAAGGCGCGCGCAGCGCAAGTTGGAGCGCGGAGCGCGCAGTCCTCGAGTTATTTTTTTAAAGTACGCCGCAGGCTAACCTAAAAACATGGTTGTACCAAAACCATTGTTTCAGTGCCACTGACAATTTTTCGTTGTCGGTACTCCATGTAATCTCGGCTACTTCCCCTCAACAAGTATCTTAAATATTTATTTAAGACCAGTGGCGGACTTTGAAATTTAACCAGCCCGGGAAATTTAATAGTAACCGGCCTCTTAAAAGTTCGAATCTCACTTTTAATTATACTATTAAAATAATTCTAAAAATTTGGAAATTTTAAATATACTGGTGAGAAAAAAATGAAACACTTGAAATTCGGAAAAATTTCGGCCATTTTCAAACCGTCATAACTCGGCGTATTTTCAATCGATTTCGATGAATCTTCATGCATGCGAACTTAAGCGCAACCCCTTCCGCCCCCTATAGCACCACTGTGAAAAAAATTGTTTTAAATTTAAAAAATGTCCAACTACGATGTTTACGGAGTTTAAATTTTTTTACTTGGTCCACCAAAAGAGCATCAAAATTTGTTCAACGAAGTTCCTATGATGATTTGGCACAAAGTTACGGGTGTTTTAAAAAAGTGCATTTTTAGGTTTTTCGCACATAACAGCGATATTTCAACCAAATGAGACTATTCTTTCGGGGAAAAAATTCATTGTGGCTGTACTTTAGATTAGGATGATCTTTTTTCGTACCCTTCAAAACTCGAACAAAAAAACACGTTTTTGGGACAAAAAAGTCCAACTTTGGCGATGTGTACCGAGTTTGAAAAAATTTGTCGACTCGATCCACCAAAAGAGCATTGGAATTTGTTCAATTACCTGTACAGGACTCAAAAAACGAAGTTCCTACGACGATTTTGCACAAAGTTATGGGCGTTTGAAATAAAGTGCATTTTGTGGTTTTTTTGACTCATAAGTCGAAAGTTTTTCGACGAAATTGTTTTTTTTTTCACGAATGAAATTTTATTTCGTCTTTCTATTCACATATCTATTTATAAAAATTTGACCGGCCACCGGCCTTGGTACCTCCGGCCTACCGGGAAAGCTCCCGTACTCCTGCCGGAGCCAGTCCGCCACTGTTTAAGACAATGTCCTATATTAAGTTTATATACTCGTATACCATTCTGGAGCCTATAAATAGCCTTTAATTATCAACTAAGTTCCAATAAGTTTTTGTTGTTACTACCGTAAGTTCCGCTGGCATTTCTTCCGCTAGCGGAATTTTTTATTGCAAAAAAAATTAAAGAGCCTAAAATTGGGGAATGAGGCATTTAATTAGCCTATAATTAGCCTATTATTTTCCATATTTTTTTATATTTTTTTTGTGAGTTGGTACCGCTAGCGGAAGGGAGGTCGTGTCTTTGGCCGTTTGGTCAAGGGCTGAACATAGCAACTATATTTGACGTTTAATTTAATTTTTGTCAAAACTGAGGAAAATTAACAATTTCTTTCATTCATTGTCATTTTTTTTCAATATAACAGTTAATAATACACTACTTGCCTAAGTAGAATTTTGTAGAAATGTATAATATCATTATAATTTAATCTAAATGTTCAAATTATTATATTAAATGCAATTTTTACATATTTATAAATTTGTTATTTAATTGGTGGTCGTAGAAAAAGTATAATATGTGACTCGTTTATAAACTATCTAGATTCTCGTTTATAAAACTTGATATAAGGAAAGTATAATATTTCTTGACAAACCAAAAGACACTGAATACCTACTTCACTATATTTTAATTTTAATTATAATTACATCACTGATATATTGATCAGTAGTAATAATAATATAAAATAAAAACACCCATAAATAAATAAGGTATTTTTTATTCGTGTGACATTGGCGAGCAGTTGGCTGTATTACAGTAAATTAAAATTGCTGACTAGTTCTTGGCTATATCTCGGCTGCTACCTCGAAGTCCTTAGTTCAAATATCCGTCATATAGCACTCCTCACACACTGTAACCCTAAATTTATATATTTCACTAGAAAATAATATGTATTTTAAACATAAAATCATGTCATATTATGTATGTGCATTTAATTAATTTTTATTTGTGTATCAAGTACGGATAGAGCATTGTTTGTTGCACGCGGCGAGAAATTTGTTCAGTCGAGGCGAAGTCGAGATTGACGACTCGCCAAGGGCAACAAACAAGCGCTATCCAACGAGGCGCACACAATATTATGTCTACAATCGTATAACACGTCAATATAGCTAATTTTAATATTATTATTTGCGACAAAATAGTACTTTGTCGCACTAGTGCGATAATTTTGTCCATATCCTAACTAAAAATTGAATAACAATGTTCATATTGTACAACGATTGTAGACAAAATATTTTTTCTACGCCTGCTTCTGAAAGATCATGTTTCTACATAGTTTTTAATGTTGAAAGCAGCTGTTTGTACCTAAGTGTGCAACAAAGTACTTTGTCGCACACTTTTGGGCACTTTGCAACACAGTTTTGCTTTTTTTAAATGTTCATTGTTTTCGCAACAACATTAACATTTCACAAAAAATTAAAAATTTGAGAATAAATGTCAAAAAATGAATGGTTATTTTTGTAGTTTTTAACATCCTTGTTTTGCAGGAGTAGAAAAAATAGTGTGTATAACACGTATTGAAAATATTTTGTCGAACGATTGCAACCCTCCCTTCGCTCGGGCTGCAATTTTCGTTCGCGTTCGACAAAACTATATTTTCAAAACTTGTTATACAAATAACTATTGTCTACAATTTGTAACGTCAATATAGCTAATTTTAAATTTATTACCATTTGCCGGGCTTATAACAATACAATTAAATCGTGGTCGATCATCATCATGACGTTTATAAACAAAACAAATATTATTCAAACAAAATGTTCACAATCGTAGTTTGAGTCCAATTTGACGCAATAATTTAATTGTTTTATGTTTTTGTCGCACTAGTGCGATAATTTTGTACATATCCTAACAAAAAATTGAAAAACAATGTTCATATTGTACAACGATTGTAGACAAAATAATTAAAAATAGCATTAAAGCCTCATTATGAAATTAGTAGTTATAGTCAGTTGGTATAGTTAACGTTAGTGGTATGACATAATTATGCTTTTCACTTGTAGCGTTCACAATTAGCTCCATGTTGCGCTGCGCTAATTACAGTTAGCGCATGGATTTGCAAACTCCAAACCTGTAGTTAGTAGTTAATGATTTTCTGTATAAACTAACAATCAGAATCTAGAACGAGAATTTATTTTGACCTTTGTCATAGAGACATTTACAATTTTGTATCATATTTATAAATGCTTCTTTAGCCATTTATACAGGTTGGTGGAGGTGAAATGCGAACATAGGGAATATACATGATAATCGAACTTTCATGCCAGGTATCTTGATATATTTTGTAGTAGTGTCACAAAACGAAGTAATGTGAATTTGTGTGGCAAAAAGAGTAATCAATAACAGAAATAATAATAAAATCTAAAAGTGCATGTAAACTTTCTCGTTCTGCTCGTACACATACATTATTATGCAAAGAAAATATTTTAATGAAAATAAAAATTTCAATAATATGACAGCTACTTTGACATTGACAGTACTTATTCCACGTATATCAAGATGCCTAGCATGGTAACTCCATTGTCATATATTTCCCTATGTTCGCATTTCACCTCCACCAACCTGTATAAAAGGATTATTATGAAAGACAAACTTTAAACCAAACATAAAATATACTTATAAGCGAACAAACTGACATTTCTGACTTCTGACGCAAATTTCAAAACTAGTTTGTTTTATTGGACTAACTACAACATAATTTTATAATAATTGTGAACGACAGTAGTCAGAAATAACTAGTTAACTATAACTACTAACTATACCTATTGACTATAACTACTAATTTCGTATTGAGAATGAGGCTTTACTCTTTTGATTTTAAGTTCTGTAAATAATATTTTATAAACAAATTTCAAATACAACGTTTTTATTCAATAAACGTTATCCTTATAGCCAGTCAATCTAGATTTAACCTGGAAATGGAAGATAGAATTCTAATTTTTTGCACAGATGTTCCTTATAACGTAGTATAACTCTCCTAGAAAGTCCCAAGGTTACCGACGCTTGCTTCCCTCGGGAGAGGCCAAAAGGTCCTAAGGGATGGCAAATCATATATGCAAACATAAACTCGTATAACTTTCGATCGGAATGACGTAGACACGTCAATGATAGCTCAAAATGTTGAGAATAATGTGCACTATACACGTAGACACTCAAAGCTAAATATTATGCCATAATAACCGGTCTAACAACTCCAGACACACAAAAGTGGTTAACGCACAAAATAATTTACGCATTTTAATTATATATTCTTATTATGATTAAATAACATGGTTTTACATTATTTTCTATAGAATAGATACAGAGAGAACACTGTTCCTTTCAGAGGTGACGTGTTTAGTACCGGGAATAATAATAAAATTGAAAAGAAAAATTATATAAGTGTACTATTTTACGGATTATGTACAGAGGTAACCCAGTCAAATGGTAGAAAATAGGGAAAAGTTTTGAGATTGTTTTGAAATTTTTATTATTAAATTCCTTGAACATTTCTGTATAAGACAGATGACTTTTAAAAAAATTTGAGGGCCAAATTTACGATTTTCTACGAGACAAAGTTGAAAAAATCTTAGTTTTTTAATATTTTTTGTGTTTAATGACCAATAACTTCTAAACTAATTAAATTTTTGACTTCCGGTTTCTTTTATCAAATTTTGAGAACGATTCTCTATAAGTTAGATTATTTTAAAATTTTGTTGAGGGTATTTGTTAAGCCAAAAAATAAAGTTTTTCTTCAAGAGAAAATTGAGAAATTTTAGTTTATAAAATTTATTTTGTGTTTAAAGACCTGTAGTTTCTGAACTAATAAAAAATTTGACATCCGGTTTCTTTTATTAAATTCTCCGAACAATTCTCTATAAGATAGATTATTCTAAATTTTTTGAAGGCCTTAGTTAAGACAAAATTTTAAGATTTTCGTCGCGAGAAAATTGAGAAATTTTAATTTTTAAAATTTATTTTGTGTTTAATGACCTGTAGTTTCTGAATGAATAAAAAATTTGACATCCGGTTTCTTTTATCAAATTCTCTGAACAATTCTCTATAAGATAGATTATTTTATTTTTATCTTAAAGGTCTGAGTGAAGCCAAAATTTTAAGATTTTCGTCGCGAGAAAATTGAGAAATTTTAGTTTTTAAAATTTATTTTGTGTTTAATGACCTGTAGTTTCTGAACGAATAAAAATTTTGACATCCGGTTTCTTTTATCAAATTCTCTGAACAATTCTCTATAAGATAGATTATTTTATTGTTATCTTCAAGGCCAAAGTGAAGCCAAAATTTTAAGATTTTCGTCGCGAGAAAATTGAGAAATTTTAGTTTTTAAAATTTATTTTGTGTTTAATGACCTGTAGTTTCTGATCTGAACGAATAAAAATTTTGACATCCGGTTTCTTTTATCAAATTCTCTGAACAATTCTCTATAAGATAGATTATTTTATTTTTATCTTAAAGGCCTGAGTGAAGCCAAAATTTTAAGATTTTCGTCGCGAGAAAATTGAGAAATTTTAGTTTTTAAAATTTATTTTGTGTTTAATGACCTGTAGTTTCTGAACGAATAAAAATTTTGACATCCGGTTTCTTTTATCAAATTCTCTGAACAATTCTCTATAAGATAGATTATTTTATTGTTATTTTAAAGGCCAAAGTGAAACCAAAATTTTAAGATTTTCGTCGCAAGAAAATTGAGAAATTTTAGTTTTTAAAATTTATTTTGTGTTTAATGACCTGTAGTTTCTGAACGAATAAAAATTTTGACATCCGGTTTCTTTTATCAAATTCTCTGAACAATTCTCTATAAGATAGATTATTTTATTTTTATCTTAAAGGCCTGAGTGAAGCCAAAATTTTAAGATTTTCGTCGCGAGAAAATTGAGAAATTTTAGTTTTTAAAATTTATTTTGTGTTTATTGACCTGTAGTTTCTGAACGAATAAAAATTTTGATATTCGGTTTCTTTTATCAAATTCTCTGAAGAATTCTCTATAAGATAGATTATTTTATTTTTATCTTAAAACCCTGAGTGAAGCCAAAATTTTAAGATTTTCGTCTCGAGAAAATTGAGAAATTTTGGTTCTTAATATTTATTTTGTATTTAATGACCTGTAGTTTCTGAACGAATAAAAATTTTGACATCCGGTTTATTTTATCAAATTCTCTGAACAATTCTCAATAGTAATATATCAAGGGATCATTATTTTGCTGGTAAAATTTATTTCAAAAGATTGTTGCTTGGTAACATTTCGAGACAAATGACATGATCAAAATCCCGAGCTGAAGGCGAGGGATTTTATCATTCAATTTGTCGAGGAATGTTACCTATCCTATAAGCAACAATCTTAAGAAATAATTTTACCTGCAAAATAATGAGACCCGAGATATATTTTGTTAGACTATTTCCCAAATAAACAGACATAAAATAAGAACTAATAAATTTACGTTGAACTGTCCTAGTATTTTTATTATTAAAATGTCTTTTAATGCCGGAGTAAGCAAAATTTGACACTGCTGCAGACCGATTAGAATAATTATTCGTGGTTTTTCGTGTTTTTAAATAAAGACTAATTTTTTGTGTCGAAACGGTTGTTTATTTTGACATTTAATTTTTTTACTAACCTTTGAGTGTCAAAATTATAAATTTTAGTTTCTTTCGTTTCACAAGTTCATTAATAATTGCTTCCAAACTAAGGTTTTTGACGTAACTGTATTTTTTGGCGTTCTAAATGATATATTTTTATTTCATCGTAAGAAGTTGTCGCAAAAAGGTTCATTTGACACTTTTAATTTCAATTAAAAACAATACTAAATCAATAAAATTGTCATACATGGCCATGTAACGGGTAAATTGTCACTTGAACAATCCCTAGGGAATTTTTTCAATTTTTGCCGATATATTTTGTACGTCATTGGTCAGAATTTAAAAAATTGAAGCAAATGATTGGTTTAATTAATATGTGGGAAATAGTCTATAAGATAAATTATTTTATTTTTATCTTAAAAGCCTGAGTGAAGCCAAAATTTTAAGATTTTCGCCGCGTGAAAATTGAGAAATTTTAGTTTTTTAAATTTTTTTGTGTTTAATGACCTGTAATGTCTGTAATGTAATAATCTATCTTATAGAGAATTGTTCAGAGAATTTTGAAAAAGACACCGGATATCAAATTTTGTATTCGTTCAGAAACTACAGGACATTAAACACAAAAAAACTTTTAAAAACTAAAATTTCTAAATTTTCTCTTGAAGAAAAACTTTATTTTTTGGCTTAACAAAGACCCTCAACAAAATTTTAAAATAATCTAACTTATAGAGAATCGTTCTCAAAATTTGATAAAAGAAACCGGAAATCAAATATTTAATTATTTTAGAAGTTACTGGTCATTAAACACAAAAAATATTTAAAAACTAAGATTTTTTCAATTTTCTCTCGTAGAAAATCGTAAATTTGGCCCTCAAATTTTTTTAAAAGTACTCTGTCTTATACAGAAATGTTCGAAGAATTTAATAATAAAAATTTCAAAACAATCCCAAGACTATTCCTTATTTTCTACCATTTGACTGGGTTACCTCTGTACATAATCGGTAAAATTGTACACTTATATAATTTTTCTTTTGTTTTTATATTATTCCCGGTACTATACACGTCACTCTCTGTATCTATTCTATACAAAATAATGTAGAACCATGTTATTTGATCATAATAAGAATATATAATTGAAATCCGTAAATTATTTTGTGCGTTAATCATTTTTGTGTGTCTGGAGTTGTTAGACCGGTTATTATGGCATAATATTTAGCTTTAAGTGTCTACGTGTATAGTGCACATTATTCTCACCATTTTGAGCTATCATTGACGTGTCTACGTCATTCCGATCGAAAGTTATACGAGTTTATGTCTGCATATATGATTTGCCATCCCTAAGGACCTTTTGGCCTCTCCCGAGGGAAGCAAGCGTCGGTAACCTTGGGACTTTCTAGGAGAGTTATACTACGTTATAAGGAACATCTGTGCAAAAAATTAGAATTCTATCTTCCATTATTAGGTTTGGCTAATTTTTGTCTAGATTGACTGGGCTATTAGCCAAAAGTAACTATTGTTGAAGACTACAACTGTTACAGTCTTAAGACACACTCGTATAACACAGTGTGACATTTCTCGTTCTCCAAACATTATTTTCTACCGATACTTAATAGGTTCATAAAAAGAATACGATTTATTTAAATTATGCCAATAATTTTGATCATATATGTCTTTTGAGATTTGTTAATGAGCTTACCTAAAAAGCCCACTGAGTTTTTTATTTCCGGTAAAATTGCAACAACCCTGCTACGTACAATAATTTACATAAACGAAATAAGCAGTCCCTGGGAACATCATTATGACAAAACATAATTTTCCATCACAGGTTGCTTGATGAAATTTGCATTTTAAACTAACGCAGCCGCGATTTTATTATGAAAAATGAATGACGCTCTTGGCGAAATGAACCGCAAGAATATTTGTTTTTAAAAAAATCACCTTTTAAGTCGTGACAGGGATTCATAGTACCGATTCGATTTTTTCTTAGAAAGGTATCAATCCTTATATGAAATATTGAAGCTCAGAATTGTGTAGAATGCTTCAGGGAAGCTCGTAAATTTTGTATTTGGTTCTGTTCTAGTGTGAAATTCACCCGAGGTAAAATTTTAAAGTAGACGCGCGATTTATTATTAATCTGTTGCGAAGAAATATCGTTTTCTGAAACTAGAATTACCACATACTTGTGGCATTTGTCTTACAAGACTGCGGCTAATAAAACGAAAATTTACGGCGTGCAAAATGATATAGTATGATTTAGTTTCAAGCAGCTTTATTGTTAATTATACATTTTAAATTTCTCCCAATGGAGTACTATGTTTCTACTTTTATGTTTTTTAGCACTCAGACACGAAAAAAAGTTTTGCTGTAAAATTCTTTTGTTAATTCCAGAATCGGTCATTAACCTACATACCTAACTGAAAACTTATTTCGTTTAAAACATATTTTACCACAAATGCAAAAAGTTAGAATTTTATTTCTTTTCTGAAATTTAAAATTCTGAAGCTCTATAGTGTATTAAAATTAGTATAAATTAAATTCTACTTAAAAGTAATAATAATAATAAATATAGGTACTTACTCTACAAAACTGAACAAGTATTTAAAATAAAAAAATAGGTTAACTCTAATTTTTGCGTGGGCCTATATATTATGTACTTAATTAAGGATATAAAGTTCATAATTATAGGCAGTGCCGATACTAGGTATTTTGCGCCTGAGGCAAAAGTAAATATTACGCTCTATAATTAATATTAATAAGGTGATAATTTTTCTAGGTTCAAGGTCAAATGCGTTTAAAGTAAAAGTTAACTTTTGCAGGGATAAGCAGTTAGGTACTGTTTAAGGGTGTATAGTTTTGGACGCACTATGACCATGAATCAAAAAGAATTTTGTTGAAATTCGCAAATTAAAAAAGCAAATGAGACATTCTGTAAGTACCTACTGTAAGAAACTCATGCAATTGATCGCATTTATCATCAAATACCTACACGTACCAATGCTCTATTACTGACTCGTGCGACAACACCAGATATACTGAATCATACTGACTATTCAACACTACAACCCCAGTTAATATAGTAGTTCTAAAAACAACATGTTACATAAACATCACTTGTTTTAAATACATTCTTTAAATATCTTAAACTACAAATTTCATTTTTTCCTGTTTGTATAATTATTATTACATGATTTAAGATTAATTACGCTATTAAATACTGCATAACTATTGTTTAACCTTTTTTTGTATTTAAATGTGACAACCAGTGGTACCCAAAATGATATTGTTTTGCAAACTACTATTAATGTTATTAGTGCGTCCAATACTATACAAATTTAAATTTTGTTATACAGATTGGGTTACATCCTGTACAATTTTATATCGTTTACAACATTTTTTTTAACTGGTAAGCTCAAGCAAATCTTTTATTTTATTATCTTACCTCTTGTTAATTCTTTACAATAAACTAATTCATAATCTTATTTGTTTTAAAACGTTTATAGTATACTTATTATTTGTATACAGATGTTCAGGGATCTTGTGATGCATTTTATAGCTATTAATATAACAAGAATTTTATTCGATTTATAATACCAAGGATGTTGCTAAGCGACGAGGTGAAACCGAGTCTCTTTGAACATCCAAGGGTGCTTAAATCGCATATGTTCGCGTTATACGAGCCCGGTCTCGTTTCAGTTGACCCACCTACTGAAATTTCAATTTGCTTCGAAATTAATCCAAACATTCGAATACATTAGGTTTTTTTTAAGCTAAATAATTAGGTACCTATATATTATATACATTAGTAGCACCATTTTACCATTCATGAAGTTAATTAAATACAATACGTCTCAGAAAAGACCGTTATTAGAAAAAAGGTGATGTTACCCTAATACTAACTTTTCAAATAGGTACTGCCTATTTGTTTCACATTGAAGTTCCCCTGTTTGTGCATTTTTTCGTTTTTTTGGGTAATTTATTATCTTTAGTTGGAATATTCTAAAATGTTTGGTAAAAAATAAAAAATATCATTATAATTATTTTGTTTAGATTTCTCTGGAATACGTGATAATAATTGAGAATTTTGTAAGTGGGCCAAGTGAAACGAGACCGGGCTGGTATTCAAAGCTTAATCGTATCATCAACGACAGCGATGTTAAAACAAATCTTCAATTTTATGTGTCAATTTGTTGACAGTTGCATATTATTTAAGGTTGATGTTATTATGGTTGTATCTGACGTATTAAGTTCGTAACTAAAGAATTATTTGTATCTAAGGTATTCTTAGATATTAATGATGATATTATAGATGATAATGATGAAGTTTGATATAACCAAGGTAATGAAACGTGTGTGATGTTAAATCACGAGGCGATCAGCCGAATGTTTTTATAATGAATTATGTTGTTTATAATTATTAATTAATATTGCATATTAAAAGGTAATAACAGTTGATGATACGATTAAAATTATAACTAAAGCGTCTATCAAAATAAAATACGATATCTAGGTAATCTAAAACAACTTATAGTCCCTTAACCCTCTTAAACTTACTTCCAAAGCCAAAGTCAATATCAATCATGCAAGACAAGATTTTGGTTTACGTCAAATAATATTAAACCCTAAGGTGACAGGCTGAAGTTTTACACAGAAAGGAAAAGCCAGATTTATGATTAATATTTTAAAGGATTTTCACGAAACAGAATTTGAAATACATGCGCCGTGCAAAAAGAACTAGAGCGAAAGATAAATTGGATGAATGCGCAAATATAGCACCGTACTTGAGATGTTGAGATATTGCACACGAAGAAGTATAGTAGATTTTTTACTATAAAATATATAGCCGTACATAAATATTCAGACAATCGACAGCATGAATGCTGAATGCACAAAAAAAATACAACAGTTTTCAGTTCATTTTAAAATATGTATTTAAATCATATCAATCAGAAAACTTTGTATAGTACCATAGAAAAGAATTGTTTATTTTACAATTGGTTTATTATTTCCGTTAAACACACCCAAACCAGACAATAACTAACCATCAACTGTCTTTTAATTATCAGACACAAACTTATATAGCAAAACAATAATTAATTAGTAAGTTTGTGTAGGCATCCTAACTTACATTTAAATATTAATAGTAGCATACATTACATAAATATTATTTGTGTATTTAAGAAATTTACATTACCAAATGAAGCGTTTTGTTTCAAAATGTAGAATTCTGTGATAATTCAATTAAAATTTGTAAATCTCATCAGTGTGCCGCATTAAACATTCAATTATTTCCGGTTAATTAAAACGAACGTAAATCAAATTTTATTGGTTCGCAGTTTTCCAGTTCATTAAATATTAAAATTCACTAGGTACAAATATTTACTACCAGAACTTCCTTGTAATTTATTTGTCCTCAATGATAATTTTAAAGACTAATACCAATGAGGCATCATTAATAGTCCTGTGCAGGACCGTAGCCAGGGGGGAGGGGTACGCAGGGCAGGGCCTTCATGAAAAAACTCTTGCTCTTCCTGGAGCTGAAAGGTTGACTTGTACCTACTTTCATCATTTTGCAGATACAATTTTTGGAAAATCAATATTATATTATTTATTATTTGCAAAAAAATATCTACGAAATTAATTTCAGGAGGAATTAAGTCAAATTCCTTCAGCAGTGAAAAAAATTTCGCCTCGCTTCGCTCGACATACTACTATATTTTGCAAAACAAAAATTTTACTATATAAGTGTGATCCACTTTAATTTTTTACTGGCCCACTTGTGGCCCATCCAAAAAAAATCCTAGTTACGTCCCTGCCGTTGTTCGACAACAACTGGCATTGGCAGTAAGTATCACTGTCATTGTAGCAAGATGACTTGCATCTGCTAGGCTCTGGATTTTTGTTATCTTAAGTTATTTTTAGATACAATCGTTCAGAGGTCACTTGCATCCCTTCGTACCCCTTTAGGCCAGACGTTCTTATGATTTTTGGACGTCTGCAGTCAGTTCTTCGTTGTCCGGGGTAAAGATAAGTCCAAAGATGTAGCCCGTGCTACGGACATTACGCTTTTGAGCGTAATTTTAAGTATATTTTTATTTATAAATTTCATCTATACCTATGTAGTAGAAAAGATAAGTAATTTTATTCGTCTTTAAACGGTTATTTTGTGTGTTTATTAAAGTTTAAAGATATTTAAAAGTGTGTTTAAAATATCTTGACGCAACGCTCCCAAAACATCCCTTCCTAATTCGACCACGACTGGTTAACCTTTTCCCCCTATCCTTAAATAAAATTCCTTATTTTTCATACTACCCCCTATTTTACCTTTATATTGCTACATCATATTCTCATGGCTTATACTTTTTTCATCTCTAGATTCTAGTTCGAAATTCATCCGAGAAGTTTCTAGCCATTTCTTATATAAGTAATGTAAATCAGAAATTCCCATCCGAGTTCCGTTCGATTTTCATAATTTTTTGTAGTATAGATATAATACTCCTGGCTCTATTATTCTGTTCGAGATTCGTACTAAGTTCAGTGTGCAGTGTAATTTCACAAGTGCGTAATTGCTTTGCAACTCAAATTGTGTACTATACTTTTTCTACGATCATGACCATGTTCATTTTCATTTGATAAAAATTTTGTTCTATTTTGTATATTTTATATAATTATTATTATCCATAATTTTTTGGTACCTACACAATTTTATATTTTTCACGGAATTTTATCAGTACCTACCTATATGATTATTGTTAACTTGGTAACATCAGGCGGTGTGCAAAATGTATTATAAGAATAAAACATTTCTTAATCGTGCGATCGAACTACTTTACGCACGGCCGTGCGTAAGGCTTACATATTATACAGAATGTTTCTATACCAATGCACGTAATTTTAATATGTTATATAATTTGATACACTGATAACAGAATTTTTTTAAATTCGCAAAAATAAGGGTAGTGACAATTATAGTTCCATTGGTTTGACCGTCCATTTAACTGTTAGGGTCGTTCAATTAGTGTTGCCGCGAGAGTCGAGACTAGTCTCGGTCTCGTCTTGTCTTGTCGAGAAAATCGAGACGAGACCATGAGGCAACTCTCGACTACAAATTCGAACAGAGACGAGACCAGTATCAAGTCTCGCCGAGGGTCTCGTCGAGACTCTCGAGTCTCGTCTTATATAATTGATTAGTAACTATTTGCTTAAAACTAAAATTAACAGAAATATGCTTTTGTGAATATGATAGGATTAAACGATTACTCTCAAAAAAATTTCACTTCTTGCCCGTGACGCATTTTTAGATGCTAATGATGCTGGAATATCAGGACCAGATCATAAATGGGATCTTTCACAAAAAAGTTGTATTTTAAGTAATATTCCCAAGATCAACAAACAATAAATGTATACAAACTTACATGTTTAAAAATAAAATCTTTATTTTGATCTACATAAATCAATTAGATATTTAATAAAAATAATACCTATTCCTAAAATTATGTAACAGTTATTAACAAAATAATAAGTTTAGTAAAGATATAGGTATACGAAACATTTTTATTAATTAACAAAAATTAATTTTAATTATAAAAATATAAATTTAGGTACCAAACTAGTCAAGTATAGATGAAGTACCGTGGAATAAAATAAACATGTATTAATTAGAGTTAGGTAAATATATCACAAAAGAGTTATTTCGTACAAAATACGTATAAGTAATCCCATAAAACTGGACCTAGGCCGCACTAACACTAACAAACTAATACTGACTTGTATTGCATGTCAAATAAATAAATACCACACAACCCAAGTTGATTCGAGATTTTCGAGACTCTCGACTCCATGCCGAGATTAGTCGAGAAATTTCGAGACGAGACGAGAGTGACTTTTATTAGTTTTAGAAATTCCGAGTCGAGACGAGAGTCAGGTGCACTCTCGACTATACTCTCGACAAACGGCATCACTACTTTCAATAGGAATGACAGTTTTTTCAATAAAGATTTATCGGTTTCTGATATATATTTTATTTACTTCTAGGTGTCAAATTATTTAGTATAGTGTGCAGTTTCATGATGCAGCGTTTGACGCCTCTAGACCGGTTGGAAATAATAATAAAATATTACCAAAGTTCGAGCTCAGTTGTGGGTGCTCAACGTTATTCACCCCAGAATTATTGGGTCGCCGTCACCGTTACTCTGCGCAGGCTATAAGACGCACTGTGATAAAGTTTGAGTTAACATTACTAAGACAATAAGCCACCAAGAATACAAAGAAATGTTCTAAGTTAGGAGAATATCACAGCTGTAGCGGCCAGTGTTGCGGATGAGCCAAATTCGGCCATATTAGAGCGATCTTGTGATCAGTGTCAACAAAGCCGTGGTGGACATTTGAACTATATCTTGTTCCGAACATAACTGCATTGTCCAAGCTTCCAAATAAAGCAAAAACTAAATTGATGTCAAACCGTTGACGTTTTATTTAAAATTAAAATCCTATCACTCTTAATAAAAGACCCTATATAAGAAGTGACTATTTGTAGATAGTCTGATAGTATTTATTATTTTATTTTATTAATAACATAAAATATAATAAACAGTTAAATGGACGTTCAAACCAATATGGAACTACAATTTTCAATAACCTTATTTTTAAGAATTTAAAAAAATTCTGTTATCAATTATATAACCTTATAAAGTTACGTGCACAGGTTTAGAAACACATGGTTGTACAATAATGCTCGTTTACAGTAGTGGTCGTAGAAAAAATATTTTATTAATCAAATTTTCGTAATTTATTTAAATATTTCGTGTAAGTTGTACTTATTTTATTATTACTTTCTGTTTTTTATTAATATATTTGTCATATTGACGCGGATTTTGAAATACATTTATAATTTGTCAAATTATATCTTGAAATGTCATTCTTAACGTTTGACCGTTGACATCTTAGTAATTTACGAAACACAAACAAAATAGATTGAGAGCCACTGTAGAAAGAGATAGAGTTCCTTACGATTTTGGGGTTGCCGCCAGTCTATTATGATATCTCGGTCACTGGGGTTTCCTATAATATTACAATCTGGTATAGCATTGACTTGTACGAACCCCTGTGTGTGCAGGTGTCGGTGTAATGATGCTGCTAGCGCTGACGGTGGAGCGCTACGTGTCCGTGTGCCACCCGTCGTACTCGCGGCCGCTGATGGGCCCGCCGCACGTCACCGTGGCCCTCATCCCCGTGGCCACGTTCCTCATCTACCTGCCCAGCGTGTTCCGCGGGGAGATCACCAACTGCCTCCTGGGACCCAGCGGACCACTCATCTACCAGAAGAGGGATAATGTGCGGTTTATGAACTCTGTCTTCTTCGAGGTAAGATGAAGGTTTATTTTTATACGTTTAATGGCCATTTGCACCGCTTCCACTTAAATTTTAAGTGTCACTTAAATGAAAAATATTGAATCGAACTCATGGCATGGCAGCAATGTTATATCTATGTTTGACAATTTGGTTTTGATTCGACATTTTTTATTTAAGGAAAACTTAAAATTTAAGTGCAAGCGGTGCAACTGGACATTATTGTTTTATGCGCAATTGTATCAACATTGTTTTTTTACTTCGACCATTTGTTGCGAAGCCGACCTTGCGTCAGTGAGCCCACAGTTGGTGTAATGCGGGTTCCATTTTTATTTGACAAGTGACAGTCACATCATTGTTAGTATTCAATAAAACAAAATCAAAATGCACAAGATAACTTCCAAATATACAAAATTGTGACAGATGACAACAAGAATGAAAAAATCCAAGAATTAGCAATAAATGTCACTTAAACATTGTAAAGTATGCAACTTGCACTGCAGCAACTTTGGGGTCTCTATCTCACTTCACACAGCCCCGGTGACCCACTCGAGAAAATTAAATTATTACTCATGATCGGTTAGTAATATGTACATTTCCAACCTTCTAGACAATTGGGCAGCGAGTCATTGTTAACTTTTGACCCATTACAATACATCTTTTTAATAAGTTGATAAACACTGTAAAAAAGTAAATGTTCTACAAATAGCGCGAATTGTTTGATTTAGGATTGGTAAATTTTATAATAAATCTCACGTACAGTCAACACAGAGTGAGTTTGTTTAAATCTGAGGTCGTCAACCAATCAAGTGAACTGCGATCCATGCCGCCATGTCTTTGGTTGCACAAACATTCAAGATTGCCTTCACAGTTCACGTTGACATAGTTCATGCTCCAAGTGTTCAAATTTTTATCACTTCCGTATAAATGTTGGCGGTTTAAACAATGGCAAGAAGAGCCATGTCAAAATTAAATATTTTAACGTAAAAATTAGCAGAAAGCTCACACTAAGCAGGATTGTTAAATGTGCAATAAATATTAAAATATCAAAAGTCCCCATAAAACTTTTGTAAATGCGCCAACCTCCATCTTTTATCGTTTATCTCGTAAAATGCTAATATTTCGAGGATAAATATTGGTTGTAAAATTGTGAAACACAGAATTCCATATAAAATTGTAAGTGAACGATTTTTATATAGGTATAAACGTTGGTCCTATATAAGGGGCTGATGGGGAGTAAAATTGTTACTGGGTATGGATAAGTGAAATGCTTATACTGGTTTTGTTACTTATTCTTAATTTAACATGTTGTAATAATTATGCGACGCAGGTGAAATTGTTTCAGGTCAAATACCATCAAATACAAAGTTACATTTTTTAGAGATAAAGCAATTACCTACATCTCGTTTTACGGCAATACAAAATCATACTTAATTTAAAAATCAGAACAATTTTCGATTTTTGGGGTGTCTTCAAAGGGAAATTATTTTATATGAAAGAAAAACCATTGTTACAGTAACATATTTTGAAAACTGTCTATATTCTATTTATATTTTGTTTTTGCTTATTCCTAACAACTTAAAACCATATAATATTCTTAGGTCATTTATAAATTTTTAAGGCCCAGGCCACAGGGAATTTTTATGCTTTTTTGTCCTTATGGCTCATCTGCCCAAGGTCCTATAAATTTATTTTTCTGTTGATCGTTTATTAATGAGCATCAATAATGTAAAATAATCATACATTAATGACCCCTGTTAATGCATGATTTTTTTTAATCAAGGATTTTTTTAATGCATTCAATACACGTAATATATAGTTATATTAGCTACCCGTAAGTTGTAAAAAATAGTAAATAGAATAATACGAAATTATTTTAACAGTTCTAGCTAATAATATTCACGTAATATTGATGCTTATCAAGATCATTTGTGACTAACCTAACATATTTGTCATGAAATGAAATTAGTTTTTCTCCAAATTGAAAGGTATGATCAACGGAAAAAATATTGTAACTAACTCATGTGTTAATAGGCGATTAATAATCTTGACAATTAATGCGTTCGCTTCTCTCGCGCGTTAAAATGTCAAAATTATTAATCGGCCTCATTAACACACTAGATAGTTAAATATCTATTTCATCGCGAAAATGTGTTTTAAAATCAAGTTTAAATTTGATTTCGTCACACGGATAAAAATATATTAACTTCCATCTCGTTTTCTGTTGGTTTAATTATGAACTCGTTTCAAACTTTCAGGGACTCTGATTTAACCTTTACATAAAACAAAACTTTTATAATTTTTAATTTGTAACACTTAATTAAATATTTAATACACTGTTCACTTAACTTAATAATCGTCTAGTTTCAAAATATTTAACAATACATAATTTGTGCTTATTAATTGCCTGTCATTCGCAATACACATTTCATGATTACAATATTTTCTAACAAAGCACAAAGGAAACAATTTCTATTTGGAAATTTCAGTTCTTGTCTTGGAGAAATTCCTCGAGGGTCCACGATTTACGATTATTCACAACATGCCAAATAATATTCCCGCTGGCGGAAACCGTCTTGTAAATTAATTTGCACGGTTATTGTTCAAATAGGTTGCGGTTATATTTTACCTGAAGGGCGTAGGTACTTATTATTCCCTTGAAGGAGACATTCAATTCCATTAGACAACAGATTCCATTTGTTTCAAGTTCCGAGAAATCTTTACATCTTTAGTTTGTAAATGTAATTAATTTGTTAAGTTGAATCAATGAAAGTAGGTGCTTTTGCATATTGATACTGTTGCTGTGTTTGTTTGAAGTTTGTTCTAATTTATCAAATAAATAAATTATTTGCAATAAAATGTGATTTATTTTAGTAACGCTAAGGTTAGCCACTAATATTTTATGCATAATTTATTATAACATTTTTGTATTGAATTGATAAGTCTACATGATGTTTACTTCCAGAACCGAAAATTGTAATTATGTGATTAAAACTAAAAACTATGACGTTATTATTTTTACATGAATTATTTCTAACATATGTTCCTGATGCGTGAGGACTATTCTGTAAAAAAATATGTTATTTAAACATGGTGTTAAAATAAATATTATAACACAAGTACTATTATTTAATAGTGTTAATGGTATATTCTGTAACATACATTTTAACATTCCTTAAAACTAGAAATTTTATCATACGTGTTAAAATTCCCTTTAAATTTAGTTAAGTACAACAAACTGTGCTTCTTTGCCAAGAATCTGATCTGAACGTCTTTTCTTAAATTATAAAGCCATGTTCACACGAGGATTCTTTGAAGATTCTGAATCTTGGAAAAGAAGAAGTTTTCTTCTTTCTAGTGGGAATTGCCTGTTAAATTGCAGTGCTGCTAAATTGAATCTTCAATGAGTCGAAGAATTTATAATTAAATGATTGCTTCAAAACCATGAATTTATTTTTTTTCAAGATTGAGAATCTCGAAACTTTTTCTTTTCCAGTATTCGGAATCTTAGTAGAATCTTTAAAGAATCCTCGTGCGAATTATTTAGTTGACATAAATAAATTATTATAAACAACTAGATTCAAAAGTATGGAGAAAGAGCAAATAATTATTGTTTTAAAATTTGTGTGCGTGTAGTATTATTAACAACTAATAATTTATCAATAATTATGAGATAATCACACAATACACTACAAGTTGTGCAAATCCTTTAAATGTTTATGCAATAATTTGATTGGCGCGTTGTTGTAACCGAAATAAATACAACATAGATGTACTCAGCTAATAATTTAAAACTACCTACATTATAATAAAACGGATAGCCGAGTTCGTTGTATGATGGACTGTTGCTGTTGTCCTAACAACTCAGGTTATTCGAATTAGAATCTAGTTTGGTACACATTCCAATACCTGAAATCGTTCCAGTAGTGTACTCTTTTCTACTATCAACCATGACTTTCCGTAAGTTGGCGGCTGGGCTGATAACCGCATACACAGTCAAATGTATATCTATACGAATGGTGGTGACTCACACGCAGTGGCGGACTGGCTCCGGCGGGAGTACGGGAGCTTTCCCGGTAGGCCGGAGATACCGAGGCCGGTGGTCGATCAAATTTTTATAAATAGATATGTGAATAGAAAGACGAAAGAAAATTTACTCGTGAAAAAAAAACCAATTTCGTCGAAAAACTTTCGACTTATGAGTCAAAAAACCACAAAATGCACTTTATTTCAAGGGCCCATAACTTTATGCCAAATAGTTGTAGGAACTTCGTTTTTTGAGTCCTGCACAGTTAATTGAACAAATTTCAATGCCCTTTTGGTGGATCGAGTCGACAAATTTTTTCCAACTCGGTACACATCGCCAAAGTTGGACGTTTTTTGGCCCAAAAACGTGGTTTTTTTGTTCGAGTTTTGAAGGGCACGAAAAGAGATCATCCTAATCTGAGTTTACCCTCTTAAAGTACAGTCACAATGGATTTTTTCCCGAAAGAATCGTCTAATTTAGTTGAAATGTCACTGCGTTATGTGCGAAAAACATAAAAATGCACTTTTTTAAACACCCATAACTTTGTGCCAAATCATCGTAGGATTTTCGTTCTTTGAGTACCGCACAAGGAATTGAACAAATTTTAGTGCTCTTTTGGTGGATCAAGTTAAAAAAAATTGAAACTCTGTACACATCATGAAAGTTGGACATTTTTAAAATTAAAAACAATTTTTTTTCACAGGGGTGCTAGAGGGGGGCGGAAGGGGTTGCGCTTAAGTTTGCATGCATGACTTAAGTAGACACTTCAAAGTTTTTCGCCCTCGAAAATTCATCGAAATCGATTGAAAATACGCCGAGTTATGGCGGTTTGAAAATGATTGAAATTTTTGCGAATTTCAAGTGTTTCATTTTTTCCCCCAATTTTTTTCAATTATTTTAACAGTCTAATGAAAAGTGAGATTCGAACTTTTAAGAGGCCGGTCACTATTAAATTTCCCGGGCTGGTTAAATTTCCCAGTCCGCAACTGACTCACAGTATGTGCCAAAGTTGGGTAATTGGCGTGATTGGATATGTGTAAGTGAATTAAGGCCCCGGTATACCTACTATAAAAGTGTCGTTCGTACTTTACTAATTACTTAATTCAGGTGCACTTTAGAGAAAAAATTTATTTACAAAAAATATCCATAAAATGTTATGCTTAACATCGGATTGATTCAAAAATTTCAAAATTCTCAAAAAAACAAATATCAAAATTTGATTTTTACCTTCCGCTTACCTGTAAAGGAAGGTATTGGAATCATGCAAAAAATCGGGTGGTGAAATTTTAGTGGATGAGCACGAATTAGGGTCCTTACAACTCATTTTTGATAGTTTCACGATGATGTCTGTGTGTATGTGTGTGTGTATGTGTGTGTGTGTGTGTGTGTGTGGTCAAGGGTTGTTAGTCGCATAACTCAAATACGAATTACCCGAAAATTTTGATATTTGGTATTTAACATTTGTATATAAATTGGAAGAGCTCCCTAGATTTTGGTACAAATATCTTCATCGGAAGTGATATTTTTTGAAGATTGAAAAGGTTAATTGTCAAAATTGTATATAAATTTGGAAAAATATAGTATTTATTTGTAATGAGAATAAGAGGAAAAGTTATTTGCAACTTACGTTATAAAAAAATTGTCTTTATCTGGTAGCATTAAAGAACTGCAGTAAAATTAAAAAATAAATTTATCAAATAAAACGTTAAAATCTTGTAATCCATGTTCGACTGAATTTTGTTTCTGTGTAAAAAATATTGACAGGTGAGATGGTGACAAGTTGACATACTAGTAAGATATTAAATGTAGTAATTGAACGGAGGATGGCTTCAGCACAGAAGAGTTTTCCTGTGAATGAATCTTTTTATTCAAGTGATGCAAATTTCTGTGTTTGAATATTTGAGATTTTTATTTGTATATTTTAAATGGGCACCGGATTGTACGTATACATTTCTGTTTAAAGTCTAGATATGACGGAAGGTTGTGTGATGGCCACGTCAGATTTTTTTAAATTAGAAATTGGGAATAGTTTTTGAAAAAATATTGACAATTCGATGTTAAAAGATACTAATGTAGATTATGTGTAATTTTTTTGAAAAAGATATTCTAATTGACAAAAGAGTTATTGGTAAACTATGATTTTTTATGTTTTTCTAGACTTTCCATTATTCAAAACAAGTGCGAAAAGTCAGAACTTGTGTACCTACTGTGTATTTGGTTCATAAAGCACTCGAAATGCACAAGTAATTAATTTAATAAGGAACTACACTACTACTACTACACGCTAAGTATACTAGCACCTTAATGAATCTATTTTCTCTAGGTCTACAAAGTGTTCGTGGAAGTCATGTTCAAAGTGGCGCCCACTATCCTCTTGGCAGGATTCAACCTACGCATCATGATCGTGTACCGTCGAACTTGCGACCGACGACGCAAGATGACTCTGAGCCGCAAGGCGAGCAGTGACGAAGATCCGAGGAAATACGCCGAGGAACGTCGCCTTGTTCTGCTACTCGGCTCCACGTCCATCTTGTTCCTGGTTTGTGTGTCACCGATGGTGATACTCAACGTCACGTTGAGTGATGATAACTTGACGTTGTATCCCTACCAGGTAAGAAAAAATATCAAACATTTTGAAGTCGTAAATTCAATTCATTCGCGGATTATTTCTTAAATTTCTAGTTGGTATAGAATTGCCGATTTTTACTTCCCCGACCTATGTAATAGAGGGAAGTATTGTAATCGTGATTTTTTGACAGTTCGAGATTTTGGTGAATCTTCACGTTTTAGACGCTACTGAACCCAAAAAACATAATTTTAAAAAAAGTCGGTCTGTGGGTCTGTCTGGATGTTGCATAACTTAAAAACGCGTTGGAATTTTGGACTGAAATTTTATATCTTGAGCCAAATTCTGACTTCAAGTTCGTTAATGAGCTTTATTCAACCAGTGGTACCAACTTTATAAACATAACTTTTTTATTTTTGTCAAAATACTATCATGTATGGTATCAAATTAAAGCTCTCGGGAAAAGAATTCTAGTAGGAAAACAAAAATAATATTAAACGATTGTCAATTGTTTTTACTTCCTTGTACGGAGTAAGCCCGTTTTACATTCAGCAACAAGTTCATGAATTGGTTCATGAACTAGTTCATGAACACATAGTTGCGGAATAATATTTCTTCTGTATTACACTTGGCAACACGTTGAAACAACATTATAATTTATTTTTTACAAGTGTTATCAACATAAACATAAAGCATGTTGGTACTCTGTAATAATTTACATATTGTTGGCTATCTTCATTTATGTTTGTGTCATTTGTTCTACTTTTATTATAAATTAATTATTTTGTAAGAAAATACAAAATTGAACGTATATAAGCTTGATTGACAATTCACATGACACGTAGTCACACTTCATGTCGATGATCATAACCTACTATTTACGACAATTACCAACTCTTTGATTTTCGATTGGCAAAACAAAAAATAACCAGAAATCACCAAATCTGGTGAAATGTTGCGAGGTGCTGAGCAACAAAATTAGAACATGTTCTAATTCACGCAACAAGTTCATGAACTAGTTCATGAACAGAATTTCTTGCAACTTCTGTTTTACATTAGGCAATTTATGTTCATGAACAAATTCATGAACCAGTTCATGAATTTGTTGCTGAATGTAAAACGGGCTTAATAAGGAAGTATTGTAATCGCGAAAAATTTCGGTTCTCAGATTTTTACGGAAATATCCGTTTTGACCTTTTCTGAATCCATTATGACTAGTTTCGTCGTGACGTCTGTACGTATGTACGTATGTACGTACGGACGTATGTGTGTTATAGCATCTTGTTGTGCACCTCCTATTTTTGGTTTCAATCTATAAACCGGAAGTAGTACTTTTGTCAAATATTTCGATAAATATTTAATTTAAGACAAATTTTTTAATTTTAAATGAAAGATTATGTGATTATTACCTACAATCGGTATTTTATAAATATTTTTGTATCTGGTATCATTTAAGAATAATTAAAGTATATATTTATAATTTAGTATTTCGGTATCTTGTAGTCCATGATCGATTAACATTTGTTACTATGTAAAATTTAAATGATTATGACATGACAGTGACAATAGTAAAATATGCTTTATATCTTCTTCTGCAGTTTAAATAAAATGACTAAAATATATTTGTGAGTATACTAGTATAATAAGTTAAAAGAATTTTTTATATTATTCTACATTTTAGTTATTAAGAAAAGTATGAACAAACAAGGCGTACAAGGAAGTCATGTGGTGTCCACGTCAGATTTTTTTATTACAAATTATTCAAATTGTATCGAGTTTTGTGTCAATTTTAAGCGCTTGGGGAGATGAGTTTAGTAAAAATGTAAAAAATGACATTTATGCGATTGTCAATTGTTTCTAAAAAAATTATTCAAATTTTTTTATTCAACCAGTGGTACCAACTTTATAAACATACCTTATTTTATTTTTATTAAAATACTATCGTGTGTGGTATCAAATTAAAGCTCTCGGGAAAATAATTCTAGTAGAAAGATAAAAATAACCGATCGTCAATTTTTTTAAATACATTATTCAAATTATACCGAGTTTGGTGTCAATTTAAAGCTCTCGGGGAGACGAATTTAGTAAAAATGTAAAAAATGACTTTTATGCGATATTCAATCAAGTTGGTATCAACTTAGTTTGGGGAAAAAGATAAATTTATTTAAATTTTGCTGAATAAAGCATAAAATTAAAGGCGTTACGAAATAAGTTATTAAAACTTATAGTCGGGGAAGTACTGTGGTGGACACAGCAGATTTTTATTATTACAATGTCAATGGTGTCGTAATTTGGTCATCAGTATTTTAGTTTTAGTTGAACTCTCTGAAATCTTGATGTGACTTTCTGTCAGTGGCGTAGCGTCCCTGAAAGCAAGGGAAGCACTGCTTTCCTTTTCCTTTTATATTTTTTAAAATGTTTCAATATTAAAATAAATATTAATTTATATACAATATTTTCCTTTAAAACTGTAAAATTTTCTAAGTTTATATAAATGTTGTATTCGTATTTTAAGCAACACGAGTTACACATAAGTTAATCCGCTGTAAAATAACGTAAACTGCAACACTCAGCGTTAGAACACAACATTCAACCTATATACTCGCATGTAAAAATTTCATGCGCTCGGGCATGTCCGTAATACTTCGTTAGGTAGTTCGGGTTAGATATGATACGTGCTCACTTGACTAACGGATGCACAATCACTTTGTGCATTTCTCAAGCTTTTTTCTGTAAAATTAAAAGCAAATATTGACACGGATGCCAAATTCTATTAATGCAATAAAGTATAATTCAAATCTAAAATAAAATAAATAAATAAGGAAATAAATTTAACAAACTTATTCAATATTTTAAATAACAAATATTGGCATTCAGAAAATTACTGAGCAAGTGGATTTGAAAGCAGTCAGATTTAGTGCGTTTCTGTGAGGGGGTAGATACGCATTCCCGATTTAATATTTGATAGTTCGCGTATAAGCAAGCTAACCTTTTCTTGTTATTTATTGTTGATATAATTATTTTAGTATAATTCATTGATGATGTTAGAAAATGTTATTTATAGTGATTCTGGGTCTCTGAAAAGAATATATTTCTAATTTTTGACATAAAAGCATTTAAAAAAGTGCTTCCCTTCTTTCCAACATCACGCCACGCCACTGCTTTCCGTACTGTTTAGAGAAACATCTTTATCCATTTTGAGTTCAATATAGAATTTAGTTAAAGCAGTTGGTGACCCATTTACCAAAGAGTAAGAGAGAAGTACCTATGCTGCTATACCTCAAATTATGTGTATTCTCGAAAATGTCGTATTTTTACTTCCTTGTACGAAGTAAGGAAGTATTGTAATCGCGAAAAATTTCGGTTCAGATTTTTACGGAAATATCCGTTTTGACCTTTTCTGAATCCATTATGACTAGTTTCGACGTGACGTCTGTACGTACGTACGTACGTACGGACGGACGTATGTGTGTCGCATAACTCAAATACGGTTAGACGTAGAAAGTTGAAATTTTGTATTTAGGACTGTTATAGCATCTAGTTGTGCACCTCCTATTTTTGGTTTCAGTCTACAAACCGGAAGTAGTACTTTTTAAAAATATTTCGATAAATATTTAATTTTAGACAATTTTTTTTATTTTAAATGAAAGATTATGTGATTATTACCTACAATCGGTATTTTATAAATATTTTTGTATCTGCTATCATTTAAAAATAATTAAAGTATATATTTATAATTTATAGTATTTCGGTATCTTGTAGTCCATGATCGATTAACATTTGTTACTACGTAAAATTTAAATGATTCTGACATGACAGTGACAATAGTAAAATATCGTTTATATCTTCTTCTGCAGTTTAAATACAATGACTAAAATATATTTGTGAGTATACTAGTATAATAAGTTAAAAGAATTTTTAATATTATTTTACATTTTAGTTATTAAGAAAAGTATGAACACACAAGGCGTACAAGGAAGTCATGTGGTGTCCACGTTAGATTTTTTTATTTCTATACTTTCTTACAAACTTTGTGTAGTACCATATAAAAACTAAAAAGTAAACACCTATCTCCTCCAACAAAATATTGGCTTCACTCCAACTCTAAACGAAAAGAAGTATGTTAGAAATATTCCGCCTGCAAAAAAATAGCTAACGGTACTATATTCAACATGGATAACAATTAATTATAAGCAGAATTTTTGATAGGAAATTATTCAAACAGAAAATGCTACTTTGCATTTTATTATAATTTTTGTATTATTGATTATTTTTACATACTTTATGATTGATATTAAGTTTAGAAGACAAGAATTTTACCCACTGAACGAGAATCTATATTCTTTTCATTCTTATTGGTTATTATTTCTACGTACTTATTCATGCATATCGCACACTACATTTATATTTTATTGTTATACGGAGATATTATTTCTCGCCTCGCTCCATTCTTATCAGCACCACATACCTATACTATACACATACTATTTCCAGTTTCCAATGTTACATTTTCGTAAAACGAAATACATCTATCATATTCAGGCTTCATGGAAATTGAATTCAGATACATTAAATTGCAATCGATGGTAGTTACAGAATACAATTTTCAGCCGTCGATTCGCGGCAACTTGACAACACCATATAAAGCTTCGAATCTATGTCTATGTAAATGATATTCACTTTATATGATATGGCATATTTCTTATCTTGCGCAATACACACTACGAGATACGGGGACACGAGTATATGAAATGGAAATTTTTATTCGACTATGCACCAGAACTTGTTGAACGAAAATTTAATTTAGAAAAGTGTGACAACAAAAACATTTCTATATTATTTTAATTTCTCAAGTTTTACTTATGGTCCGTAATGCCAATTCTTTGAAGATTCTTCTGAATTTTGAGAAATATTATCCTTTTGGCAATTGACTGTCAAATTGGGACGCCGCTAAACTGAATCTTCAATGAGTCTTGTAAAAGAAGAATTTCATTTTTCCAAAATTCGGATGTATGAAAGTATTTTCAAAGAATCGTTGTGTGAACACGGTATAATGTATGTTTATAATTTAAAATTAAACTTGATACCTATAGATTATGATTTATTGGAAAAGTACGATTTTCGATAGTTTCCTTGACTTTCCATTA
Organism: Agonum fuliginosum; assembly: GCA_947534325.1. Lineage (NCBI taxonomy): Eukaryota > Metazoa > Arthropoda > Insecta > Coleoptera > Carabidae > Agonum > Agonum fuliginosum. Next base: position 33,406,261 of record OX384031.1, on the reverse strand, counting down.
TTTAAAAACAAGTTCAGAAAGTCGGAAAGAATAAATGTACAGCAAGGAAACTATTACCCAGTGTTTTAAGTTATCTCGATAATTTTATATAGATAAATCATCTAGATAATATAGTTTTATCTATTATCTTATCTAGATACATTTTTCTTATTTAGGTACCTATCTATTATTTTATCTAGATAAAATTACAAACTATCTTTATTGTTTAAATATCATCTAGATCTAGATGATAATTTTATTCATTTGTAATTTTAATCGAATTCAAATGTAATCAAACAATGTAAGCTTCGTTTACTTTATTATAATGTAATGTATTTTTTGTATTACTATCTATAAATTATCTAATAATTATCTAGATAATAATAATTTATCTTTTATCTATTACCTAAATAATTTCTTCTGTTATCTGTTATCTTATCTAGATTAATAAAACGTAGGTTATCTTTATCTAGGTGAAAAATATTGTTTTTCACGATATACGCAGAAAACACAATTTTCTTCTCGTAAAATAGTGAGGAAAGTAAGTTTTCCCTTTCTAGAGAGGAAAGTAAGCAGTGATACCACCAGTGTTATTTTATATAGCTACTGTAAACTATTATTATCAATTTTTTTCTACAATAGGTACTTCACAATTTTACAACTTAATTAATTTGGCATATTGGCTGCAATGAAACATTTTGACAGATGACAGTTATAAGTTCTATTTCTGTGTTTCTTTTACATTAACAATTTTTTTTAAATATGTCGTGAAATAAATGCTGTGTCTAACACGAGAGAAAAGCTCTTTTTCCACTCTCGCCCGATTACCTCACTCACTTCGCTCGTGACGCACAAACTTCGAGTTCGAGTGGGAAAAAGAAGCGCTTTCGTCTCTAGTTGGACAAATAGCTATATCTATTACAACACTGACTATTACTATCGGTATTGCCTAAATTTGCTTTATCAAATAGTAATAAAAATAGACAAATAAATGCACTAAAATCATTTTGAAATAATGTTGCACATTCTATAAACATCTCTGAATTAATCTAGTACTTTCTAGAAGTTCATTTCATAATTAAAACACTTTAAAATGATGAACAGCACATAATTTTATTTTAATTAATTTGCATTCCAATACAAAACAAAGAAAAATCCATTATCACTTCACAAAATTATCGTTTCAGTTTGTGTTTATATTTTTCTTTTTGTTTAGTGCGTTCGTTTCCCATAAAACAGAACTGCTAGAATGGAGAATAACAAGATACAGCCAATAACACTTTGTATTTCAGCACAAAGTTTTAGGTCTCAGGGAAACTTTTCGACTAACCATACATACAAAATATACTTTCAGGTAGTTTGGTTAGTGGCAGGAAATTCGCGAAAATTGGCAACAGATTTGTTCTCTTAAGAGATCAATAGCCAATAATGGGGTGTGAGATATAAAGACAATAAATACTTATTACTACTTGAAAAGTTTTCCACGATGTTTGAAATGGAATAGAAGAATAAAAGGTGCAATCTTATGTACCGAAGTTAGAAGTTGGTGCGATAATAATATTTTTAGATTTTCCAAATAACGAAGTTTCTACTCCAAAAATCTTTAAGTACCTACTTGCACTAACACAAGTATGAGAAATTTATGAAACTATATTATTTTTTATTCCATGAGTGCTCCCTTAAGAGTGTCGTTTACCTTAACTACACTCTTAATGCATTTTCAATGAATCGTATTATTTGGCATTAACACAGTTTATTTAAAAATGAATATAATATTATATTTAATGTATTCAAAAAACACGAATTAATTATATGCTATTTTAAATAGAGTAGGAAAAGAAAAAATCTGACGTGGACACCACATGACTTCCTTGTACGCATATTAAACTGTTCATACTTTTCTTAATAACTAAAATGTAGAATAATATAAATAATCTGATCTAATATATAAGTACTACTACTACTGCTACTATACTCACAAATATATTTTAGTCATTTTATTTAAACTGCAGAAGAAGATATAAAGCATATTTTACTATTGTCATTGTCATGTCAAAATCATTTAAATTTTATGTAGTAACAAATGTTAATCGATCATGGACTACAAGATACCGAAATAATTATAAATATATACTTTAATTATTCTTAAATGATACCAGATACAAAATATTTATAAAATACCGATTGTAGGTAATAATCACATAATATTTCATTTAAAATAAAAAAATTTGTCTTAAATTAAATATTTATCGAAATATTTGAAAAAAGTACTACTTCCGGTTTACAGATTGAAACCAAAAATAGGAGGTGCACAACTAGATGCTATAACAGTCCTAAATACAAAATTTCAACTTTCTACGTCTAACCGAGTTATGCGACATACATACGTACATACGTCCGTCCGTACGTCCGTCCGTACGTACAGACGTCACGACGAAACTAGTCATAATGGATTCAGAAAAGGTCAAAACGGATATTTCCATCAAAATCTGAGAACCAAAATTTTTCGCGATTACAATACAATAAACAACCTTTGGGAAATTTTTTACTAATATAAAGTAGGTAGTTCATAAGTAGTCTGTATTTTCTTTAAATACATAATTTTGTATTATTATTGTGTGCAGTTGCACCGTTCTGATGGAATCACATGTTCTACAAACTCAATTAGTCTATTTGCGGCAGCAAGAAGTCGTTGATCAGGTTCCGTAGCGCTCACAAGTCCTTTATTTTATCTATGCACCAGTCACAGTAACAGTGTTACTACAGTAGCAATATTCTCGTCCAAACGGCTTCTCCGGAGCCGGCCACGTCTGCTACTAACCCGTGTTGAGCTAGTCTCCTCGGGGCGATTATTTGGCAAACACATTTTGACACAATTATCCTGCGTTCATGTATTTTACATCTGTTTATGTCTATAAGACCTACTTTTGCGCCACGTAGTATTAAGAAAAAAATTTCATACAAATCTTATATAATTTCTTATGAAATTTTTGTTCCTTATACCATTACTGTATTACAAAATAAACGGGAGAAAATTAAATAGGCTCATCGGCTTATACTCAATTCAAACTAAAAGGTAGAGGTAAATTCGAAAATTTAAAAAGGACTAACTAACTCAAGAACTCAAGGCCATTTAATATCGTTACGTGTATGTGTATATATTAATTAATCGCGTATTAGACTGGGGTCAATCGGGGTAATTGACAACGATTTTTGAAGAGTTGACTTCATGTAGTTATATCATGTCTATTGAAGATTAAATAAACCTATCCGATACAGTAAGGTTACTATAGGTGAGCGGTTTACCCCTAAAATTCGGCCTAAAACACGGGTGAGGTACTAACCTCATTGCTCCTGGATGAAATCAATTTTTATTGGTGTATTGGTGTGAGTCATGTATTTCCGTAACAATTTTTTGCCAAAGCGAGTGCACATTAATTTGTTATTAACAATTTAAATAAACAATTGCTTGTAACTCGAGAAGTAAACATTTTTTCGAAAAACTTTTCGGACAAAAGTTGTTGTATTTTTTATTCTGAACAACTTTGTAAGAAGACATTTACAGACAATAAAGTACTTGCATCAAAATTTGGTACTTGAGTACTTTGTACTTCATAAAGTAACATTATTTACTTATAAAGTAAAAAAGTACTTGCACCCAAATTTACAAGTACTTTTCCTTGTACTTGGTATTTGCAAGTATTTTATAAAATAAAAAAGTATTTGTACTTCAAGTACATTTAAAAATACAAAAGTACTTAGTATTTGTACTTGAAGTACTTTTGTTCGGTACTTTGCCCAGCTCTGGCCATCGGTATATATTTTAGCGTGTGTATTTTAATACTTTTTTAAATAAAATTATGTTGTTTAGTAGGTCAATTTATTTTTCATTATTTTAATTGTCGTGTAATAATATTTTAGGAGCCTACTTAGATACTAAATTTCTAAATACTGCAATAAATATTTTATTTTTGAACTGAAATTTAGCACTGTAATTAGAAGGTTGTATAACTTTATGATTCATTTAAAAAAATGAAAATCAGAATATTTTTGTGAAACTACTTACCTATCTACTACATCAGATTTTTTAATTTTTGTTCTAGTTTCTAGTGTTGTGTAATGTTAAATAATATATAATAGATACCTATCTACGTATTTTCTGTCCTTTATTTATTGGATTTATGTAATTTATGTGAATATTTAAGTAATTCTTTGAAATACATAATTTTTGTTAAAATAATAGAATTTTAAAATTTGATTTAAATATTTTCATTATATAAATCAGTAGATTAAAATCATGATATAATCATTATAAAAATCAACCATTTAAATTACATACAAACTGGTAATAAGTAAATAATATGGTAAAGAAAATCAATTGAGGAAGCTGAAACAGTTACGCCATCATCAGAACTACAGATTACTAGTACCTACCCTATGATGGCGTAAATACCATAATTGTGCAATAAAGGTTTATTCATTGTTAAATATATGAAACAAAACCTAGTGTTTTATTTGCATTTTATACCTAAATGGTAAAATAATAGGTATTTGTAAAAATGTTAATTTCAAATGAAAATTAACAAATTCTAATAATAAGTGATCAATGTGTGTAAACTATTTCCTATAGTTGAGTAAAATACTAACACTAAAAATTAAATAAATCATTTATAATGTAATGCTCGAGTTAATATTAACATTAATATTAAAATTGAATAATATACATTTTATAAATACTTTTTCGGATCTTAAAATAATATCTAATATCTGAGCGTCAAAATTCACAACACTACTGTCGAAAATAACAGCAACGCAAGCGAACAGCGACAGAGCGAACGCTAGTTTGCTGTACTGACTGTACACACAGCTGCTATCTTTATCATAAGAACGAGATAAACAGAACCATGGGTTCGGTTAGCCCTGCCACCGCGCGGGGTATAGTTTGCAGGAGTGGGGGTCCGAATTGAAACTTCGGCCGGTGTCAAGTGTCATAAGTCATACATCCTCTTAACTGCGCTGACAAGGACCGAATACGATACGTAGGTATAACCTTATTTCAACACAGTTCCGTCGTCCATTCCGTAGTCAAAACAACAAAAAACGAACTTACAAGAACAAATCTACTCACGGTTTGATCTCAGTCCCGTTTGCGTCAAACATGACGCATTTTAATGCATGTTTCAAAAGAGTTACATTTTCATTTCGATAAAAAGGTAATAAATTTATAAAAATAACCAATTATTATTACTTTCCTATAACTTATATATTATACCTATACTTATTTATTGATATCCAATAAATATTTCTTTAAAAGCCGTAGGCTTGGAAACTCCCATTAAGATAAAATTAGTTCAAACTAGGTAGTAGTGCATTGAAAGAATAGGTGATATAGCAACATAAGCTACTTTCATAAATCATTTTAAACCGAAAATATAATTTATAACCAGATTTACGTTTCTTTCTAGGTATTCCGCGCACTGGCCAACCTTCTGGAAATCACCAACTACTCCATAACCTTCTACATCTACTGCCTGTTCTCCGAGGACTTCCGCAACACTTTACTGCGCACTCTGCACTGCCCCTGGAGCTCCTCCAGCACATGCCAAGGTCGTTCGCAAGCTATGGTGAAGCTGCCGGCCGCCACCACCGTCACAGCGACGGGTACGCCGCCCACCATGAACTCGGTGTTCGGACACGGAGGCTGCAGATCGAGTGTATGATGGTCGGTCGACGCGGAGAAAAGATCCGCCGTGACTGTTGTTTAGCACTGTTTGAAATTTGAAGAGTTTAGCACGAAAAAAACGGGTTTGTTGTGATTGGTATATTGAAGAGTATTTTTGAGAGACGGTTACAAATTTTTAAAAGGTTTAAAATAGAAAATACATTGTTATTGAATAATTAAAGACTGTATGATAATAAGATAGGTATGTAAATTGTAGTTAGAACGATAAATAAGAACAGGGGCCGCGGAGCCTCGAGGACAGGGAGGCCTTAAGCCCACCGTGACATAATTCTGGGGGGCTAAGTCCCCTCCGACTGCTCGGACAAATTTTATTGTAAATTGTGCCCCTGCTATAACATATAGGTACACTGTTTATATTTTATATATGGTTAGTTAAAAGATGACTCCAGAGTGCTATGAAGCTACATTTGAAATACTTAATAGTCTAAACAGTCTATTTTGCCAATTTTTTACTATTTTTTAAACCAGTGGTGTAATTTCTGATCAATACAAAGAATCGACTATTTAAAACAAAACTAATTAATATGCATTAATAAGCCACGATTGAATTGAAATATTAAAAAGCAAAAATTAATTCTTATCTTCTCTATTGTTGCCGCAACAATATATTGTATGAATTTTTCAAATTAAACAATGCTTTGTCATTACTCTTGTAAAATTTCAGATTTTTATTTCCAGCAATATAGCCAGAATCGTAAATTCTATTCCAGCAATATTGTAGTCAACAAGTGTAGCGCCACGGTTAAAGAATAATATTAGGTTTGCCAACGTGATTTCCGTTAACAAATTCCCGTTATATAACCATGGTTACTATTATTGTAATCAATTCTTCCATTGGCTGTTATTTGTGTCATGCATTTGTATGTATTTTCTGTATAAATGCATGTTTAAGTAATTTTCACAGCACATATTCAGGTCAGAATGAAAGACAGATGTACAAAATTATATACCTACATAAATATAAAAAAATATTAATATAGTCAAAATGTTGAGCCTCCATTGTGAAAAAATCGTTCCGCGGCCCTTGAATAAGAATGTTTTGTATAAAATGTAGTAAGCTTATAAGCGTGTGATTGGTCGAAAATGCGGAGCTAAAGTTGTACTTTTCTCTACGATTTAGCAGAGCTAAAGTAACTCATTATTGTACGATTTAATAAAATTATTATATTATCTCGGCTGTAAAGTTATTACTCACGTGGTTATTTTTCTCGGCTAGCACCTTGAAAAATAACTATTGTGTTTCCTACATTACTTGTTTCCTAAGGGAGGCATTTTTTTTTAAAAAACAATAAATTTAGTGGCCGTTTTAGTAGAAACGGCCACGAAGTCTATTTTAAAATCATTTGAACTTTGCTTGGACAGAATTGCGTACTTTTAAAGAGTACTTGTTTATTTTCAGTATTTCGTCTCCAATTAACAAGTGCCCAAGTTTTTTGGAGATGAAAAACATCGAAAATGATTTTTTTACGAGAAGGTATGCGGAGTTTTATTTAAAAATGTATAGGTTTTAAGACAGTTCCATAAATGAAATTTTAAAATTAAGTTCAATTTATCCAGCAATTTTTGTATAATAATTATTGTATGATTTTAAAGAAAACAAAACAAAGTTTTTAAATTGAATAATTATAAAGGTTATAAATTTGCACTGTAAGAAATTAGAAATGTTGATAACTGTACGTACGCTAAACGAAAGAATAAAACGTTATGCTTAACAATTATTTTAAATTTAACTAGCAGCATAAAATATAGCTAACAGCATTTAATTTAACACTTTGATATCTGCAACAGATCATTTTGAATAAAGAAATAATTTGTTGCAGCAAGATGTGATATGCATAATTCGTATTTACGATTAAAAAACATGTAACGTTACGAAAATGCGAACTGTAGATACTTTTTGTACATTCTCGTTTTATGTTTAATGGAGTGAAGATTCAAAGTGAAGAAAAATAAACGTGCAAGCACTTTGAATCTATTTTACTGTGATATACTATAAGTAGACTTTACGTAATCGTCAATTTGTTGTATAATGATGATTTTTTGAGTCAATTATAATAATACGATATTCGTAAACTACTATACCTAACATGTGAATAATGTTTTGTACGTTTTCAATGTCCCATTTCTGATTACATGTTTGCCTTTCTTTGGCTTTTGTAAGAAATCAAAATGTTAGATGACAAATAAAAAACAGAAATTGTAATGAGAACTTATAATAAATTAGGTATTCGGCAAAAAGATTTCAATGTAAACTGGTGGAAAGCATCATTCTTACCACTCACTGTAACCGTAACAAAAAATTTGTATGTATAGATGTATAAATAACGTTTTTACTATTCATTTTTTTTAAAATAGTTAAGTAACATTTACAAATAAGCAGATTTTTAGACATCGCATACACACTTTTTATGAATATTTAGTGCCATATACTACATTAATGAAATATTAAGTAGGTACCTATTAAAAATATAATATTAACCTCTAAACAAATAAAATTTCACATTTAATAAGGTATGATATGAAGACCAAATTTAACTTATTTAAACAAATAACCAGTTATATCTACAATGAAGTTTTTTACTCTTACACAAAATAAAAAGGAAATGGAAATAAACTGGTCTACTGAAAAAATTGTCAGAAATGATATATACTTATTGTGAAAGAGAGAAAATTTTCTAGTTTTATAAACTTTTATAATATAATTTATTACGTAGGTACTTTATGATCTGAAAAGTATCAGTAAGTAATTTCTTAATTTCAACGATTTCACATTTTAAACTGTATTTTATAAAAAGAATATGTATAAATATCATACGTTTACGTACTAACTACGTAATCAAAAATAAACTGCCAATAAATGCTACAAATATTACCTACTTATGTAATAACATGTTATTGTTGTTTGTATGAATTATTCCATAGCCATGTATATTCCCAATTGTCTACTATTGAAATCGTGAAAATAAATATTTGTAAAAATCATTAAAAGAGTACATAATTATTTGATTAATATCTGCAGAAATACCTGAAATAAACCCTATCTTTACATTTTAAAATAGAAAAACCTAATATAAATCGTAAATAATCATTAAAGATTGTAGGTACGTATTTGAATGACGTACATTTTTATTTCAAACTGTATATTATCAATTTTTTGACTTTTTGAACAAAGGCTCATTGTTTTGGATTGGCCAAAGTTTTAATATTTTCTACGATAAAAAGATAGGTATTCGTTTTTTTTTTGTGAAAATGTAAATCTTTGGAGAATAATAATTTTATCCAACACCTCTTAATAAAAGCATCATAACTATCGTGATTAACAAGCAAATAAAAGATTGCCCACTACGATCGGAGTAATAAGTATAGTCAGTCGGATGTAAAGATGAATATCTTGTTTAAAAATAATCAAAAACTTTATACTAAAGTATGCACATTTCTACGATATTGTATAAAATTTCAAATTTTTAAATGTATTTGCGTAGAAATAACAACAATTTATAGCATAAATGAGCTATGATTTTAACACATTTTTTGAAACTGTTAATTTCAATGACGTCTGTTGTCAATATGTACTTCATCCAAAAAATTCATATTTTGGTAGGTATAGTGTAATCATAAGCTTTGTTAAGTAATTTTTTTTAAATGTTCATATTTTGTTTATAATAATAATTTAATAATTAAATATGTAAGATCTTGGTTACTGGTAATCTTATAAGATTCAAATTCAGGTTAATGGTGGGATTCTGGGCATTATCTTAAAATTCTATAAACTTATAGATCTATAAGTTATGGAAAATCCGTAACTAACAGTCTTATACCGTGAATTTTATTTAACGTGAAACATGGGATCTTTCATATCCATGGTTACGAATTTGACAGCAATGTATTAGAGCGATTCATTTAAAATAGAACATAGGCTGTCATTATCAAGTAAATATTACCTCTCAATTAGGGTTGTGTTGTTAAAAATATGGTACACAATTGAAGAATGGTGCAAATGATACGTTGGTATAATTCAGATGTTAGCCTCAGACAAGTACCTATCTGATTTATTTCGCGTATTTGAGAATTTGTTATAAATTGTATTCTGAAAAAAGATCTATTAAATGTTTATATTTCTTGAAACTTTTTTCATATCTAATATGATTTGAAATACATTCATATTTCATTTGCTATGTTCTATTTTAAATGAAACGCTCTAATACATTGCTGTCAAATTCGTAACCATGGATATGCAAAAGAAAAAAAAGTATCTTGTTTTTTCTTTAATTCGAATTATCAAGTTTTAAATAGTCGTTAGGTATGATTTAATTTTAAAATGTTTGTTTATATATTATGAAAAATCTGACGTGGGCACCACATGACTTCCTTGTACGCCTTGTGTGTTCATACTTTTCTTAATAACTAAAATGTAGAATAATATAAAAAATTCTTTTAACTTATTATACTAGTATACTCACATATATATTTTAGTCATTTTATTTAAACTGCAGAAGAAGATATAAAGCATATTTTACTATTGTCACTGTCATGTCATAATCATTTAAATTTTACGTAGTAACAAATGTTAAACGATCATGGAGTACAAGATACCGAAATACTAAATTATAAGTATATACTTTAATTATTCTTAAATGATAGAAGATACAGAAAAATTTATAAAATACCGATTGTAGATAATAATCACATAATCTTTCATTTAAAATAAAAAAAATTGTCTAAAATTAATTATTTATCAAAATTTTTTAAAAATTTACTACTGCCGGTTTATAGATTGAAACCAAAAATAGGAGGTGCACAACTAGATGCTATAACAGTCTTAAATACAAAATTTCAGCTTTCTACGTCTAACCGTATTTGAGTTATGCGACACACATACGTCCGTACATACATACGTACAGTAATGTTCAGAAATAATGCCCAGACTCCCTCCTCCAGTGCTGGCTAAGTCAAGTTGGCCCTACCACATAAATATTTATAAATAAAAATTATATTATCGGTTTGCGCTTGTATTGCGCTCTATCGCTCCACAAATATTTTTTTTGCGCTGCTCTACTTTTGCAGTAATTCAAAGAACAAGTTAGGAAGGGCCAAGTTGACATTAGCCTTTCCTTTATGAAAATTTTAAAATTTTCATAATTATTTCAATAGCTCTTCGTATGCGCTCTTTTGCGCCATAAATATAAAATTTTGCGCTAGCATACATTTTATGTTATTAACAATCAAAATTGGGAGGGCCAAGTTGACAACAAAAAAAAAGTTAATTGTTATTATATTTTTGTATTGCATTTTAATATAAATATCTTGCGCTCTATTGCTCCATAAATTATTTTTTTTGCGCTGCTCTTATTTAGTAGTAATTGGAAGAGCTAGTTAGGAAGGGCCAAATTGACGGTAGCCTTCCCTTTTGACTATTTAACAATTTTCATTATTGTATGAATGACCCTTCATATGCGCTCTATTGCGCCAGTAAAATAAAATTTTGCGCTTTCACCAAATTCGTTTTATTAAAAATTTAATTTGGCAGGGCTAAGTTGACGAGAAAAAAAAATGTAATAATATTATTTTTTTACTTTGGTATTAAATCTATTATGTATTGCGCTCTTTTGCTCCGTTCTTATTTTTTTGCGCTTTGTTTATATAGCAGTAATTTACATAATTCATCCGAATAGGTAAAATCAAAGTCAGTAGATATAGGTTTCACTTATATATTCTTCTAATATTAAATTAATGGTCCTTGTATTATGTGGTATTAAAAAAAATACACTGGTTGCATTAAAATTGGAGTTATAAGGAATTTTTTTTAAAGCACTAAGTAAGAGATAGCCGTATACTAAGGAAAAATTCTGGCCGGAAACTGAGCTTCCCACAAAAAATTGCTTTTTACATTCCACCATACCTGTAAAGGGCGGGATTTCTGGAGGTCGGATAACTCAAATACGAATTACTCAAAAATGTTGATATTTGGTATTATACATTTGAATACAAATTGGAAGAGCTCATTAGATTTTGGTACCTACAAATATCTTCACTGGAACTGGAAGTAATATTTTTTGAAGAATGCAAAGATTAATTGTCAATTTTTTTTTATAAATTTGGATAAATAATATACCTAGTATTTATTTGTAATGACAATAAAGAGGAAAAGTTATTTGCAACTTACACGTTATCAAAAAATTGTCTTTATCTGGTAGCATTAAAGATAGAAAAATCTGACGTGGACACCACATGACTTCCTTGTACGCCTATTAAACTGTTCATACTTTTCTTAATAACTAAAATGTAGAATAATATAAAAATATAATAATCGTATTTGATTTATGCTCAAAATGCAAAAAAAAATACCAAGAGTAAAGTGCTCTTTTGGCACGGACGATCGCAACCAAAAATATTAGGTGATCAACTAGATGCAACATGAGTCTCAAATTCAAAATTTTAACTTTCTACGACATACCGTTTATGAATAATGCGAAAAATATCAATTAGTGTCCCTTTGGCACGGACGATCGCAACCAAAAATATGAGGTGATCAACTAGATGTAACATGAGTCTCAAATAAAAAATTACAACTTTGTACGACATACTGTTTTTGAATAATGCGAAAAATACCGAATAGTGCCCCTTTGGCACGGACGATCGCAATAAAAATAGGAGGTGCACAACTAAATAAAAAATTTCAACTTGCTACGTCTAACCGTATTTGAGTTATGCGACATACATACGTCCGTCCGTCCGTACGTACGTACAGACATCACGACGAAACTAGTCATAATGGATTCAGAAAAGGTCAAAACGGATATTTCCCGCCGTATCTAGAAAACTGACTTATAAACATAAATGTATATCTACGTACAATCCGGCGAATGAATCTTTCGGTTCTCAGATTTTGACGGAAACATCCGTTTTGACCTTTTCTGAATCCATTATGACTAGTTTCGTCGTGACGTCTGTACGTACGTACGGACGGACGGACGTATGTATGTCGCATAACTCAAATACGGTTAGACGTAGCAAGTTGAAATTTTTTATTTAGGACTGTTATAGCATCTAGTTGTGCACCTCCTATTTTTATTGCGATCGTCCGTGCCAAAGGGGCACTATTCGGTATTTTTCGCATTATTCAAAAACAGTATGTCGTACAAAGTTGTAATTTTTTATTTGAGACTCATGTTACATCTAGTTGATCACCTCATATTTTTGGTTGCGATCGTCCGTGCCAAAGGGACACTAATTGATATTTTTCGCATTATTTATAAACAGTATGTCGTACAAAGTTGTAATTTTTTATTTGAGACTCATGTTACATCTAGTTGATCACCTCATATTTTTGGTTGCGATCGTCCGTGCCAAAGGGACACTAATTGATATTTTTCGCATTATTTATAAACGGTATGTCGTAGAAAGTTAAAATTTTGAATTTGAGACTCATGTTGCATCTAGTTGATCACCTAATATTTTTGGTTGCGATCGTCCGTGCCAAAAGAGCACTTTACTCTTGGTATTTTTTTTTGCATTTTGAGCATAAATCAAATACGATTATTATATTTTTATATTATTCTACATTTTAGTTATTAAGAAAAGTATGAACAGTTTAATAGGCGTACAAGGAAGTCATGTGGTGTCCACATCAGATTTTTCTATCTTTAATGCTACCAGATAAAGACAATTTTTTGATAACGTGTAAGTTGCAAATAACTTTTCCACTTTATTGTCATTACAAATAAATACTAGGTATATTATTTATCCAAATTTATAAAAAAAAATTGACAATTAATCTTTGCACTCTTCAAAAAATATTACTTCCAGTTCCAGTGAAGATATTTGTAGGTACCAAAATCTAATGAGCTCTTCCAATTTGTATTCAAATGTATAATACCAAATATCAACATTTTTGAGTAATTCGTATTTGAGTTATCCGACCTCCAGAAATCCCGCCCTTTACAGGTATGGTGGAATGTAAAAAGCAATTTTTTGTGGGAAGCTCAGTTTCCGGCCAGAATTTTTCCTTAGTATACGGCTATCTCTTACTTAGTGCTTTAAAAAAATTCCTTATAACTCCAATTTTAATGCAACCAGTGTATTTTTTTTAATACCACATAATACAAGGACCATTAATTTAATATTAGAAGAATATATAAGTGAAACCTATATCTACTGACTTTGATTTTACCTATTCGGATGAATTATGTAAATTACTGCTATATAAACAAAGCGCAAAAAAAAATAAGAACGGAGCAAAAGAGCGCAATACATAATAGATTTAATACCAAAGTAAAAAAATAATATTATTACATTTTTTTTTCTCGTCAACTTAGCCCTGCCAAATTAAATTTTTAATAAAACGAATTTGGTGAAAGCGCAAAATTTTATTTTACTGGCGCAATAGAGCGCATATGAAGGGTCATTCATACAATAATGAAAATTGTTAAATAGTCAAAAGGGAAGGCTACCGTCAATTTGGCCCTTCCTAACTAACTCTTCCAATTACTACTAAATAAGAGCAGCGCAAAAAAAATAATTTATGGAGCAATAGAGCGCAAGATATTTATATTAAAATGCAATACAAAAATATAATAACAATTAACTTTTTTTTTGTTGTCAACTTGGCCCTCCCAATTTTGATTGTTAATAACATAAAATGTATGCTAGCGCAAAATTTTATATTTATGGCGCAAAAGAGCGCATACGAAGAGCTATTGAAATAATTATGAAAATTTTAAAATTTTCATAAAGGAAAGGCTAATGTCAACTTGGCCCTTCCTAACTTGTTCTTTGAATTACTGCAAAAGTAGAGCAGCGCAAAAAAACATATTTGTGGAGCGATAGAGCGCAATACAAGCGCAAACCGATAATATAATTTTTATTTATAAATATTTATGTGGTAGGGCCGACTTGACTTAGCCTCCAGTGCTGACGATTTATGAAAAATTCGAAATACGTCTGCAGCCGTTGATGAACAGAGGCAGAAGATACAAAGCAAAAGATAGCTATATTCCCAATTTTCTCGGAAAAACAACATTAGCTACGGTAAACAGAGGCTTTAGATTTTGAAATATTTTGTAAATTAGGATTCACTACTTTCGATGATACCTTGGATAGATACTTTCTTTTTGAATTTGAATCACTTGTATTGTCAAAATTCTGCATTAAAATTAGAACTCATTAATTCATATCTATTTATTTATAAAACATACTCGTATTGTAGTGAAATAAGAAATAACTCAAATAAAATTAGTAGATCATGAAATTATGCGTTAAGAATTATCATAAAAAAATAATTAAACGATGCTTTTTATATTTACATACTCGTATATCTATTTATAAACTTTGTAACACAAAGACAATAATAGGTAATTTAATAATAAAACATATTTAAGAATAATGTAATTTAATTACATTATAACGATATATTTTTATAGATCTTATATTCAAATAAATAAATAAATATTATTATATTACAAAAAATAGTCGTCAGAAGTTATATTTCTAATAATAATTAAAAATAAGTATAAATAATTTAAATAATATATTTTGCAATCCTGCATAAAGCGGGAGGAAAAGTATTTTTTCTCTCTAGAGAGGAAAAGATAAAGTGGATTTCCGCATAAGGCGAGAGAAAAAGTACTTTTCCTCCCTAAGGAGAATAAATAAAAATAATCTAAATAATATATTTTGGAATCCTGCATAAAGCGGGAGGAAAAGTATTTTTTCTCTCTAGAGAGGAAAAGATAAAGTGGATTTCCGCATTAAGCGAGAGAAAAAGTACCTTTCCTCCCTAAGGAGAAAAAATAAAGTGGATACGCGCATAAAGCGGGAGGAAAACTACTTTTACTGCCCAGGGAGGAATATTACTGACCGGTCAGAAATACCTCACTTTCGTCCCTAATAATAGCGACGAAAGGTGGCGTTTTCGGTGCAGGTATTGAAAAAATAATTTATTGAATTAGATTTGTTAATTAAATCAGATTAAAACTGAAACAAAAATCTAAACATTTTTATTTCTTACATAGTAGGTTACAGTTTAACTGTCTGGTTCAAAATTCATTTGGATTTCATACACTTGACGAAATTCTAAGTCAAGGTATTTTCTTGCCTCTCAGGTAAAGAGGATACTTCTAAATTTGGTTCTATTTTCTTGGAATAGAAGCAATATACCTTTCCTTTGCTACTTATCTCTCATCACCCTCACTCAATCGAACGTATTTCGAATTTTTCATAAATCGTCAGCACTGGAGTAGGGAGTCTGGGCATTATTTCTGAACATTACTGTACATACATACGTACGTACATACGTACAGACGTCACGACGAAACTAGTCATAATGGATTCAGAAAAGGTCAAATGGATATTTCCATCAAAATCTGAAAACCGAAATTTTTCGGGATTACAATACTTCCTTATTACTCCGTACAAGGAAGTAAAAACGCTTCAAAGTTCAATGTATTTGAAATGTCGCCAAAATTGTGACGTACGTAAGCCTATTCCAAGCAGAGCCAATCATAAAACAAGAAAGTGTAGGTATTTCACAGAACTTATATTTTAATGGATAGATCACTTCAGAAATAATTGAATATAAAATAAAGTTTATATTATACACTTGGATAATCTAGTGTACGGTTAATTAATACAATTTTATCAAATCTTTATTATTTTTTAAAAATTTATTTTTATTTAAAAATTTAATTTTATAATTTTCTGACCATTGGGTATCAATCCATACATAATAGGATCTATGGTTGTTTTGACATTTCAGTTTCTATTGCGCAGCTGCGAAGTCTGCTACTCTCTGATTGGGTAGCAATAAAACAGGCCTTCATACGTTACTGGACAAGGGGAGAAGTAGTGCAATTCAGCCGCATTTTAAACAAAATGATTTTTAAAGTTAATTTTTTCAATAATAGAGATAAATTTTGCTAAAAATACGAAATACGGGTCTCATATTTTTTATTATTCTTTCTATTAAAGCAATAAAAAAAAAATCAGTGCAAAACCTCATTATAGTTTTCAAGCTAATACTACACATCCGAAGCGTGTCCAGACAATTCATCGCAGGAAAATTCATCGCGGAAAGTTCATCGCGGAAAGTTAATCGCAGGAAAATGCATCGCGGGGAATATTCATCGCGAGGTAAATTAATCGCAGGAAAGTTCATCGCGGTAAAGTTCATCGCGGGGTAAATTCATCGCGAGGTAAATTCATCGCGGGCAAGTTAATCGCGGGAAAGTTCATCGCGGGGAAAATTCATCGCGAGGTAAATTAATCGCGAGAAAGTTCATCGCGGGAATGTTCATCGCGGGGAAAATTCATCGCGGGGAAAATTCATCGCAAGGTAAATTAATCGCGAGAAAGTTCATCGCGGAGAAAATTCATCGCGAATATATTTATTGTAGTAATGTGGAATGGTATGTTGTGTTATGTTAATCCTTATTGATCACGAATTATTTTATAATATGAAATTTAATATTTTCCCTTACAAACTGCACTTGAAGAAAGTTCATAAAATTCTAACGTTTGCAGGTGTTCTTTGGCTTACAATTTCTATAATAGGATTAAAAAGTCATTTACCATTCGTTCACAACATCAATAGCTAAGAAACAAAAGTGTAATACTGCAAATTTCGAAGAAAGATATAGAAACTCAATAACACTTGAATATATTTAATACCTCAGGCCACAGGTATACCCAACTGGTGTAACAAAGTTCTGTTGGACTCAATTAGGGTTTTGTTAGTATTGATTAGTTTATGTCAAAAAAACGCAGTTCTGTTGGACTCAATTAGGGTTTTGTTAGTATTGATTAGTTTATGTCAAAAAACGGAGTTCTGTTGGACTCAATTAGGGTTTTGTTAGTATTGATTAGTTTATGTCAAAAAAACGGAGTTCTGTTGGACTCAATTAGGGTTTTGTTAGTATTGATTAGTTTATGTCAAAAAAACGGAGTTCTGTTGGACTCAATTAGGGTTTTGTTAGTATTGATTAGTTTATGTCAAAAAAACGGAGTTCTGTTGGACTCAATTAGGGTTTTGTTAGTATTGATTAGTTTATGTCAAAAAAACGGAGTTCTGTTGGACTCAATTAGGGTTTTGTTAGTATTGATTAGTTTATGTCAAAAAAACGGAGTTCTGTTGGACTCAATTAGGGTTTTGTTAGTATTGATTAGTTTATTTTTAAAAAAACGGAGTTCTGTTGAACTCAATTAGGGTTTTGTTAGTATATTGATTAGTTTATTTAAAAAAATCTGCTGTGGCCACCACACGACCTCTCGCCTAACTCTGCTTATTCTACTAATCTAATAATAAGTTTTACTTACATTTTAATAGTTTCATATTTATGTAATATGTAAACGATAATGTAAACCAACATCCAAGCAAAACATGTCAACTGTACTGTCACTGTCATAATCATTCAAATTTTATGTAGAAACAAATTTCATATCATGGACAACAAGATACTGGAATTTCAAAAAAATAGAATATTAATTGTACTTTATTGTTAAATACTACCAGATTCAGCAAATTGTATTTATAATTTATCTGTACCCATAGATAATTATATTTTCTTTTATTTTTAATTGCAAAAATTGTCATAAATAAATAATGTACCAATATATTTAAGGAAAACTTTATCAAGTTTCAAAAAGTACTACTTCCGGTTTGCGGATTTCTACCAAAATGTTATCCGTTCTTAAGATAATTATTAAAACCTTAAATATGAAATTTGGTTATTAAAGGTTAGATACTTTTTCAGTTATCGTGGACGAAAAATCGTCACATACGTCCATACGCACACACACACACACAGACATCATCGTGAAAATATTAAATTCGTATTCTAGAGATCCTAAAACGTGCTTATCCACGAAAAACTCATACTCGAAAATTTTGACCCATTACAATACCTCTCTTATAGAATATGAGGCGAGAGGTAAAAAACGGAGTTCTGTTGGACTCAATTAGGGTTTTGTTAGTATTGATTAGTTTATTTTTAAAAAACGGAGATCTGTTGAACTCAATTAGGGTTTTGTTAGTATTGATAAGTTTGGGTACAAATGTGCAAATCAAAGTGTGAAAATTGGTATATGGGTAGCTGGACATTGTGGTGCGGGAACTTTTATACGCTGTGGTTTTTCGGACGTGTGGTTATGGTTTTTATACGCTGTGGTTTTCGGTGGTGTGGCATTTACTCTTCGAGTAAGTTAAGTTCAGAAAAATGTTAGGCAAAAATATTTTCTAGTTTTAAAAAATTCAAAAAATCTTGTTAAAAATACCTACTCTTCGAGTATGTTGGGGTTATGTTCAGAAAAATGTTAGGCAAGAATATTTTCTAGTTTTGAAAAATTCAAAAAACCTTGATAAAAATACTCCTCGAGTATGATGTTAGACAAGAATATTTTCTAGTTTTAAAAAATTCAAAAAATCTTGTTAAAAATACTCTTCGAGTATGATGGGGTTAAGTTCAGAAAAATGTTAGGCAAGAATATTTTCTAGTTTTAAAAAATTCAAAAAATATTGTTAAAAATACTCTTAGAGTATGATGGGGTTAAGTTCAGAAAAATGTTAGGCAGAAATATTTTCTAGTTTTAAAAAATTCAAAAAATATTGTAGAAAAACTGTCGTACCTACAATCCCTAAAACCATCGTGCTTTTCAAATGTGCACTTCTGCGCTTATGCAACTGTTGTTAATAACACGCAACATTGTGATTTATTTGTCTGCAAAGAAGAATTTACAGATCATATGAATATGTCTGAAATTAATTTTTTGGCGATTAATTATCATCGCGATGAACTTTTACGTAATTAAGTTACCTCGCGATGAATTTATTTCGCGATGAACTTTCCCGCGATGAACTTGCCCGCGATGAATTTACCTCGCGATGAATTTACCCCGCGATGAACTTTCCCGCGATGAACTTTCCTGCGATTAATTTACCTCGCGATGAATTTTCCCCGCGATGAATTTTCCTGCGATTAATTTTCCGCGATGAACTTTCCGCGATGAATTTTCCCGCGATGAAATTTCCGGGAATCTATTTTCCATTAGTAAATGCCTGCGACTCCAAATTAATTTTCTCCGTTGTGATACTTTACACAAAATGTGTATATAATGACATGACATGACATAAGCTATGTGACCAACCCTGAAAATGTCTATGTCAATAGAAATAACATAATATGTGAACATAGCTTAAGCTATAGGTTTGCCCAGAATAGCATTTTTTAAGATCGGTCTATAAGTTACTGTAGATACGCTTATAGAAGTTATAGAACTGCATAGAATCCCAATATAAATAAATCTCACGGTAGGTTTCGATAAAATGGTATTCTGACTGCATGTCTATAACTTTTGACATCTGTAATTTTTTCTTATAGAATCTTAAAAACAGTATTACCAAAAGTGTCATATCCTAATTTTTTAACATGTTAAAATATTATATTAATATTGTTATAACTTGATTTTTGTAAAACAAATTATAATATAGTATTATAATTAAGAAATTATCTACTAAATTCTAACAAAACGTGCAAATAATATGAAATATTTGCTAAAAATTTGTATTTTATTTTTATTATTATCTGAGAAGGCTATTACTCAAATTGACAAAAATAATTTCTTCAATTTGACAAAAAATACACGTGTTAGAGATAATCTTTAAAATACCTATACCGAAAATATGAGGTAAATGTTACATTATATACTAATAAATATTTTACCTTCAATTTGTATTAAAATCATATTTTTAGTAAAGAAAAAAGAAAAAGGACAAAGAACACCACACGGGAACAGTAGGTACTTATTGTATTTACAATACATGGAAAGTGATTATGCTTTTCGCAGCAATACAATTAACCCGACACTTGAAGACAATTATGTAGAAAATAAATGGTGTAAATTATTAAACATGTTAAATTCAATAGGGGAGGGACCAAAACTAGAAACGCAAGTGTGGAAAAAGGTAATAAAGTTACGCTTTTAAATTATAAAAATTAAACTAAACTGTACATTTAGCGATTTACGGAATGGAAGTATGCTATTAGATCAAAATATAGAAAAATAGCAGAAGATAGAAAAAAAAACAGGAGGAGGACCTAGTTCCGACATAAAGTTAACAGATATAGAAGAACGTGGGTTAACTGTATGGGGCGAAGCAGTAGTCAAGGGGGCACAAAATGTTACAAATTATGATGGTGTCTCTACAGATAGTATTCCCATAAATTTGGAAGACACTCCACAAACAAATGGGAACCTAAATAAATTTGAATATTTTGAAAATCAGTTTGAAAATAATTTGGAAAACATTGAAGAGATTGTGGATGGTGAAACTGATGTAACGCATATTACAAAAAGAAATATACCTGAAATGTTAAAAAGAAATAAAAGCGAAAATATGCCCAAAAATATACGAATGAAAAAACAAAAACCTTTGTCAGTTGTGGCAGAAAAATTAGTTGCTGGGACAGAAAAAGTTGCAGAAATTAATTCTGAATTAAAAGATGCTCTCCAATCGTTCGCAACAAATTATAAAAATTTAGAAGATGAAAAACTAAAACTAAGAAAATATGAAATAGAAGAAAATTTAAATTACAGGAACTAAAATTAAAATTTGAAATAGCCAAATATAAGCACGAAAATAAAGATTTTATTTTATAAATAGTAAACAACTCATAAACTAGATAAA
This sequence comes from Agonum fuliginosum, assembly GCA_947534325.1. Classification (NCBI taxonomy): domain Eukaryota; kingdom Metazoa; phylum Arthropoda; class Insecta; order Coleoptera; family Carabidae; genus Agonum; species Agonum fuliginosum. The sequence continues at coordinate 33,384,863 of OX384031.1, read as the reverse complement.
ATAAAATTATTTAGTTAAAATTTTCTTGAATGTATCCATTGCGTATAATTCTTGCTTCATTAAAAACGTCATTAACAATATTTTGATCTGAAATATAAATAAAAATCAGTATTTATTATATTGATGCTCATTCTTATTCATTTAAGCAGAATTTGATCATTTTCTTCTTTGTATTCAATTTCTTCTTCTTGAATAGGATTTTTTGCTTTTAGAGCCATGTTGTGAAATACGCAACACCTATAAATTATATTTGCCGCTCTCGTAGGATGGTACAAAATGTTCTATGCTTAGAAGCACATCTAAAACGACCTATGTAAAATAAAATTTATATGATTTACAACTATACTAATAATTTGATGTCAGCTTATATTTACTAAGTAGGTACCTTTTAATATACAATTAGTTCTTTCTATCACATTACGTATTGAAGTTAATTCTATGTTGAATCTAGCTTCCGGACTATTGGGAAGGGCATTAGTAACGGAATTAAACAACCAAAGCTCTAATGGATAACCACTATCCTCTGGAAATATGTATACTAAGGTATATAGGTAGGTACATTTAAGAGATAACTCACCAATTATATGAGAAGATCTATCTCCATTATTGTATTGGTTTGTCAGTTGTGCTTTTATTGAAGACATTTGCCATATGGCAGCGTCGTGTACTGAACCAGGATACCTAGCACCAAATCCCAGTATTTTGGTATCAGCATCGGAAATCTAAAATGTTAGGTATATGAAACAGTATTATGATTTTCAATAAAAAATGACAAGTACCAACATATCACGTTAATAGAGTGTTTTCCTTTTCTATTTATATAGGTAAATGGTGGATGGAATTCGTCGCTTATTGGTGGGTGCTAAAATATCTACGTGGGTGCCATCAACAACTCCTAATACTCCTCTTCCACCCCATTTATTGTAGAATCTAAAATATTAATATATTTATGCACATGAAAAACTGAAAAACAAAAGATCTAACTATACCCTTGCTTAACATTATTTTTATCGGCCTCATTCACTGGAAATTTTACCCACTGTGGTAACAAATGGTCTATAACTAATTGACAAATTTGAAAAATAATTCTACTCATTGCCGGTTGGCTTAAAGAAATCCAGGTGTTGTTTCCTACAGAATTTTGAAATGACCCACACGCACAAAAATGTAAAGTTGCAAGAATCTGAAATAAAGTTATACATTAGCTCATTTTTAAAAGTACTATTATAAAGTTACCTTTAGATGAAATGGAATTCTTGAATTTGGATTTTGAAAATCTTGTAAACTTGTAATAATATTCAAGCCTAAAGTTTTTTTCTAAAATGTGTTTCATTCATATCAAACGGATTCAGCACATCTCTTAAATTTCTCATAATTATTTGCATATGATTTCTAGTCATGAAAATTTTAACATTAACTTATGACTATTATATCAATTTTAAATGAAAAATATACGCATTTTTATACATAAATACTTACCGTCTATATTCTTCTTCTAATAACTTGTTTGCGAATTGCAAAATTTGCAAATTATTATTCATTTTCAGTACCTCACACACCAGTCAATATTTCTATAAGTACTTATAGTGAACAAATAGTTGTCTATAAATTTATAGAAATCTATAAGACATTTATAGAAATCTTTAAGCTATAGAATTGCTCAGAATAGCATTTTTTAAGATCAGTCTATAAGTTACTATAGATACGCTTATAGAAGTTATAGAACTGCATAGAATTCCAATATAAATATGCCTTATATAATTATAAGAAAGAATTGTTAATCATTTTTATTTTAAACTTACTATATGAATTTTAATTTTTTTTTCTGAAAAAGTTATACCGAGAGGATCTATAATTTCAGAAAAAAGTTACCTATTAAAATTCAAGTTATAATTTTTAAATAAAAATTATAAACAAATCTTTTTTATAATTATATAAGGCATCGTTAACCTGAATTTGAATCTTATAAGATTACCAGTAACAAAGATCTTCCATATTCACTTATTTGATTATTAACAAACTATAAACATTTAAAAAAATTACGATAACAAATAATTTAACTAAGCTTATAACTATACTATACCAAAATTTGAATTTTTTCTATGATTTAATGACAGTAGACGTCATTAAATTTAACTGTTTCTAAAAATGTGTCAAAATATAGCTCATTTTTGCTATAAATTTTTGTTATTTCTACACATATACATTTAAAAATTTGAAATTCTATACAATAATGTAGAAATGTGCATACTTAAGTTAAAAAAAATTATTTAAATTTTTTGGATTATTTTTAAACAAGTTATTCAACTTTACATCCGACTGACTATACTTATTACTCCGGTAGTAATGGTTTGGATCAAAAATATACCCACTAGTGGGTAAATTGTTACTTTGCTTGTTGGAAGTCACCATAGTAACAAACAATGTTTTAGATTGGAACTTAACACTTTTTAAATAATTAAGGTGCTACTATCACAGCAGTCACATACAAAAGTTCAACTAAATAAACGAATTCATAAAAGCAAATATTTAATCATTTCTGAATTGTTTGGGTTATTTATGAATCTAACTTTTTGCTTAAAATATTATATATTGAGAAAAATAACAATAAATATATTTTACAACATATCTAACTTTTATTATTATGCAATACTATAGTGAAATATTTGAAAGTGAATGTACATGCACAACCAATAGTATTGTTAAATTTTATACCGCGCAAACAGTGGGAACGATGCACACGGGCATCTGACAGAAGGCGGCTATCATCCATAACCTAACTTAGTCTGACTGATATCCATGATTGAAAATGAATCGTAAACGAGAAGGAATATAGGCCGTTTTATAAAAGAAACAATATTGGACAAAAATAAACGAGCTATTTAATTTGCAAATATACGAATTGACCGGGCTTTATCACTTGTGCATCCGTCTCTTTCTATGACTATCTCCTTTCAACGCGCTCACTGATGCCAAGCGTTTTTGTCAGTTCCATGGAATATTAGTAAATTTCCAACTTTCAGAGTGAATTACTTCAAAAATAGCTGGTAACTGGCCATTTTTAAAATTCTCAATCAAAAGCCTTTACCTTAACTGTCGTTAGTTAGTTTTTTGTATAAATCTTTTGTCTATTATATTACTTAACTACGAAATACGCACCCCTATCGTATACCATTCCTATATCACCCATGTATTATTGCGCAACTTTAACAATAAATTTCTCAGCTCAGGGATGGTAAACCATTTTAAAAATTGGTATACTTGTGTAAAAACTCTTGAAGAATAACATATTTCAATTTAATTAAAAACTGTCGTAAATGCTTTAGTGATAGTACCACCTTAAGCAGTTAAAGAGGTGTTGGATAAAACGTTATACTTCAGACGTGGGCAAAAAAGCATGTCCCACTGTTTTTCAGAGATCAATGAATTGAAATTCATCTTTTGCTAGACTCATTGGAGATTCAATAGACGATATTCGTGGTGACGTCAGCGATTGCAGCGCTGTGGCAAGTTATGGAAGTATTCTTACAAAGATTGCATTATGTATGTGAAAATAAAGTGTTAAGATATGCATTTTAATACGAAATTGACAAAAAGATGTCCCTAGGGCAAAATTTAAGTATAAAACTGTAAAACTTGTTTAGCTTTTATAATTGGTATAAAATTAACCATTTTTTATGATCTGTGTGCTTAAACCAAAAACCACTGTTAATTTACGAGATGCACAATACATAATTTGAAAACTGGAAGTTATTAAGCTGGTATTGTATTGTATTAATTATATTATTTGACGCTATGCGCGTTTATTGTATCAAACAGAATTTCTAGTTGAATATTCTCTATTTAGCGGCACCGTTATTTGAGAGGTAATTATTCTCACCTTGATTTTTTCTCAGGATCACAGACCACTCAGGATGCAGCATGACAGAATCCTTAAAATAAGTTTGAATATTCGTTGAACGCACCCAAGCAGCATTAGAACTTAAAGCTTAAATTACGTTTAGATCTACGTGCAGTAGATGTCAATGCATATTCCCCTGTTATGTTATCAGCTGTCACGTTGACATTTGCGGATGTGGCTTTGGTGTTTCATTGATAACATCACATAAATCAGCCAGTATTTATTAATTTGTGTAACAATCTATTTATTAGTAAAGTTGACGAAAATTAGTCTTTAATGAATAACATGCAGCATCAGTATTGGGTTACAAAAAAGTGCGTATTACAAAAATTAGGTGGTAAAGAAGATGAATGTATTGTAGCATCAGATGCCGAATTAGACGCAAAACTAGAATTATTTAGATCTGTAGCAGAAAATTGTCTGCAACTTCAACGAGCGATCGATATATATCAAGAGAAAATATGTTCTTTAGCACAAGAAGAGAACTCATTAGGTAGATATCTAAAGGAAGCTGGTAAAAATGAAAAAAATACAAATGCTAGTCACTTAATGACAACAGCAGGCAAAGCTTTAGCTTACACTGGACACCAAAGACTTACTTTAAGATCACCTTTAGTGAGGTTACATCATGAAGTTGAAACATTTCGTGGAAGGGCAGTTTCGGATTCGAAAACTACAATATCAGAAATGGAAAAGGCTCGAACAGAATATCGTGCAGCATTAAGTTGGATGAAAGCTGTTTCAACACAGTTAGACCCAGATACCGGCCATGGATTAGAAAAGTTTCGAAAAGCTCAGTCTCAAGTTAGAGCTTCTAAAATAAGATTCGATCGCTTAATGTTAGCATGTTTACAAAAAGTTGATTTATTAGCAGCAGCACGATGTAATATGTTCTCACATGCTCTTGTTTTATATCAGAATGCTATAAAAACGTTTTCTACCAAGGCAGGAGATACTTTAAAAATTGCTTCTTCTTGTTTGGCTGCCGAACAACCACTAGATATATGTACAGTATCAGAATTAACTGATTCCAAACATAATGATCAAGATCAAAAAACATTTTTTAACGCTGATTATACTGACAAGTCCCGTGAAACTAAACAGAGGTAAATTTTAAATTTTTTGTACAATATTCAAAATAATAAGTGATTGTTTATGTTACAGCGAAGAAAATGGTGATACAACAGATCTTCTGATTGATGATATACAAGAACCACTGGCATCAGTTGATAATGAACTATCGAGTGATTTATCATCTCTCTTAAACATAAATTGGCAAACATCATCTAACAATGATGTACAAGGATCGGCAGATTTGTTAGGAGACTTCCTACCCTCACATTTACTGCAATCAGAACAGTTTCAAATGCCTTCTGAACAATCTACATCAGACGGTGTCTCTAACATTGAAAACAAAATTCCAAATCAAACAAACAGTGACAAAGGGTCTGCGGTATCTTGGTTAAGTTTATTTGCAGACTTAGATCCTTTGGCTAACAATAATAGCGGATCAGTTTAAAATGAAACTGTGTCTATTCATATACTTATGAGTACTTAAATCAAGCACTTGTGTCTAGTCAAGTTCAATTTTAAATTTTTCTAAGTTACGAATCTCTATTGTAAATGATTTTTTGTGGTTATTTCTTTTAATACAAAATAGTATAATGCCAGGCAGAAAGTGCTTCAGATCTTGTCCAAAGTTTAATGTACAATGAAATATTTTAATTATTTAATTTATAGTATTGAATAATGAATTTATGTAATCAAAATAATATGCAAATATTTATATTCTAGTCTCGCGAATTATATGTTATCATCTGCTGTAATGATTATATATTTATGTACCTGTATCTCTTATAATCACATTCCATAATAAATGTATTATGTAATCAAACAGCATAATATACATAAACATAAAATAATGCATTTATTTACCTGTGTGCTTGTATTCATTGAAAATAACAAAACTACACTGTACAGTGTTCGATGTTTTACAAACAATTGAAAATTAAAATTTTGCTAATCAAAACAGGAACGAATCAGTCATGCGCATGCGCTTGTAAATGTAAACGCAACATAAACACGCCGGTTTTATTTTAAGTTTTCAAACGTGGTTGGAAACCTTCAATGTTATTTTGTTGTAGTTATTCTAAATAAATTTGTTTTACTTTTCTGCTTTTGTAATTGTGTGCACAAATAATTAGGTAATATGTAGCTAATATATTAATACAACATCAATATTCAGACGGAATTGCGTTTAATATTGAGGTTATCTACCGCACGTGTCTTGTTTATGAAAATGTAATTATTTAATTTTTTAGGGATGTCATTTCGTGGTAGAGGAGGCGGTGGAAGAGGATTTGGAGGCGGCAGAGGTGGTGGCGGTGGACGAGGATTTGGAGGTGGTCGAGGCTTCGGTGGAGGCCGAGGTGGTGGTCGCAATTTCGACCAAGGCCCTCCAGAGAGAGTTATTCCTCTAGGTTATTTTGCGTACACAGCTCAAGATGACTTAATTTGTAAGGTTGAAATAGAAGATGTTCCATATTTCAACGCACCCATTTATTTAGAAAATAAAGAACAAATAGGGAAAATCGATGAAATTTTTGGCAATTTAAGAGACTACAGTGTATCAATAAGATTAGGCGAAAATATGAAAGCATCTAGTGTGAAAGTAAACCAAAAGGTAAGTTTAACTTTCCTTATTTGTCAAATGGGACATGAACTGTACCGGGGTCAGAGCACCCTTCTGTCAAATGGCGCTGCGTTAAATAATGAACTATCAAATACGTCTTGTTGAATTGTTGCCATGTTTTTGCAGTGGTAATGTATTTTCGCCGCAAAACTCAGCGCCTTTTGACAGGAGGGGGCCCCGACCCCGTTGCTGCCCATGTGCCATAGTGTTACTAATAAATCATGTTTTAGCTCTACATCGATCCAGCAAAACTCCTTCCTCTACAAAGATTTTTGCCGCAACCACCAGGCGCAGTGAAGAAACGCGGCGGTGGTGGCCGAGGAGGCGGAGGACGAGGTGGTGGATTCGGCGGACGTGGAGGCGGCGGCGGCGGTCGTGGTGGCCGTGGAGGAAGCGGCGGCGGCGGCTTTGGCCGAGGTGGTGGTGGCAGAAATAGTTTTGGGGGAGGCGGGGGAGGAAGAAGTAGTTTTGGAGGTGGCGGTGGTGGTGGCGGCGGTAGAAATAGTTTTGGCGGAGGTGGTAAAAGATGGTGAAAATTCAAAACTAGATTATGGGGATTTATGTATTTAAAAAAATACGTTTTTGTATTTATACCGACAAATACAACAAATTATTTTTTCTTAGTTTGTAAGACTCGTAATAGATTTTTGTAACTAGGATAAAATTATAGTATAAAATAATATACTGTTAATAGATAAATTTTATTCACTGATTAATGCATGTACATTGTACAATAAGAAATATGTTTTTATAATGCATTGTAACAACATTTTAAATATTTCTAGCAAACTATTTGCAATCAGTATTCAGTTAGATGTAAAATTCCTGGACGTCACTTAGGGTACTTTTGAATTATATAATATATTAACGAGTCAATGACTAATATTTTTAAAATAGATACTAACTGAATACCAATTTACAAATCTATATTACATTTTATAAATAAATAGTATATAAAAAAGAATTTGTTATTATTTTTATTAACGGTATAGCAAAATACGGGAAATCTGGAGAACAACAATATAAATATAGATCTACGAATAAACTGTTTTTTGTATCCATTCTTCAAGAGTAAACGTTGCTTTATCTTCATTATTTGGATCTTTTTCACGGAATAAATCTACAAAAGAAAAGGTAAGAATATGACGAGAAGTTAATAATTACTTTGTTTAATTTTTGTTCTTGTAACTTACCAATCATCGTTTTAAGTCGAACAGCACACATAATGAAGTCGTCGAAAGTAATGCATCCTTCTTTTGAGCCATATCGGTGAACAAGAACATTTAATATATGGTTGTTTACTCTATAGCCAGCTGAATTCAATGCTTCGCGTAATTCAAATGCACCCAGATTTTGTGTGCCCTCTTTGTCGTAAAGTTTAAATACATTCTGAAAATAAATATTAATGCTTCATCAAATAGGTAGGTGTGTGTATTTGAAGATAGATGGACAACTTGATGTATTTATACACAATAATACTTAAAATTTTAAGCGGAATTGAAATGTTATTACTTTAATTTTGAAAGTACATAAATGCGAGAAGTATTATTATAATTATTACAGAGCAATGCAATACATAGTTATTTATGTATTAAGAATAATATTGAAAAGTAGTCTTATACCTCTCGCAGTTAAATATTGATAATCCAGGCGCAATAAATAGAATAAACTTAATAACTAAAAACTTATATGAAAGTATTTACCTTCCAATTTCTTATATCTTTCCACAATAATTTAAATTCTTCGAAACCTAATTTACCGGAGTAATCAGAATCCATCATAGCAACCATACTTCTACAAACGTCTTTACTAAAACCTTTCATTGCTTCTGTAAAAAAAAACAATAATTTCAATTAATTTTATGAAATGGATACACAAAACATAAGATATAGCAGTTTTCTGTGAAAATTTTTTTAAAGATAAAAACAAAAAAAGCAAATAAGCACAAAGCAAATCTCGAAATATACGAGAAACGCAAGTATTGAAATTAAACAATACTCAAAAAATAGAGTATCAAAATAACAAAGTAACAAACAAAAGTTATATAGAAACGTAGTGATATTTTAATATTTTACATTTAATAATCGTCGATTAACAGAAAATGTGAAAAAGCAATAGAAATCTTCTTTCGGTGAGTCCAGACCTACCAGTACTGCTAGGGCTAAAGGCTTCTGCGAACGGGGTGTCCTTGCAAGCGGTACCACAGATCAAGGACATAATGGTATTGATAATGGATCCACCCCCGTCTTCTTCTCCGCCCCCGCCCCCACTGTCTTTGTTAGCTGGCATTTCTACAGCCACAAACACTACATCAGTTACGAACCACACAAATGCTCACAGAAATGCGATAAATACATATCTGTTCACAAAATCCGTTAGAATATTATGTGTGGTGCGCAACTTTTAAAATCATGTTTCAAGTACCTACAAGCTTCTGTAATACTATGAAACAGCCAAAACTAGTCTAGTTAAATTAAAGTATCTAATAAGTAGATTTTGTTTTTATTAAAATGGATGATTTATAATAATAACTTATTTTAATCATGCGGTTAGAGTGTAAACTAGAAATATTTATTTTTAAACATGCAAGTGATTTTTAAATAAAAAAGTACATACTATAATTTTAGTAGCAACTTAACAAAAGCTGTTCGCAATTGAAACTAGATTTAAACAAATCTACTACACGGAAGTAATATACAAAATTTCTGATTCTACTAAAAATTCATATTATACACAATAACATAATAATACATTGTAAAGGTGCAAATAACGTGAGACATTAACAAAAACAATTAAGCAAGCGTTAGCACTACATGGCATTTTGAAAATACTATAAATGTGCAGTAAAGAATACTAAAGCTAATATCTACACAACTATAGAATATAATATTGTATGAATGTTACCTTCTCTCATCGCATAATCTAAAATTTGTTTTAATTCCATCCAATCTATTTCCATATCCTCGCCTGCTAATTTTAAGAAAAAATCTCTTGTTTTATCTGTTTCACGTATCTCTTCTGGAGTTGGTTGTTCGTCTTCTATCTGTAAATTAAAAATTGTTGTAATTTTTTTCATTGACATTTTAGCGTGTCGAAAAACAGAAAAAGTAGAATAATAGCTATAACAAATATTAAAAGTATGTTATGTTTGATAAAATATTACACAGACAAACATTTATTGAATGTAAGTTTCGTAGATATATTAATTTCTAAAAATTGAATTTGAAAGCGAACTTACTTTTATTGAAGATAAAGTCTTTTTCTTTATAATTTTCAAAAGAATACCAAAACCCGATCAAAATCATAAACTATATAGGTATTATGCAAAAGAAAAAATTTAATTTGTAAAATATATTAAAGTTACACGAATTTAATTAAAACCACATTCGGCTTAACGTAAAATCAAACAATTTTATTTTCATAAACATGCAATAAATAGAAAATATTTAAAGTATATTAGTAACAGAAAATAAATATTAAATTAAATAAACTTACATTATTAAAATTCTGTAGAACATCACAAAATTAAGCGAAATGAAATAGGCAATGTTGTGTTGAAACAAAAACAAAATTAATTAGAAAACAGGAAATAACAAATATGATTTGCAAAATATTACTTACTCTTTCATCTACTTTCGTAAGACCCACTGATTCATCATTTTCCCTGTAAAATAAAGAATTATATTATTACCTTTGAATAAAACAATTTATTTACAAAAACCTATTTAAACTACCATCTTCTATTTTTTATTTTTATTAAAAGCGTGAGAAAGTTTGCATCAAGTAGGTAGTGTAAAGTTTTGATAAATGGTATTGATTATTAGAACTTGTGGTGGATACCGTCCTTGAAAATTTACACCCATCACCAATTAAGTAAACAACAAGCAGTTAATACAATATACAATGGTTAATGTTACATAGAAAGAAAAATGAAATTTAATTAAAAATGTTTTGTAGTCAGGAGGTATTAATAAAACTGTACAAAATATACACGTTCCTCTAAAGTAAGAAAGAATTAAATTATGAAAAAATATTACTCATTTTTTTTACACATTACATGATGTATTATGAAATAATTTTGAAATATTCTTCAGTATTCTACTGTTTTCAAATAATAAAACAATCTAAGCCTTGAATATTATATATTTGAGATTTTATCCTACTTATTATTTAAAGATGATTGTATTCTAGCAAGAAAGTTGTACTACATTTGTACTTACGTTATGTACACTTAAAAAAATCACCTAAACAAGAAATCCCAAGAAAAGGGAAGAACATTAAAATCAACAAAATTCTGTTAAATATTAACGTTTTATTAACAGTCTAGTATTAATAAATATTATGTATTAGACTTTGAATTAGACTTTAATAACAAGAAAAAAACTTGCTTGTATGTGTTGTTCTCAAGAAGTGCTATTGAGTGCAAAATCTTCTTAAATATAAAACTTAAAAGTAAAATTTGTTTGGAGTAAAGTCGAGAGCAATCAGAAGAAACGAAATCCACCCCAGTTATTGGACGTATCACTATTTGGTCCAGGAGGAGGAGGATATGGATAACCTGCACCTCCACTAGGAGGGTACGGGTATCCAGGATTAGGTGGGTACGGATATCCCGCATTTGGCAACGGTGGCGCAGCACTATTATGTGGGTAAGATGGGTAAGGATAGCTTGGAGCCTGGGGCTGTGGGTACGGATAACTCGGTTGTTGCGGGTAAGGGTACCCTTGCCCCGGAGAAGGATACGGATAGGAAGGATAAGGGAGCGGATTATGAGGAGTATCTGGAGCCGAGGGGCTGTCATATTCCTCGGGTTCCTCCTCAGATTCAGAGGGTTCCCGGTTATCGAATTCAAATCTCGATCCTCCTTCAGAATCAGGGTCAAAATTGGCCCTTGTAAAAGTGAAATATACATATTAAAACCTGAAAATGTTCCAGTAAAAGCATTATACTTACTCCATGTTATTTTTGTGTTCAGAGAATACTCTTAATAAGAATTCTGCTTCTTCGTTAGGCTCAAATGATGAAGGCACAATACAGTAAGTACCGGGAGGTAGTTTAAAACGGCAGCTAACTTCGCGAAGATTTATAAATGCAGGAGAACGAGCAATACATGCGTTGTACTTGAAGAAATTTTTGTTGAGGGGTTTTGGCACTCCATCTGGGTCTGGCAACTACAAAAATATAATCAATAAGAACAAATGCTGTTAAAGTTATAAACTATTTGAACTTACATGGTATATAGCATATCCGATTGATAAACAGTCCATACCCATTTTTCGTTGCTGTCTTCTATTCTTTTGCATAAGACCTATAATAACTGTACATTTATCATCCTCATCTTCTTCATCTGGATCTGTTAATGTTATACGATACTGCGGATTGTTTGCAAAAGTATCTGTAAATAATATTATTTTCAGAAATAATTATTATAAAAATTTGAGATCTTCTTATACCTAGATAATTTCTACATCCACCAGCTGTAACGCCTCGAACCCATTCTCCTTCGAATACTGACATTTCCCATTTTTTCTTGTTTCCCTCTAGCATTTCATCTTCACTTAACGAATCAGGACCCAAATTACAGATTTCAACACGTTGGAAGTAAGTTGTAAAGTCTTTGTACGACATCCAAAATTCACCATCATCATCAAAGGTTAATCCCAATTCTGCTTTTGCATGTTCCGGAATGTAACGCCATTCTGGAGACCTTGATGTTTACAAAATATTAATTAAATAATTTAAATTATTTTCTCAAATAAACTTACTTATCGCTCCACGGGCCATTCCATTCGGCTTCATTACCCCAAGGGTTTCGTAACCGAAGAAGTGGAATTTTCCCTGATGTATTCGGCGTTTCAATATCAACATATTTTACACAAGTAATACTATACGCGTGGCCCTTAATAAGTCCTTCTGGAGTTTCAGCTTCTAATACACTGGGGTCAGGCTATAAATTAATAATAATTATGTAGTTACGCGCATAATAAGGAACTTTAAAAATACGTACTTCTATCGAACAACCCATTAATGATGATCTTTCATAGGCTTTAAGTAAAATTTTAAATAGATTTGGAGGACAAGAATCCAACTCGTACATTTCAGTTACACCTCCAGTAAAATCTTCCATAGCTTCACAAGTTGTACCACCTTTTAAAGCTTCATAAGATCCATGTAATCTAAATACAGAAAAAAGTATTTATTTTATTGTGCTCAGTTGTAGCTACTACTACTACTACTCGTTAAAATGGTGAAATGTATGTTTAGTTTTACCGAAGTTTTCCCTTAAAATTGAAGTAAAAATTTACATTTTCAAAATAATTAAGATATTTTTGAATAGTTAAAGGATGCATGCATGGGACGATATTAGAATTTTGACTATTACCGAAAAATTTTACAAGCCCAAACCCGATAGCCAAATGAAGTCATGAACTAATATATTTATGTGCAGATAATTTTGAGTGCGAATTCTGCTTTATCTCATAAATAATGGAATATTTTTGTACCTTTTGAAGGGAAGTTCTCCGCAGACCACATTTTATTTCTTACCTTCAAATTCTCTTCTAATTTTTTCACTCAACGCAGTAGGTATGTTTTTATTCCATAATTATTATTTACCAACTACTCTCCCCCCAACCCCCAAGTTATATTTTTTATATTCAATACAATACATAAGTTTAGATTATAAATACAAAAATGTATTTTTTCAAATTGTTCCTAAAACTTTTTTCTCGTGCGCGTAGATATCTGGAAGAAAAAATGGCTGACCTAAAACACACTCAACTAAATATTAATTTAATATCGAAAATTTAGGAATACAAACAAGGATACATGTTATAATCTTCTTAATCTGGAAACGAAGATCACATTGTTTGAATATGTGTTGCAATATTTTTATACAATATAGTCAATTTATTGTTATTATTTGCAAATAGCGTAATTCCAAAATGTAATAATATTAATTTGACATTAATTGTTCATAAAATAAAACAACCAATGCCGATTATACTATAGCTTTAATTTGTATCCAAGATGGGGCCCAATCCATCCTTTCAACAAAATAAATACTGTAGTATATAATTATAAAATTTAAATGCGAATTCAAAATCTATATTACATTATAGTAAAGAATAAAAATTGCCTGCATTCTTTCTTACTATTTTTTATCATTTATACTAATCCCAAAATAAATTAATGTTGCATATACGAATTTTAAATATATTTTTTATAGAAGAAAAATTATCTTTAAGATGTTTGCTGGAAATTCTAGTATATATAAATATAAATCGCAAAACAGCCAAAATTATTTATTATATCAAATTTTAAATTCGCGTTTAAATTTTGGAAAAATTATAAACTGGTATTTATTTTGTTGAAAGGAAGGAAACAAATTAAATGCTATAGTATTATCGACATTGGTTGTTTTATTTTTTTAAACCCAGCCAGGTGAACAATTAATGTCGATTTAATAATGTACTTATTATATAAATTTGGAATCACGCTATTTTCAAATAAAAATTGTCTTTTAGTCATGCGTAAAAATAATTTTAATGTGATTTACGTTTCCAGATATAGAAAATTATAAAATGTATCAGTTTTTGTATTTTTTTCATAATTCTTGATTTAAATTAATATTTAGTTGAGTACGTTTTAGCTCCAGCACATTATCTGCCAGATATCATCGCGCACGAGAAATAATGTATTTTATACTTAATTATTTATACTTCTTGTATTGAATAAAAAAATACTACTTGAGGGGAGAGGGTTTGGTTCATAATTATTATGAGATAAATAAAATTCTTGTGAAAAAGTGAGTCAGTCTTAAGTGAAAGAATTAGAAGAGAATTTGAAGGTAAGATATGGCAAGAAATAAAATATGGTCTGCGGAGAACTTTCCTTCAAAGGTAGGAGAATTTTATATTACTTATGAAGTAAATCAAGATTCGCACTCAAAATTATCTACACATAAATATATTATTAGCTCATAACTTCATTTAGCTCGAGTTTTGGAATTTTTATTTTTATTTTAGGACTTGTAATTTTTTTTTGGCAAAAAGTTAAAATCCTAAAATTGTCCCACGCAATTTTTTTTTACAAACCACAAACTGTGCGTCTTGCAAGCTCGTTAAATACTTTTAATTTTTAATTTTTATGTTTATACAAAACATAGTTGAAATAAATAAAATATATAACAATGTCTCAATTTATTTTGTTATATTTTTACATTTTAAGTTGTGCACTGCACACCTTGCACATCCAACTGCACGCCACTGGTTAAAGGTATATGTTGTTTGATTATGCTGATTACGAATCAAAATAATTTTATTTTTAAATTCGAAAAATTAAGGATAGTTTACCTGCAGCATTTTTTGTAGTACTGCACTGGATTCGTTTTTCTATTAAACGCAAAAAATAGAAGTAGGTAAAATAAACAAACAAAATTGAATTATTTTTAATGAAACAATAATTACTCCACCCAGAGGCAGTGGAAATGAAAAATTTTTGACTGGGAAACGTGGAAATTAATTTCGCTAATTAAAAAAATTCCTTCTGATTCGTAATCAGCATATCAAACAGTATGCACCTCAAGTTATGAAACATCTTGTATATAATATATAATTTAATTCTTATTACAGTCATACAGACCGTTCAGAACAACCCATAATTTAACAATGCAACCACCTTAGGAACGGCTACTAGAAACATTTGATAGGGACGCAGTGTTCATATTAATACAAATAAAATAAAGTATTCTTACTTGGCATAAGCCTTCTCGAGAAGAGCACTCCAGAATTCATTTTCCTCTGTAGAATGCATATAAATCAGCTGCCCGCGGTAAGTGGGCAAGCGATCATCTACTACAACATCTATCCAGCGGCCGTACTGCCAGAATCTAAAATGGAAAACGCCAGCATATTTTTCGCCGAACTCTTGATCGTCGGGAACGACTTGGAAGAACAATCTTCTATAAAGCGTAATATTAGCAACAGCGGCAAGTAACCAGCAATCCCCCAGCTCGCCTTGCTGGACATCAAATCGAGAGTAGCCCTCAACGAAAAATTGAGGATTGTCCACGATTTCCTAAAATAATATAACATAACTCAGCTTTTTCCACGATTTATGGATAGTGAAATAATGTTTTTGTGTTAAACAAAGTACAATTTTCCAGATTATATTTATTAATAAGGCCCGCTATGCCTTCTAAAAGAGTAGAAGTAATAGTTTATTTACTTACGATTTACTTATTATTTAAATTATTAGTCTGTTTTAATTATTTTTGGAAACAGTGTACTAGCATTTTCCGACTTTCCGGACTTATTTTCAATCAAACTATCAAGAATTATAGTTTACCAGTAATTATTTTGTAAATTAAATAAAAACAAAGATTTGGATTTTTTTTTTTTAAAGTTCAAGTACAAGCCTAGACATTTTAATTAAAAATTTTAATATAACAAAAAGTGTTGCTCAAATGAAAGATTGTATACTAGAACCAACTTTAAACCATTTAATTCAGAATGTCAGCCGACCAAACTATATGGGCTTGGTTCGTAAGTACAGCAGTATACTACTTTTTTCTTATATCTGTAGGTGATTATTAGTTAAATACGAACGCCTGACTATAGCTATACTGGCGATTTAAATATCTAACACCCAATACAAGTAAATAATATGATCAAAATTGATATCTATATATGAGATGATCTAGAGTAGGTACATGTTTAATATTAATATCAGAACAAAAATTATGTTTGTGTATTTGTGTAAGATCAATTAAAAAATATATAAGTTATAAGCGATTTTAAAAAAGTAAATTTTATATCAGTATTTTCCACTTTAAATTAAAACCGAGATTAATGTTATCATTTGAATTTTTAAAGGATCCTAATCGTTATATTTAATTAGGTAAATAAATAGTATTATCAACTTCTGAGATTCAACGTTATAATAATATCTAGAGATAAAGTCAACTAACGAGGAAAATATTAATAACGCTAGCCGCCGACCTTGTGGATTAACTGGGTATTTTAAAACTTTCATTACAAAAATAATTTACACAATAATGATATTTTATCAGCAAAGATTTACAGTGGAAACTGTAAAAATAGTTTGCACTTCAAATAAATTAACCCTTGATCATACTTGAAACAAATTAAAAACCATATTTTTTTAATAAAGGCTTTTCGTTTATTTGCAATTTTGATAAATTTATATAAATCTCAAGCCACTAAACTCATTCTATGATAACAAAAGTCCAGTTATTTATCATAATACTGTTTTATAATCAAACCTTTATTGTTAAGTGCTTCATTATGAATAACATAATACCTCATTTCAGCTAAGAATAAAGCGTTGAATCTGATAGGTCGAGGTGGGAGGTGGATTTACACTAGCAAACATTTTCATTTCCGTTAACATTATACCTTCTTGTTATGAATTGCATAGCTACATCGAAGTACTACATTATTCTATAGATGACAGCTTTATTCACAAAACATACTTTATTTAATTCGCGCCAAATTTTAACCTAGGAAATAGAATGTGTGAGTGCAAAACGGACTGCATTCACAGTGCCATCTGCATATTTCTTAGCTGAAATGAGGTATATATATATAACTAGGACAAACTAATACAGACTAATAATTAAACAAGTGAAATTTAGTAGGTATCCAACACTCGTGAATCAAGTATGCTAGCCCTGTTCACACGAGGATTCTATGAAGATTCTTTCAAAACTCTTTATCTTGAAAAAAATAATTCTAGTGAGAATTACCTGTTAAATTGCGGTGCCGCTAAATGAAATCTTCAATGAGTCTTGGAAAAGAAGAATTTATAATTTATTGATTGCTTCAAAACCGTGAATAAATTTTTTTCCAAGATTCAGAATCTTGAAAGAATCTTTTAGAATCCTTGTGTGAACAGGACCAAAGAAAATTTGTTTTGTGAGCTTATGTGCTCAATAATTTATTGAAGATAAACAAGTAAATTCAGTGGGTTTAGAGAAATAAACCTAATACAATGATACTGATTTTATAATAAATCTTATCGAATTTTTTTTTAATAAACAAAAAATTCTCCTGCAGTGAATTTTTTCAAAATGCTGTGGAAAACTCAATTCGCGATCCTTGCTATTTTAGCTAAATGTATTTAATAATGATTACATAATTATATTTACTCACCATTGGACGTTTCCATTCGAAATGTTTGTTAGGCCTGCTACTGTAGAACAGAGATCTGTCGCCGGCTGGAAATTCAGGATCTTCCCATAATTCTCCATTACGTAGGCAATCATCTCTGATTCTGTAAAAGTCTTGAACGTCTCCTTTAACGCGGAAACCAGAACCTCGCTCTCCTAGCTGTAAAAAGCGAATAAATTAAAAATACAAAACTATACTATAGATTATACAAATTAAGGCAGTCAAAATTGTAAAAAAGAAGACCTTTAACTGGATTGTTACTGGGAAGAGCCGATTAACAACCGAACAAATTTTGTACTAAAAAACAACCAGTTAATTTTTTCACTCCTAAACCGGTAAATAACCAAAGTATAGATTTCAGGTGAAATAAATAATTCATTAATCGATTATATAATCGAATTAAAACCTGTTCAATGTTTGTCTAAAACCGGTGAAATAATAGGCTATTAACTGGTTAAAAACATAATAATTTTGACAGCCCTAATACAAACTTATTACTTATTATAAAGCAAAAAGACAGAGCAATATCAATAACAGTGTTGAAATTTCTATCAAATCTTAACACAGATGTCTTCCATTGCATTAGGACCATTATTGATATTGATATATTGCTAAGCTTTGCGTGCATATGTGTTATTAAAAATTAAAAATGCATTTTTACTAATATGTACATTCCACATTGGTTCTACGCAACAGACTAATTTAATAGTAACATAAAAAAATGTTATTTTTTACACATAGCACTTTAAATATTGTTATAAGTTATTATAATGTTAATACTTATAACCAGGGATTGGAATCACACAAAATAACGGTTCAGGTTCGGTTGCGGTTCATTGTTCATTGTGTTTTATAGGATTCGGTTTTGTTCCAGTTTTCTTGAAATGAACCGGTTATCGGTTTCCAAAAAGCGGTTCAAGTTCCGATTTCGGTTCTATGATTAATTAAATAATAAATAACAAGCAATTAATTTTAAAAATTCGTTTTAGTTTGGGCTAAAATATAATAAATTTAAAAAAAATTGACCAAACTGGTTTACAACCATCGGCTCGGCTTCGGTTATGGTTCGCTAAAATAGCTGCGGTTCGTTCCGGTTTTCGTTCATGTTCCGGTTCGGTTCGAGTTCCTGCTTTAATAATCACATTAATCCAAGAATACCAACGCATTTTTAGTAATATGCAATTGCGGTAATATTATCAAAAAAAATCGGATTTAATCTAGTGTAAATATCACTTATCTAAAATCAATACAAATTTAATATTTTAATTATCTATAAAAAATAAATGTATATTTACTTGAATGCAAACCCACACCAGGAAAAGAATATATTTATACAATTTTAGTGACCTTCAATTTTTCGCTTGACGAATCTTTACGGTATTATTACAAAAGAATGTGTAATACGAAATATCGTAATTTAAAATGACGAAATTATTTTAAACGTAGACAATGACAATGCTCCGGGAAATCCATAATATCTTTGGCTAAAATGTCATCTGGTAATTGGGTTAAACTCGGGTTAAACGTCCTGAAACTACCGGAAAATCTACAACGTTTTATGTCGTCAAATATTTTGACATTTCCAGAAGTGGGTTTAATAAATGGCAATGGGTTCAATCTGGGAAAGGACATACTATTAACAATTTAGTTTAATCTTAATGTTTATGTGATATTATTTTACTACTAGTACTGTATGCTCGGTTAAATCAGCACAACTCAAATATTTAACAGTTTGTGGAATTTAAATGTAGGTATCTAATATAACAGTGGCGTACACAGAATTCTGTTATGGGAGTTTTTCTGTAAGATTTGAAAATTTACCTTTGGAAATTGTTTTTATTATTGGTACTTATGATGTTGTAAGTTATACAAATTAAAAAATTAAATCAAAAATTTTCACATTATAACTTCACATGTGTATTAATTCTTTTGAAATTTTTTTGAGTACATTTCCAACAACGTATAAATCGGCTTGAGTGGCACACGGGAGACTGATAACGTTGTGTCGTATGATTTTGAATAAAATAATTCACACTACCAAACAAACATAAACCTTAAACAAAGATTATTTATACCATACTTTTCTGTTTTCTCATCATCTCTGACAAACGTAATTCAATTCTTCTTGGCTAATTATTCATCAAGACGTAAGATTTTAAATGCAATAATGCAAATAATGAATAAAAACGAACTACAAAATAAATGTTGCAATTTACAACGTAGTACCTACCTAATATTAAATACTCAATTCTGTAATGCAATAGTTAGCTGGGAATAATTTTAAGATCGATTAAAAAATTATTTTAAATCTAATGGGAGGGACGGTGGTGGTGTTTGACTCCCCTGCGAACGCCACTGCTAATATAGGAAGTAAATTTTTTTATATTACTTATACTCAACTACAAATTAAGGTTTGTTAATCTGTTAATGGAACGAGCTATTATTGTTACCTAATTACTTTATTACTTATTTCTTAAATAACAAAAATTTATTGATACGGATATGGTATCGTCTAACACAGTTTATTTTTTCTTGTATTAGTCTATGCATCTGGCATATTTCTCATTGCAATAATTACTAAAGCTATTATGTACTACTGTCTCGATTACTCTTACCTTAAAAATTTTGTCATAAACAGAAGTCAACTGAGATGGTTTAAAATCAGTTTTAACATTATCTTTATCAAAATCACTGATAATTTTAGTATTATAATAACTAGTATTAGGTTTTTTAAACCCAGAACTAAATTTCACAGCACCGACATTTTCACATTGTTTTACTTTTCTAGAATTAATTATATTATCATTATCAGGGTTAACAACTTCATGCAATGCAAACTTGGAATCAGAAACTTTTCTCCTATTGAAGAAATTTTTTATTTTGTTTACTTTAGAGGACTTTTCGGATATTTTATTACGTTTGTCACAGAAAACTGATCTTGGGTAACCTGATCCATAAACAGATTTATATTCATTATTTTTTAAATCGCTGCTTGTTGAAGTTCTAATTTGTAACTGGTATCTATGAATCGAAGTTGCTTCCTTTTTAATAAATACATCGTTTACTTCTTTTAAACCTATTTCAGACATATTCACTTTTTATTTATTAAAATAATTTGTAAAAGTAATGGCACGCTTCGTTTTATAAAATAAATAATAGTATTTTAAGGCACAAATTTAGTTAACAATAATTATAAAATGTAAATTTAGCACAGATATGTTTTAACTTCACTACTATCAAGGCACAAATTCACGTTTTTTGTCATTGCTGGTGTGACAACAGTTCGCGTTGTTTCAGGGTAGGTTTCCTGAAAGCAACTGGCCGCCAGGAAGGAACTCTAGCGCTAATAAAGGACACGGTATCATGAACTGCGGGACGGGGAAATCTTTATGTAGATATACATTACATATAACAATGTCTGATAACAGATAACGCTGTGGATAGCGCAAATTTGCTGGGTCGGTTAGATTTCGCTGCCAAGTATCCTGTTTTTGTTGATTAGTTTATTTTTAGATCGTTTGTGTACAATTTTTATGTAACAATCGAAGAAATTATTCAGTTTGTTTTAATTGGTTGTATATAGAAAGTGAAATAATTCAATTTGTTTTTAAGTACTATATTTTAATTTACTAGTACCTAATTAATTATTTGTTTACTTTTTTACCTCCCACCTCATATTCTATAAGGGAGGTATATATTGTGACGGGTCAAAATTTTTGAGTGTGTTTTTGGTGGATAAGCACGTTTTAGGTTCCTTAGAGTAAGAATTTAACATTTTCGAGATGATGTATGTGTGTGTGTGTGTGTGTGTGTGTGTGTGTGTGTGTGTGTGTGTGTGTGCGCGCGCGTGCGTTCGTTCGATCCTCGTTCGTATGTTACAATTTTTTCGTTCACGATAACTCAAAAAATATAAAACATGAAAATTTCAAATTTTGTATTTAAAAGGTTTTAATACGATTCTTAATAACCCAATATAATTTTGGTTTCAATCTACAAACCGGAAGTAGTACTTTTTTTAAAATATTTCGATAAATAATTAATTTAAGAGCAAATTTTAAATTTTAAATGAAAGATTATGTGATTAATATCTACAATCGGCATTTTATAAATTTTTCTATATCCGGTATCATTTAAGAATAATTAATGTATATACTTATAATTTAGTATTTCGGTATCTCGTAGTCCATGATCATTTCCTTTAACATTTACTACGTAAAATTTAATTGGTTATGACATAACAGCAGTGGCGAAGCGCGGAGGGGAATATACATTATTAGTAAAAATGCATTAATAACACATGCAGGCAAAGCTTAGCAACAGTGGCGTAGCGTGGGGGGCAAGGGAGTCTATCATGTCCCGGGCGCCACTCGCAGAGGGACGCCAAATGGTCTCCAAGGCAAACAAGTTGTTTTCCGGAAAATTTCAATTTTTTATAATAATATTATTATAAATAATGTTTGCAGTAAATCAATCAAATATCTCCGTATACAAACGTTCTTTCTTCTTTCTATCTGAAAACTTTATTTTTTTTAAAATAGCGTAATATTGTTTAGATGCAAATGCACGTAAAGCTCACACTTGTTATTTTAAAATGATAACAAACAATACACTACTATTGATAAAGTAGCCTAATATAGCCTATATGTAAATTGATTTTATGTTAGAGTAAAATTCAAATAGCTAAAAATTCACAGGGTTACACGAAGCAAAACACTACGAATGTCAACATGAGAATAACAGATATTGAAGCTGATGTTCAGTAGAACAGACAGTAGCGTAGTTTCCTCTTGTTTATCATCTATGCTTCTCTCTCTAAGTTCTAAGACGAGAGTTCGTACTTCGCGCAGGGTCCTAGCTATTTGAATTTTACTCTATATTGCTTCTTAGACGACGATATTTTATATATCAGAGGTGGCCAAGACGTCGACCGCGACCGATCGGTCCCGTGAGGCCGTGGAAGTTGCCCGCGAAGCCGATTCGGACAGCTAAAAAAGGCGATTTTTATATCTGTCGAGCTAATAAAAATAGTCTTCGACAAATGTTTTTTCAATTTTATGTTCGACGAGCTAAAAAAAGGTCTTCGACAATTTTTTCATTGGATTTTACATCCAGCGAGCTACAAAAAAGGTCGTCGCCAATTTTCTTATCGATAGTCGCCCAAAAGTATACTTTCAACAAAAAAGTCGCCCTCAACTCCTAAAAGTTTGGCCGCCCCTGCTATATATTACTATGTATTTCTGAGGGCGCCAAAATTATATCGTGCCCCGGGCGCCACTTATGCTCGCTACGCCACTGCATGACAGTGACAGTCACTGTCAAACCGTTAAATATCGTTTTATCTTCTTCTGCAGTTTACATAAAATGAAAAATATATTTGTGAGTACTAGTAGTAGTAGGGTAAAAAGTAAAAAGAATAAAGTAAATATGGCAAGAGGTCTTGTGCTGGCCACATTAAATTTTTTTAAATTCTTGATTGATATGTATATTGAATTTGTGTTTTCAAAACAACTGGATAACGTGGTTACTAATAATGTTTCTTGCTGTACGTCGGTAATAGGTAAAGTAATTAGTGCAATTAGATAAAAAAATTCAGATAAACAGCAGTTAGGTAATTCTTAAAATTTGGAACAAATATTTATTTTCTAACGAAACAGTAGAACCTCAGTAGCAACATAATTACATAAGTATAGCCACTTTTAATTCAAACATTGTAGTAGTTAGAAATAGTTGAAAAATTCAAAAAAATACTACGAAATCGTATTACCACAAAATACCTAATAGTTTCAATAAGCCCATTTTAAATAAATCACAGTAAATAAGTATGCATGCAGTACTCTTCAGTTATAATAATTATTGTTAATAAAACGATCTGCGTTCGTCGAATCTTTTTATTTAAACATCACCATGTAAATTATTGTAGAATTAATGACGTTTTTATGTATAGATATAAATTAAAACCTACAATTAAAATTACAGCTGTAGTTACAGTAAATGATAAATTTGTGTTTTGTATTTACAAGGTTGAGGTACACAGTTCAGTCATTTTCTTGTTGTGAACTGCAAAAGAAGTTCCTAAAATTAACAGAATAAAGTTTTACTTTTAATAAAAATCCATTTGTCTTGTTTAGACGTAAGAAATATGCATACATATTTGAATAGTTTTTTTGCGATCGTCAAAAAATTGAAATCATGTACCCCATCAATAATCTTACTTGTTAGATAATATTTGTTGTAATTATTGTTTGTATAATATTATGTGTATTAAGTTTCCTGAGAATATGCATCCCAATAGCAATGAAATGCTTGAAAAAATATTTCTTTGTAGGTAGGTTAATAACAAAGGTGAAAAACAAAATTGGAAAGATATTTTAAACATATAAATTTAAGAAGTTTGAATATTGATACCTATCTTGCGATCTCGTAATAGTTATTTACGTGGCCTCAGTGTAGTAAATGAATCTTTACGGGTGAGCTGGAAAGTTCAGGGGAGCGAGAAAGAAAGATTATTTGCAAGCGAGCCACGTTGATGAGGATTTCTGAAACTGTAAATCAAAAGTAACTGGCACTGGAATGAAACGAAAACGAGAACGATTCTTGACTATTTGAAATGAACCCGGAATCAAAGCTGACCCAATTAAATTATTTGGTATACCAATAACTGGGGCTTGGTTCCGTGTATAAACGGTAAGTTAACTGTAATTCAACATTTTTCTTAACAATACAAATTTTATTTTAAAAATATTGTATAGCTACTTTAATTTAGTTTAATTTTGATTGGTTTTACAAGTACCGGTTTATATTGTCTATAAATAAAAGGCATATTGAATCCCGAAAATTTGAATCGTTATTAGTTTATGCAGTTCGAGTTCCTCTTTTGAAATAATGTTCTTGACTGCATGACAGGAATAAAGAAACTGAATGTATAGTGCATTTAACTTGTATTTTATTCAATCAATTATAAATTAATTACTAATTAGCATTAGATACCTACGAATAAGACGTCAACTAATTTTTTTTTAATATTCTGTATTGGCGCCCTGCAGCTTCATTCCCACAAAAACTAAATTTCAGTTCTTTGTTTTGCCGTATCTTAAATGTTATAACTGAGATTTGAAGAAAATATTAATTTTTACCTCTCACATCATATTCTATAAGAGAGGTCAAAATTTTCGAGTATGAGTTTTTCGTACCTATATAAGCACGTTTCAGGGTCTCTAGAATACGAATTTACTATTTTCACAATGATGTATGTGTGTGTGACGATTTTTCGTTCACGATAACTCAAAAAGTATCAAACCTTTAATAACCAAATTTCATATTTAAGGCTTTAATAACGATCTTAACATCGAATAAGATTTTGGTAGAAATCCGCAAACCGGAAGTAGTAATTTTGAAGCTTGATATATAGTTTTCCTTAAATAAATTGATACATTATTTATTTATAACAATTTTTGCAATTACAAATAAAAGAAAATAAATTATCTATGTGTACAGATAATTTTAAATACAATTTGACGAATCTGGTAATAATTAACAATAAAATAAAGTACAACTATTATACTACTTTAAAGAAAATTCCAGTATCATATGAAATTTGTTTCTACACAAATTTTGAGTTATTATTTATGACAGTGACAATACAGTCGACTTCTTTGCATCTTGGTCTGCTGCATTATCGTTTACATATTACATGAACATGAAATTATTAAAATATAAGTATAACTATTTATTAGATTAGTAGAATAAGCAGAATTAGGCGAGAAGCTATGTGCTGGCCACATCAGATTTTTTTATTTAAGGGAAGGTGGGTAAATATGAATGTAAAATTTCTAAATTATTCATTAGTTCGAACTGGATTGCGAATAAATACCAATCAATCATAAACTAAAAACTGTATAATATTTCAGTACAATAAACGAAACTGATTTAAGTACTTTTTCTTTGTCAGCAGCGTAATACTAACAATCAATAGCTAATCTAATTAACAAACATATGCTAGTGATAATTTTAACCCGACGTTATCAGCCAAATCTAGTCACACAAAAATGAATCAACAGGTCTTTTCCTACCTTGAAAGCATGAGTCATTGATTTAAACTTCATCTTAAACTTTAAAATTCGTTCGAAACTTATAAATTAATAAGGCACTTTTGAATACAGACAAGGAGTCACTTTGATTGTTGCCTTCTTGAGCTCTTCAGTAAAACTGAGCTACCCCATTTCAAATTTTCTTCCCTCAGGATCATGGATGGTGTCCAGAATCCAGAAATTCTGGCGCCAGGTCTATCGATTTACGCACCCTGATTTTTACTTTCCGCAATAGTAACCGTGTTAGGCTGACTAGACGGTTACTAGTACTGCAGAATGAAATATAACTGATGTTTTTATTTTCATAAAACAGGAAAGTTTTAAGGAAATTTATCGCCAACGTACTAACGAATATTTTTTATGTGTTTACGAATCGTTAAGTTGATTGAATTAGTAGGATTGTTTTTTCTGACTAAGTGCTAAATTAGATAAATATAATGCCCAGTCCAAATCTTACGAATAACGAAGTGGAGAGAAAAATTGTAATTTAGCGCAAATGGTAGATTTTTATATGGCAGTTCTTATACTTGTTTTACTTTCAGGAAACATTTTAGTAAAAACTTTCCTCGTGTGAACTGTGCATCACGTCATCACAAAATTGTTTTAGTTTATATTTTCTGTACTTTTTTTACATTTGACATTTATGTCACTATAATGTCAATATGAATTAAGTCATACAATAGTTAAATATAACACTTAGGTACGTAAAATATAAGCTATTTAAAATTTAAATATCATGTAATAACAATATAATCAATATTTTAGAAATTAAAAAGCTACATATTGAACTTTAAAGGGTATGAAAAGGTTATTACAATATCCCAGATCAAAAATTATTTATTGTTGCAATGTATCAATTAAATACTGATTTTTTCTACGTCACGTTACTAGTGAGTTTATTTTAACGTGAAACATGGGATTTTTCATATCCATGGTTACGACTTTAATGAAACATAGGGAATCAATTTAACTGTATTATTCTTGAACAATATAAGATATTTAGGCAGCTGCAATAGCTTCCAGGGACGCTTTCAACATAAACTTTTAATTGTTCAAAGTATAAATCTTATTTTCAGGTAGCAGCAGTGTGATACCAATTAACAAATTCAAATTGATTCTCTAATCTCTGTTTCCTTTTAAAAGACATTGCTGTCAAATTCGTATAATATGATAAATCCCATGTTTCACGTTAAAATAAACTCACTCAAGACAGAAGAAGTAATAATAATAATACTGGAAGCAAGAAAAAATACCAAATAGACAAAAGTTTGCTTTTTATTTTAGCGAAAGCATAATAATTGTTTTTATTCATACTAATTCAGTTAGTGAATAGAAACAATTAAATTTGACTGCAATTCGAATATTTTTATTCTCGTAAATATTATGGTTTTCTTAATAAAAGATTTGTAACAAATTCAAATAGAAATGAAAATCTCTTAATATACTGATAATCCTGCATCCCACAAAACAGTACTGTCTCAGCACAGTCTATTATTAAAGTATGCTCACATTTTATTATTCTGATTAGGTACTGCTTGGATAGGACACAAACTTTTAAAATACTATTGTTCTAAGTATTTTAAAAATTTATTGTTGTAAACTTAAGTGAATGAGTGCTGTAAAACACCAAGGTAAAACTCAAAACCTATAAGTCTAATATTAAAAAGAAAAGATACAACAAATTAGTATTTAAATAGTTTGTGCTTTGAATTAATTTTTGAAATATTTGCAGTTATAATTTTAAGTGGAATCAAACAACATTTTATAATGGTGGTATAATATTGTTAGTTTGTTTGTATGAACTCAATTTGGGTATTTGGTTTGTTTTGTACAGACCGATGATAATATTTAATGACTTTCGGGTTTTTACTGCACCAACCAATTTTTTTGTAGATTTGAATCTGAATAAAAATAAGTATTATGTGGTTTTCAGCGGAAATGCAAGACTTCCTTGTTCCTGTATAATTGCATCCAAAAAAATATAAATCCATTTGCAGAACTAAAATTTGGCTTGAAAGAAACCCATAAGTTTTTGAGATATTTAGAGAAAACTGAGAAAAATGACATTTAAACGCTCCTCCCACAGGGAGTCTGTTCCCCCTGTTGTTCAGGACTCTTTCCCTCACAACTCTGCCAAATTTCAAAACTACACGATTTTTTCCCTATTTTTTTTTCTTATTTCCTGGACTACTATACATACTCAAAAGGTATGCCTAAAGATAAGGAAACATAAATAAAGATTTTAAATTTTATATTTGTCTGGTTATTAAATTACAATTATTATGAAATATTTTATAAACTAAATTATAAACTTGATTTTAGATTTAATATACTTTGGGTTGGGAATTGGATACGACGTTGAAAAGTAAAGATTTCGTTGCGACCGTGGAATGAAAGTATTTGGAAAACTAGGTTGTAGAAGTAGGTAGTATGTGTTTTATTTTCTGAAAGCGAAATTGTAGGCGTGGTTTATTAATAAAATGGCAGGCATTGTAACTGGACGCCACAGCAAGTATCCTGTCTGTCCATTTCAGTGGCCATCGCGTGACAAAATACAAACACAGGTGCAGAAGGGATTTGTAGAGCAATCGATTAAATAGAGCAAGGAACTTTTTATTTGTATTTTAATTAAATTATTTCATTTGCATTGCCTTGCTTATATTTACTATTTCGTGCAAAACAAATTCATTCTCAAAAGTGAACCATATAAAAACCACTTAAATTAATTAAAATATAATTTCATTACATAAAAAATTATAGGACATTCTATTGTTTATGTATCTTCATTCCCACAGGAAATCTATATGAATTATTATAGACACAAAAATGTTATTCCACCGTTTTAAATTTTATAAATACATACTTTCAGTTAATTTTGCACAGAACAGGAAACAATCCGTAAATATTTTATATTAATTGATTTTCTCATTTCCTTTGATCTGTTTTACGATGCACTCTGTCTAAATAGAAACAGTCATAAAATAAATAAGTAATAAAGATTAAAGAAACAAAAAATAAAATACCTAATATTGACATACCTATTGATTTTAAATTAATTCAACCATTCAATGTCATCTTAAAGTCCTTATTCCATAGTTTACTAATTTAAATGCATGTTAGAATGGCACAAAGAATGTAATTTTTAAAACTTAGTTATTTTTAATAATTATGCAAAAATATTGACATATTAAATAAAAAGGTAAAATTTATCTGGATTCATTAATAGTAATAATATATCAATTTATAAATGGACCATTATTTTGTTGAAAAAAGTTATTTCAAAAGATTGTTGCTTGGTAACATTTCGAGACAAATTAATGACATGATCAAAATCCCGAGCTCGCCCGAGCTAAAGGCGAGGGATTTTATCATTCAATTTGTCGAGGAATGTTACCTATAAAGCAACAATCTTAAGAAATAATTTTATCTGCAAAATAATGAGACCGATATATTTCAATATGAACTAATCGAACTTAGTCGTTAGTCATAGGAATGTGTGTGCGGTTATATTATGTACGTCATTAGTCAAAATTTAAAAAATTGAAGAAAATTATTTAGACCGGGAGCTCATGACAGTTGATGGTCTCCGATTTCATACACAGCATGCTTTTTGGAGGATAAAATATTGACGCTATGGCAACAAAGAAAAGCCGAAAAGCGGGTAAACCATTGCACGCTTTCCGGTCATATTATGGAATATTGCATTTTTCACTTGCACAAAATTTTTGTGTTTTTCTCTGATTTAATAAAGCATGCCAATTATGAAAAGAAACTTAAACACATTTAAAGTCTTAAAAATTATAGGCATGCGATTCGCATGATCCCAAAGGGCTCAAACGGTCACGTGATCTTGTAATAAAAAATATGATTTTCATACAGCATGCCGATGAAAAGAATTCATATTTGTGTCATAAAACACCTATAACCAAATTGGCATGCAGTTTTTTACAAGTGGAAATGCAATTTTTCCATATGACCGGCAAACGTGCACGGGTTTAACACCCATTTTTCTATGTTGTCATAGGGTCAATATGGCATCCTCCAAAAGGCATGCTGTATGAAATCGGAGACCTTCACCTGTCATGAGCTCCCGGTCTAATAATTGGTTTACTTAATTATGTGAGAAATAGTCAAAAAAACATCTCTAGTCCATGGCACACTGAAATAATGTTTTAACTTTTAAATGGTTATTTTCTTTTGCGTTTTTCTCGAAAACTAGCAAAACAATGATCAACTGTGGTCTATTTCTTGAAAAGTTTTGTAGCCACAACTTCCGTCTAAATGAATAGGTAAATAACTACAGCAAAATTTAAAAAAAAAATTTCTAGAAGACACTATAAACCTAAGTATTATCTACTCATAACTCATAGAAAAATGATTCTCCACACCCAAGGCGAGATAATAGAATTTTGGTTGTAGTTGTAAAATACGTACCACTTTATAGTTCGCTAAACTTGGCAACACATATTTTCTTTCCGAGACTGTTTTATCATAATGATCGATTCCTGTTCCTGGTTCGACCATTTTTGAGAGAATGTCTACGGCTAAATTGTATCCAAATCCTGCGATTAGGGACCATCCGGTCTTTCTTCCCCCAATGGGACACGTTTCGTGCTCCTCGTCACTCATTTTTATATTGTTTGTTCAACACTTTAGAATTAACCACAAAATGTTAACTTAGTTTGACAACATGATGAAAAGTTAAAAACACAGTACTGGCACTAATATTCAAACAATTAGAAATATACCTACACTACACAACTCAATGTGATCACAGCGGAATCACGCTTTGATCTAAAGATTTTTCACGGAACGCGCCTAACAGATTTACAAATTGCTTTAGCATTACTTCACTCTATGTTGTCATTATTAAAAATATCTTCGAACAGAGGTTAGCGTAAGTAACACAGTTGTAATTATTGTAGTATTAATTCGATGCAAATTACAGGTGTCAGATCTATTCTTAAAATAGATTTGTTTTAATTGTAAAACACCGCACCCACATAAAAAATTCTGCAAGTTCAGAACGTATTTTAAACTCAACTGAAAGTTACTTTAGTGAGTGCTGTGTGGTGTGTCATGTCATCAGTATGGTTGACTTGACGTAGATGACCTCCATATGATTCAGGTTGAGCATTTAGCGCATTGTTGAATAGCATCAAGTGTAGATTACTATAGAAATAGCATTTGAATGAAGCGATTTTTCATGGGATTATCAACCTTACTGCTTTGAAATAACCTACATGTTTATGTTGTTCGAGATGATGTTGAATAAAATGTGGCAAATTTAAATTGCCGGCAATTTAAAAGTCTTATATTATTTAATATTTAACAAATATTACATGGCGTAGCATGCAGAAAAATGAGAGCAGAGCGAAAAATTAAATAATAATATAGAAGAAGCCCGCAAGCCGAGAAGAAACGGTATATTGAGAATAGCACAATTAATTGCACATTCGCTTAATTAAATAAGTACTAATTAACTAATTAGGATTAATGGTACTTATACCTCTGCTGAAGGGCTCTGTCGGTAGAATCCAATTCCGTTAATGCATTAAAACACAGTTCAGAAAGTTAATTACATGACAACCATTTGTACGTATGAATCTAACATAGACAGCAACATAATATTTATAACAAACAGAAAATAAGTATGGTTTATTATTTATTAAAAGTAAATTTAGGTACTTATTTAATGACGATTAATAGTTTCATGTAAAAATATAAATTTATTAGTAAAAATCTGAACATATGTTGCAGCGAATTATAAAAATTGTTTTATGTATTCCAATATCAAGATCGAATAAAGATTAAAATTTCCAGACGTACACGTAATAAAACAAGTTT